>OU015757.1:36459309-36486588 GCA_907169655.1 Acomys percivali
AGACAGGGACAATGAACTAGAACTTTGTTCCTTCGAGTATCTGGGAGCTCACTGAGGGCTGGGGACCTGTTCTGGCCTCCGAGACTCAAAGGTGAGTGCCTGCTGCTATGGTGTTTGTGCTTCAGGGTGGCAGTGAAAAGACATGCAGAATAGACTTCTGAGTAGGGAAGTACGTAAGCAAATATGTACATTTCCTCTACTGCTCAAAGAGCTCAGTTCTGTCCTGGAAAAGAGCTATTACTAAAGGGAGTCACCAGCTGCTGATTGACATGCTGGTGTTAGGTATTAAGTACTGAAGTGGCCTCTCAGTGAACAGCCATTGGCCTGACTGTCACTTCCTCCTCTTGCTGCGGACTGAGCCATGGGGCCTGGCCTGGGTACACTCTAGGTCTCAAAGCAGCCTTCTGGGGCAGCAATTAGCTTCCCTGGTGCTAGTCCAGTCATTAGTATGTTCTGATTGGTCAGTGCCCAGACCACATTGTATACACTATTAAATCTTTTGCGTATCACCCATGTTCTCCCCATGGGTAGACCCTAACCATGCCATGTGACTGATCTTCACAGATGCTGCGTAGTTTTATGTCAACTGATAAAAGCTAAAGTCATCTGAGAGGGTGACTTTACTCCTCAATTAAGGAAATGCCTCTATGAGATCAGGTTGTAGGCAGGCCTGTAAGGCATTTTATGTAATGCTTGATGGGGGAAGGCCCAGCCCATTGTGGGTGGTGCCATCCCTGATCTGGTGGTTCTGAGTTTGGGCTATGACCAGGATGTAAAATGAGTAAATAAATAACAAAGAAGAAGAAGAGGAGGAGGAGGAGGAAGAGGAGGAGAATGGGAGGAAGAAGAGAATGGGATGAGGAGAAAGAGGATAGGAAGAGGAGGAGGAGGAGGAGGAGGAGGAGGAGGAGAGCAGGCTGAACAAACCATGAGTAGCTATTAAGCAGCTCCCCTCCATGGCTTCTGGATCAGCTTCTGCCTGCAGGTTCCTACCCTGTTTTAAATCCTGTGCTGACTGCCTTCGATGACGAACAGCAATATCGAAGTGTAAGCCAGATAATCCCTTTCCTCTCCAACTTGCGTTTTTGCTATGGTGTTTCTTTGCAGCAATAGAAACACTAAGGCACAAACAAGTCAGGAAGTTGACAGACTAGCCATGCCTTTCAAGTCTTCCCCTGTCTGGATTTCATCGGTCCCTTGTGTGAAGATTTTCCCCTTCCCTTGCCATTTTGTGAACACACGCACAGCTCTTCAGCAGCCAGGATCTGGACTGCCAAGGGTACTTCAGTATTCTGCCCAGTAAACAAATGCCCTTAAAGACTGAGTTTCCTTCCCTGGCTTACAAAGCATTCTTTTTGACTTTACAGTTGATTTGGGATAGCTTCTGAAAGACACTGGGAACTTGTTCTTCTCTCAAAGGCTGATGTTGAAATTGGAGATACATAATCCAGTGGCTGGTCACCTTGCTTACGGGGTGGGAGTGGGGGGGCAGTGCCTGTGATTTTGTTTGTTTTAACATCTAAACATGCATTCTTATTCCTCAGGAAGCTGGGAACTTTCTGTGACTAAGGCTCCTCTGAAAGCTGCCTCCTGCTTCTGCAATTATCACTGGGGCGGGGGGGGGGGGGTGGGGGCGCGCGCGGGGGGGGGGGGGGGGGGATGTGTGGCGTTGAAAGCGCCTTTCTCTGGATTTGCCCTCTTGGCAATTTTAATATATACGGCATAGTTGCTACTTCTTCCTCCTCCTCCTCCTCCTCCTCCTCCTTGCCTTTATTTTCGATCTTCCTTTTATCCCTCCTGTTCCTCTTCTTCCTGTTTCTCCTTCCCCTCCTCCTCAGTCAGGACCTCACGGAATCGAGGCTAACCTCAAACTCACTGGGTTTGGTCTTGAACATCTGATCTTTAAATTTTACCGCCAGTATTGTCCTTGGCTAGGGCCTTAGTTTGAGCGGGACCCCATGACCCAAATCTGCCTATCATAATGTTCTACTTGTAGGATTCTAGGACCTACTGGAACCTTCTACATTGCTATTCTCCCATTGTTCTCTCATCTAGAGTCCCAATAGGATGTCCTCCCCTCTGTCCCAGTTTCCTGGTAAGGGAAGGATTTCATGGGACATGTCCATTGGGCTAGTATGCAGATATGAGTATATACCATTTGAGTCTTTCTGCTTCTGGGTTAACTCACTCATTATGATCATCTCTAGCTCAATCCATTTGTCCACAAATTTCGGGAATTCCTTGTTTTTAATAGCTGAGTAGTATTCCATAGTGTATATGTACCACAGTTTCTTTATCCATTCTTCTACTGAGGGACATTTAGGCTGTTTCCATGATCTGGCTATTATGAATAAGGCTGCTATGAACATGGTTGAGCAAATTTTCTTGCTGTGTGCTGGTGCATCTTCTGGGTATATTCCAAGGAGTGGAATAGCTGGGTCTTGAGGAAGCCCTATTCCCAGTTTTCTGAGATAGCACCAGATAGATTTCCAGAGTGGAGAGAGGGATTTGACTTTCTCAAGTACTCTGGTGCCTCACATTTGACTATGTCCCCTGGCAGGGGACACCTAGTGGCACTCAGAAGAAGGACAGCACGTCACTGAGAAGAGACTTGATACCCTATGAGCATATACAGGGGGAGGTAATCCCTCTGAGGAACAGTCATAGGGGAGGGGAATAAGGGGAAAATGGGAGGGAGGGGAGAATGGGAGGTTACAAGGGATGGGATAACCATAGAGATGTAACAAGAATAAATTAATAAAAAAAATAAAAAAAAAAAACTATACAATGGTGACTAAAAAAAAAAAAGAACATCTGATCTTTCCTCGCTGTGGTTACAGGCACAAGCCACCATGGCGGCCTTGGAATGGTCCTGTTAGCTATGGATACTGTGTCATCTGGTAGATCCCCAGGGCTTGTATAAATGAAACCGTTGCCCACAGCCTGTCCATTTCTCCATTTTCTCAGCCTGTGGCAGCCATCGTTTGGCTCAGTTTTCTGTGAACGATCCTAGGTTCGACATGTGACACCATACAGTATATGTTCGTCTGTGCCTGGCATATTTCACCTTAGGATAGGGTCTTCTAGGGCCTTCCCTATTTGTATTATAGCAAATGACCACAACCCTCATTTTAAAGGCTGACCGGCATACCATATAAATATGTGTCACATTTTCCTAACTCCATTATCATCAACAGATGGTGATTTGTCCTCATACTTTGGCTGCTGTGAAAAATGTTACACCGAACAGGGTTATATAGCTTCTTTCTAAAGTATATTTCTTTTCAGTTTGAATGCACGTTTTACCTGCGTGTGTCTCTGTGTACCACGTACATGCCTAGTGCCCTCGGTGTCAGAAGAAATGTGTCAGATACCCTGGAATTGGAGTTAGGGGCAAACGGGTGCTGGGAATTGAACCCAGGTCCTTTGTAAGAATGACAAGTTCCCTTCTCGAGTCTGTGATGGGATTGAAGACCAGACAATTTAGTTGTACGGTAAAGCTTAGTTGTTCGAGGTTAAGATGTTTTTAGGTCTAGATACATGTTTTAAGTTGATAGACATGAGATAGGATAGATATTGATTCACATTCAGAATTTTAGACTCATCAGGATGTTTTCTTCAAGGTTGCCAAATAAAAATAGCCAAAACAGTATGAATATAACATTAATATAATTCCTGATTGTTTCATGGTTCTTCTTGCTGTAGTATGTAGTTTACTTTATATATTTGTAATGATGTAAATGTATGTGGAAAATATTTTTTAAAATATTTATAATAAAATGGATTTTTTAATTGAAAAATAAAAAAAGAATGACAAGTGCTCTTAACCACTGAGGCATCTGTAGACCAGATTGGCTTCACAGAGATCTACCTGCTTCTGCCTCCTGAGTGCTGGGATTAGAGCAGTGTGCCAACATGCGCCGCACCGCCCCTCCCCGCCCCCAATTATTTGAGAGTTTTTCTTGAAAAGTTTTTCAAACTGACCTTGAGCTCTGTAGCTTAGGTGACTGCCCACCTGTCTCAATCTCCCTAGTAACTGGGATCACAGGTTTGTACCACCAAGTCGCGTTGATACTGTTTAACTTGTGCCTTGCATGTGGGTCTTAGTGCTTTCATGGTTGTGGGCAACTGATACTTAGAAAGTTCTGGTTCATGAGAAGGTCTGTAAAGGTCTCAGAATGTAGAAACACAGAGGGTAAATGTTATTGGGATCATTCAGAATAAGTAAGTGTGGCAGGCTGAAGGATATTATTCAAACCCAACACACACACACACACACACACACACACACACACACACACACACACACACACACAGAGGGCTACCATTTTCACTGCCTTGCTTGGCTGGTTTTGTTTCCCTCTGGAGATCATGTATAGTGAAAAGGGCTAGGAAGGGAACAATACCAAGGCAGAGAGAGGATGTGCAGCCATACCCTGAGCTTCATGGCTGTCACTGGGCGGCAATTCTCATGCTTCTGCAGGTCCCGTAAGTAAAATCCACACTAATAATTTAGGGATGTTCTCTATAAGGATGGTGATATAGCAATAATAGTATGTGTTTCCCAGGAGTAAAGAGTATTGCTCTTCTAAGGATCTGGGTTTGGTTACTAGCACCCATGTTGTTGGGTGGCTCACCAGTGCTTGTAACTCCAGCTCCAGGGAAGCTGATGCCCTCTTCTGGCCTCTGTGGATACCCACACTCATTTGCACATATGTATACAGGCACATAAATTTAATATATATATTTAATACATATAACATATATTAAAGAGTAACAAGAGGAGAGCTTACTGTCCACTGTTAAAGAACACGTTTTCCTAAGCTCAGAGTTCCTCTCATGCTACACAGCCCTCTGGTCACACAGGTATTTGTTGGCACCTGCCCAGGAAACTCCCATAAGAACTTGGGACAGGAAACTGATGCAAATCTGTTGGTGCTCAATGCTGCTTCCTGTGCAAATGTGATGTGGGGAAGTCTTTGGTTTGGATCCTAGGATCTCATGGCCTTGACTTGCATTCTTTCAAAGTGTGGTAAGCTAACATGCCACTGTAAGGTAAGGAAAGAAAGATCTATCTTCATTCTTGGCAGCCCCTACTTTGGTTACCAAGCCTTTAGTTGCATTAAAGCCATTTGAGACCAAAGTGTAACATAAAGTTAGTCTGAGGTGGTCCAGTCTCAGAGTGTATTTAAATAAATAAAAACCCAATTATTTCACTCTTGTATAGATACAGGTGTTTTAGTTGAATGCATGTCTATGCAACCATATGTGTACTTGGTACCTATGAAGGCCAGAAGAGGACAGTGGGTTCATGTGACTGAAACTGCAGACCATTGTGAGCTATGATGTGGGTAGGTGCTTACTGGGAATCGAACCATGGTCTTCTGGAATAAAGCCAGTGACTGGGTAAGTGGCTCTTACCCACTGAGCCATCTCTCCAGCCCCTCTGAGTATGTTTTAAAGTCTTCCCACCTACCTAATCTTCTTCCTTTATATCTGACTCTACATTATTAATGCCCCAATTTGGAAAAGAAATCATCCTTGGAATACCAATGAGAAGAAAACAAAACTTAAAGGGGAAACAAGTGGTTACTCAAGTGAGAAGAGGAAAATTGGAAAGTAGATTTCTACTACCTGTGGCTGGTAGGAATGCAAAACAGAATTTGTTCTGGTTTTCTCTGTCCCTTCATAGGCAAGAATCCAGAAATTGGTATTTTAATTGGTACTCTTACTTTTTTTTCTGATATAATGGAAATGTGTAACAGTATTGCTCTGTTTAGTTGTCTGTACTTGGTTGGACATTAAGACACTGACCTAAATGAATACATGGTTTATTTAGTCTTAAAATTTGTGAGTATACAGGGGTATCTGATGGACTGAATGTTTATAACCCTCTCAAAATTCATGTAGTGAAGTCCTAAACTTCAGTGTGATGGTATCTGGACACGGACACAAAACCTTCTGGAGGTCAGCACTGTTAGACAAGTTAGACAAGGCCACAGAGATAGAGCTCTGGGATACAGTGGTCTCATAAGAAGTGGTGGCAGAATTTTTACTTGCCCATTGTTCATCCTGTGCGGATGACAGCAAGGAGGCAGGGTGGGGGCCTCCTGCAAGCCAGGACACGGGCCCTTAAGACACCTGAAACTGAAACTGACCCATGCCTGACTGTTCTGTTGTCTAAGCCAACTGTTTGGTGTTTTGGGTGGGGCCATCCCTCCTACTGAGCTAATGGAGCTTTAGGTACCAAGAGAGCACTGCTACAACAACAACAACAACAACAACAACAACAACAACAACCCTGGAAATGTGCAATTGGATTTGGAACTGGGTAATGGGTAGATCATGGAAAACTTTTAACTGTGTACTAGAAACGTAGAGATTAGAGGTGATTTTGGTGTGGGGTCAGAAGAAGAGAAGACGAGTTAAAACACCACCACACCACTACCATCACCATCATCACCATCATCGCCATCATCATCATCATCATAAAATACATCAATAACAGACAAAATGTTGGGAGCTATAAGAATGGCAGTGGTTATTCTGGTGAGATCTCAGATGATAGGCTACAGGAGTCTGAAGGAAAGCTGACCCTTGTAGAGTAGCAAAGATTTTCACTGGCTTATATTCACCTTCTAGCGTTTTGTAGAAGGCAGTTTGCCCGCAATGAGATTGATATTTAGCTGGGTAAGATGCTAAGCAGCTTATTGAAGGAGTGGCTGGCTTCCACCCGACTTCTCATAAGAAACTGGAGAGCGGAGAAATTAACTAAAGAACGTATTTCTAAGGAGAACCAAACCACACCATGATCAGTAGATTTTCCTGAAAAGACTATCACGGTTATGGTTGGATACTGTTTGCGAAGGAGATCTGTGTGGATGTGAACCACATACTTAATTAGATATCTCAGCAGAAGCCAGAAATAGAAATGTGGTTGTCCTAGAATAAATACTGCCATATCAGAGGAAACAGGAAAAAACAGGGCAAGTTAAAGCAAGGATGCTAGGCTTCTTGAGGTCTACAGGGCAAGATAAGATGGAGCAGGAGCCACTATTTAGCTGTGAAAATATGTTACCCTTCAAGAAAAGGGGAAGGTAACTTCAAAGGCAACTTGGAGGTCATCAGGGCTGCCACTCTGGTCATAGGCCTAGGGTAAAGGCCAGGTTCCTGAGGCAGCCATCTTTCCAGCTTCTGCATACTGGGATGCTCCACACCAGCACATGCCTCTGGACTGGGGCAGCATTCCCGGAGAACTACGTGATGAGACTTATCTGGGAGAAGAAGTTGGACCTGGTATCATCAGTTCTGGAGTCCACAGTCTCATCTAAATGTCATCTAAATCAGGAGTGGATGAGATTCAAGTCGCGAGTTGCTCTCAGGCAGGGTCCCCAGCTGCAAACTGTGAAAGCAGACAAGTTCAATGCTTCCAAAGTGCTGTGGTGGGACAAAGAGAGGAAGGATCGTTATTCCCACCCCCAAAGAGGAAGTGAGGGAAAACAAAGGGTGGCATAGCAGGCGCAAAGCCTCACAGAGCAAGGCCTTACACCCAAGGCCTGAGAATTTGCTTGTTCAGTGTAGCACTCAGCCTTCCTAGTGCAGTGTCAGCCCCAGCAACAAGGCTATGTGGGAATCCTCCCATGGGAGAATCTGAGATTTCTGCTCTCTCTCCAGCTGAGAAGGGGGAGTTTAGGAAGGCCTACGCTATAGTCAGCTGCCGCAGCTTCTGTCTGTACTGACGATGCATCTATAGTCAATACAGTGTGCTTTTATAGAGTGGTTTTGCATGTCATTCTCTGCTTCTCATTCATGGTGTTTCCAAGACTCACCAGCCATCATTGATTCAGGTTTCCTAAAGATGCCTTTCTTTGTAGCTTCTCATTTGATCTCTTTCTCTTTCTGTGTGTGCATGACTCTCTCTCTCCCTCTGTGTGTGTATGTGTGTGTGTATCTGTATCTGCATCCATATCTGCATCCATATCCGCATCCATATCTGCATCTGTTTCTCTCTCTCTCTCTCTCTCTCTCTCTCTCTCTCTCTCTCTCTCTCTCTCTCTCTCTCTGTGTGTGTGTGTGTGTGTGTGTACATGTGTATGAATGTGTACTTGTCTATGTGTGCATCCTTGGAGACACTAACCTTAATTATTTGAGACAGAGTCTCTTACCGAACCTGCAGTTCATCATTTCACCTACACAGACTGGCTAGTGGACCCCCTGTCCCCCAAGGATATGCTCATTTCCATACTCCCAGGCTTTGAGTGTGGAGATCCAAGGATATGTACTACCACACACATCCTTTTTAAAGGAAAAGATGTTTGCTTGTTTAATGGGTACGGATGTTTAGCCTGAATGTATATCCATATACTACCTCCATTCCTGGTGCCCTTGGAGGCCAGAAGAGACTGATAGATCCCCTGGAACTGGTGTCACAGGTGGCTGTGAGCCACCATGTGGGTGCTGGGGATTGAACCCGGGTCCTCTGGAAGAGCACAGTCAGTGCTCTTCACTGCGGAGCCATCTCTCCACCTCCCACACCTGGCTTTAATGTGTCTCCTGGGGGCCTGAACTCAGGCCCTTGTTCTTGTGTAGGGAGCATTTTCCCCATAGAGCCACCTCTCCTATCCTGGTACCTCTTCTTATTCTAAGTTGCTGACGGTCTGTCTTCTTGTGTTGAAATCCCAGAGAATCTCAAAGCAATTCTTTTCCAGAAATAAAAGATGCTTTCATCAGCTTGGGTTGTTATGAGGGAATGCCACACACCAAGTAGTTTAAACACCAGGCGTTAATTTTGCTGTCTCTGAGGTCAAGGTGCCAGCGTGGTTGGGCTCTGTGAGCTTTCTCGTCTCAGTTTGTGTAACTGCTTTCTCATGATGTCCTGGGAAAGGAGAAAGAGGAAGTTTGGTGTCTCAGCCTCCTCTGAGGGGACTAGTCCCAGCACTAGGGCTCCAACCCCATGATCTCAAATAACCTGAAGACTGGCCCTGCTCATAAAGTCACATGGTAGGTTCAAGCTTCAGTCTAGGAATTTATAGAGAGGGGGAAAACATTCATTGCAAATCAGAAGACTCAGAGGGGGTGAAGATTTTGATCCTTACAGTGTTCTTAAGGCGTCTGTCCAGAAAATGGCTTCCCTGTGGACGCCAACTCATAAACCCATTTGCTGCAACGCCCTTGATGGCAGCACTCATGAGGCAGTTCTCTTTGGACTCTTTGGTAGGACTCAGTGGGTCTGTCCATCCACGTGGAACAGCACCTGACACAGATCTCAGCTCAAGAATTTCTTTTACTTTTTTTTTTTTTTTTTGGTTTTCTGAGACAGGGTTTCTCTGTGTAGCCCTGGCTGTCCTGGACTCACTTGGTAGACCAGGCTGACCTCAAACTCCCAGCAATCCTGCCTCTGCCTCTGCAGTGATGGGATTAAAGGCGTGTGCCACCACACCCAGCTCACTTGCTTTGATAATGGCTATTTGCCTCCTGAAAAGAACAGATTAAATATATTTAAAAAAGAAACAACCCAAGAGGCTGATATTCTGGTTTTGCATGACTGTAGGATAGTATTCATTAACTAGCTCTTCCAAAAATAACAAGCAAATTAATGGGTGTATGGGAAGAAATGTGCTTGGCTAGATATACTCAAAAGACGAGAGAGATTTAATAAGATTGAGGTCGATTAGCCTATTAACTAGAAAATCACCTTCTCAGAATCACTTCTATAGGATAGCTTTTAAAAAAGAAACCAGTAATTTTGAATTGCTAATAGATTCCCCCCCCCCAATCAATTAAACAGGGGCTCCCAGGTCAGGACAGAACAGTTGCTTTTTTTTTTTTCTGAGAATAACAAAACACATACAGTGTTTCTGTTTCATTTCAGGCTGTCCAGGGAGGAATGCAGGTCTTCGTGCCCTAGTAAACATTTCCTGAATTACTCCTTTGTTTGAATTGTTCCTCCCCACTAACAGGAAGGGGAGATATCTCTCAGCACAGTGAATTAAACTTATCAAGGCATGTTCTTTGCCAGCATATAATCTTTTATCTAGTCTGACTTTATAGTGGAAAAACACTTCTTTTTTTGTACTAGTAGCAGTAGAAGTTGAAAAAAAATGTGGATGTCACATAGTTTATTACAGAAGGTGGAGCTGCTGAGGCTAGCTAAAGAATAAAAACTGCAATCAGGACACTTTGACTTCTAATTTAGTTTGGTTTCCTGCCCATAATATTGACTTCCTTTTAAAGTGAACTGGTACTTATTAGTCATATTTCAGGCATGATAAATGACAAAGAAACAAAGACCAAAACTCATGACAGCATTTAGGCCACAGCTCTCCTTTGACGTGCAGACATGTGAGATGCAGAAGGCCTTGGACCTATGAACACCCAGTAGGCTCTTTAAAAGCTCTACGAACACCCAGTAGGCATGTCTTTGTGCCAAACACTGTGTGGACTGAAGGATCAAAAAACTGGCATGTCTGGGGAGCTGATTTAACCAGTAAAGTGCTTGTTACGGAAGCACGCAGTACTGAGTTCAGACCCTGGCCCCTATATAAAAGCTGACTGTAAGGAAGCGAGTCTGTAATTTCAGTGCCGAGAAGGCTGGGACAAAGAAGAAGCCCCGAAGCTTGCTGGTCAGCTGCTTTAGCCAGCTGCTCAATTTTGGCCTCAGTGAGAGACCCTGTCTCAAAGTAAGGTGGAGAAGTAATTGATGGAGAAGTAATTGATGACGACACTGACATTGACTTCTTTTACACACTCACGCGCGCTCACACACACTTGCTTTTCCTACCCGGAATTGGTATTCACCTGGGAGCCAGTGTTCAATATGAGAAGAGAACACACTTGTTTAGATTCTAAGAAAGAAAGAGGAATGAAGGGATGAAGGAGAGTTAAACATGCTATTTTTGGTTTAGGTCACAAGTGGGGCATGAGAAAAAGACTTGTGAGAGAGCAGGTGATGTTTATCCCCTTAGAAATCGAACCACAGTGTCGGGGAGATTGGTTGTTAACCAGCTGAAAAACATCCTTGAGCAAATTCTCAGAGGAGGTATAAATGTGAGCCAAAAACAGGAGGTGGGGCCTTTGGAGACTTGGGATAGTTTTAGCTGTTCATCGTTCCACTTTGAGATGCTCCTAGAGAGAACCACTTGAGGGAAGGCTTCAGGGCTCCGGGCTCTGGCTGAGGTTCCGGGTTCTGGTTGCTCCAGGTTTTAGCAGAAGAAATGCTGCTGATTACGCCAGGAGAATCGTTCCTCAGAACTGGTATCCTTACAGTTTCATTATTGTATTCTTTAATCTTCTTTTCCTATTGTTTAGGTTAGTCGGGTTATAAGTGAGGTACTCTCGGTTAATACGTTTGTAATAAAATATAATTGTTAAGAAAATTGAGCCTACAAAGGGAAGAAGGAATGAAGGATGGAAGAAAAGGAAGAAGAGAGGGTCATTCTGACAGTGGCTTTAGTCTGTGATGGCCTCATGCAGTTGGGGAATTAATAGGGCCTTCTTAGGCCCTAAGGTATAGAAATCTGGGATTATGAAAGAAGCAACATATTCGTGGTCCACTGAACAGACCAGTTACTTGGTTGACCATTTTTCCAGTTAGCCTGAGGAATTTTCTTGGATTCTCCATTTCTAATTTCTGCAGTTAACACAAGTGAGGCCCCAAATCAGTTTTTTTCTCATTGGTATTTGGAAGAATTTGTGTACAAAAACAAGTACTCTGATTCCAGCACACTCTGTAGCCTGCCTGTGCTTTCATTTAAATCTTCCAGGGATTGGTTAATCAATTCATGGTTGATCACTTACCTTATAAGCTCTTGCAAGACCTTGGGTTAAGGGCCCAGCACCCAAAACAAATAAAAACAAAATCACAAAAAATTTTAATGAAAAAGTTAATATTGAGGTTCTTTACGTGGCTACCATAGTTAGGAACCAAGTTTACGTTTCCAGGGACACAAAGGCCAAGCTGCACACAAAGGTTCAGCTGCAATGTCTGCCAGTGGTTGAAGGTGAGGCATTTGTCTATAAGATGTACAAAGAGTTCCAGTGAGGTTGCTCTAGAGCAGTAAGACAAAGCAGACACCGAAGGGTGTATTTTCCCCTTGACTGCAAAGCAACTAGACTGGTAATGCTGAAGTCAAATAAGATAAATGATCTAATAATTGCCAATGCCTCAGAGTTGACATGGAGCTCTTTCTATATGTGATCTGGTTCTTTTAATGATCATATAGTGTCAGTTATTGTTTCCTGGTCTTATTTTTAGAAGCTGAAGTGCATTTAGCCAATGGTGGAAACATGGCTTGAGCATGGATTTTTGGTGTCTGGATTATGTGTGGATTTTTTCCATGTCATCCAACTTCCTTGGTAAAGATTCATAATTGGACCACCAGGATTACTGGGTGTTTAAGAATGAGACACAAGGCAGATGCTGGGTTTTTTTTTCTTCTCACATTTTTTTTCCTCACATTTGTTTAGATAGCATCACAGACACATGACTGGACCATGCCATCCATCCTGTTACCCGAATGTCCATGCTTACCCTGAGGATGAGTGATGGTGTGTAAAAGCATGGGACTGTCATCTCAGAAGATTTTGTAATGTTGGCCTGTGGTTTTTGGATAGAAAAGAGTGTTGCAAATGCTTTGATCAAAGCATTCCCCCCCAGAGTAAAGGAAAAAAAAGGGGGAATCCTGGGCACTTGAGTATGGGCTTATGATGGTTTAAATAAGAAGAGCTGCCATAGGCTCATATGTTTGACTATGTGGGTCTCTGGTTGGTGGAGCTCTTTGGGAAGATTCAGGAGATATGTCTTTATTGAAGAGGTGTGTCACTGGAGGTAAGCTTTGAGGTTTCACAAGCCCAAGCCATTCCTAGTCAGCTCTTTCTGACCTTTGCTTGTGCCTCAGGATGTAAACTCTGCCTGCCTGATCCTATGTTCCCCCACCATAGTGGTCATGGTCTCTAGCCCTCTGAAGCTGTGAGCTTCAAGTAAACTGTTTCTCCTATATGTTGCTTTAGTCATGGTAGAAATATAACTAAGACAGGTCTCTAGCAATATTGTTTCAGTAGTAACTAGATCTGAAGATTTACAGTTACAAAAATTAATGACTATTTATTCTATAAAATATCTATCCCATATTGAAAATTATGTTTGCTATGGTTTATAGTGAGTACTAGGGAGTCTGGACATTTCTGTGGCTTTATGCACTATGGCACACTGTTGAGCACTCTTAGTTGCTCTTCTCAGTGTAAGAAGACACATGCTAATCCCCACACTCTTCTTGCTTTCTCCAGCTGGTTGGAACGTGAGCTTTTTCCTAAGAGCACAACTAGGTGTGCTCTGAGGTCGGCTTTAATGGATCTTAGACATTTATTGTCATTAGACCAACACGCCTCATGCCCCATCCCCTCTCCAATCCAATTCATAAGAACAAATGGAACAATCAAGAAGCAGGGCAAAGCTTTGAAGTAGCAGGTGCTATCTGGCTTAAAATGATCAAGATTTTTCTTGAACAATGACTGTAGATCCATTGATGTAATGGTTATCTATGGGAGGTTACTGTGCTGAGCTCTGCAGGCCACACTTTGACAACCTTGTTTGTTGGGAACCTGGTATGACAAGATGTTTGTCACCTACTTTACAGGAGGTGACAGAGTTGTGAACTATCATCTAAGACATGCAGTCTGTTGATAAGTTAGGCGGTAGGGTCAGGTACATGCAGATTAAGTTACATACTTCCCCAAACCGTGCAAATGCAAGGTGTAGGGGTTTATGTATAAACCATGAAGAATTTGAAGATGAGACAGCAGGGTATTTGAAAGAAAAAGGAAAGGGGGCTCATGTGAAAAATACCATCTTCCTGCAGGTGCAAAAGACAGAAAACCTTTGCTCCATGTGAAAAGGAGAGTGAACAAAACAGATCCGGTGCTATAAACCACCTCTCTCCTGTGTGTGCTTGAATAACACTAAGAGTCTACAGAAGTACCCACACAGGTCCAGAATGAGTAGATTAAATAATTATGGCATTCTCTTTCGAACAAGTCACCAAACTCATTACTACTTGCATTTGTTGCTATGTGGTCATATAATGCTAAATTGGTTTTTATCTACCTTGAAAAAAATATTTAGCCTATTGCAGAAAGGGTCTGTAAGCATTGGCATACATGGCAATTTCAATGCCTGAAAAATATAGACAACAGAACCTCAGTGAAATACAGGCTCTGAGCAGGAGTCAGCATTTATGTGAGGCAGTGATCAAATGCAGTGTCCGTGTGTTAAAATGGGGATTGCTATAAAAGGGAGCATGGGACTGCACTCCCATCTAAACAGAGCCAGCCAGGGAAGTTGCCCCTGTGAGGGCAATGATAAATGAAGATAACTAAGCCAGTGAGAGAACACAGGGCCTATTGAAAGATGCACAGAGCCTCACAAGTCTAAAACAGTATAAGGCTGAGCCAAGTGAGCCTTGCAGGTAAGATTTAATTGCCAGACCATCCATGTGCAAATGTGAATCACAGAATCATACTGGCACAGAGACCTATTTGTGGTCCTGGGGTCTTTGAAGAATTGTTGCTGAGTGGAAGACTTAAGGGACAGTTGATATCCAATGAATGAACCCTTCCAACAGTAGGCAGCCATTGGTACCTGCGGTCCTGGGGCTGTGGGAGGTGGGAATGCCTCTAGGCCACGAAAAGCAAGTACTGGTGGGGCTAGAGCTCTCGTCATATCATTGATAGCGACCATCCTTGAGCTGTGAGGATTACTGACCGTTGTTAAGAGACAATTTTGGTTGATGCCAGGGCATTTCCAAACAGTACCTGTAATTCCAAGGCCTTGAAGCAGGGAGGAGACTTGCCCTAGTTTTTATATACAAGGGCAACAGTGCCAAGTGTGTGAAACTGGTCATCCTAATCTAGAAGCTTCAGTGCGTAGTAAAAACTGTCCTAGGACCCAGAAGGCAGGCATAGAGAAGGCTGAAACCTTGCGCCAGAAGCTTTAGACCCAAGGTGGTGGGCCGTGGAGACACTTCCTAGCTCTGGTAGGAAAATAGATTAGGGGCTGGTTTTCTATTTGTGATGACTTCTTCTTTTAAAGCTCCAGGATGCTGAGAGGTTTTCTCCACTCTAAAGCAAGCACAAGCCCAAGACTTCACTCAGTGTCAGGCAGCCAACAACTGGCCCCTTAGGCAGGATGGAGTCTGGCAGCTTGGGTTTGGGGGTTCAGGAGGCCCAATATGAGTTTCTCCTTTGGAGAAAAGCAATTGCTCTCAGAACAACCAGATGCCCAAGTTAAATTTACAACCTGCAAGGAGTATAGAATTCTCTTGCAATTAAGACTCCAGGTCACTATTATGTATAATTGCTCCATGTCAATTAGTACTTTTTAAAAGTTAAAAATTCAACAGCCAGCATTATTGTCATTAGGCACCATGCCCCATTGGCTATAATGTTAGATTATGTAATTCGACATGATGGAGAATGGAATGGGACGTCACTGGGAAATGACTTAGACTGAAGAAGGTCCAAATACACTGGCTAGTTCCTTGTCTGGCCAATATATGTGCAGTTGACCAGCTGTTAGTGGAAATAGGTCATGGCAGGTTTCCCAGGGCTGGTACTTACTTATCTCAGTTCAGAACTGTGGCATTGTTTCTCACTCAGCTCTGTTTTCTGCATGACAGCTAACATTTAGTGGCCAACATAGCCTTGCTAGTGACTTTGTGGGAATTAGGAAAAGGGTTACCCTCAAAGTAAATCCACTGCAAGTGTGACTGGATGACAGTTCCTTAGCAGGATGCTCGACATCCTAGTGGAGAAGTTGTGCTTTTATTATCCTGTTTTCAAAAGTCCTTTTCTGTTGCCCTTTCTTCCAGGACATTCTTTTTTCACAGCGACTTAACAACTAGATAAGTACATTCAAGTCAAGATGCTAACAGCAGTGGTTGTGCCAGGCCCTTTGTGCCAGTGCTGTTTTCACTATTTGAAATGCTGTTTGTTTGTTTGTTTGTTTGTTTGTTTTCACTCTCCCAGTTCCTTGTGAAAAACTCTTAACATAACAGTGATTACTCTATAGAGCATTTTCAGATCTTCTCACTTGAGCTATTTCTCTAAATGCTAGATGTATTTTGTGTGCCTGTTTTTATATCTCTTACACTGCTTAATAAAAATTAACCTGTCTGTCTCCCTGACTGTCATTCCTTGAGGTCAGATGTCCTGCTGCTCCTGTTTCTATCCCAGATCATAGTTTATTATTCAGAAGTAAATAGGAAGGGGGGGAAGGAGAATAACTGGGACATAGGTTTAAGTGGCGGAGGAGAAAAGAGGATAGAGTTGGAGGCACTAGGAATGTTTGGGAAAGCCATATGGAAATATTTTACACCATAAGATCCCCAAATATATATGTATATATAAGTGTGTGTGTATGTGTATAGAAATTTTGGAATATATATTCATATAAACAAGTTTAATTATCATTACCATATATAGGAGATAATGCTCCTCCCAAAAGCCATGGGTTGACAAATGAAAAGCCCAGTATCAAGTGCGAGATAACTTCACATGTGTTGTTGGTCTGAAGTGTCCTGGAGAACCACAAAGTAATACACAGTATTGCCATAATTGCTGATTGCCCTCAAGGACTTGATGATAAGATTCTATTTTTGAAGACACACCATACATTGGTCACAGGACATACAGAAATCAAGTTGGTATTGCTTAGGAAGTTGGGGACCTTTCATAGAACCAGAAGGTGTGATGTAGGCTTCTGAAGAAACAAAATCATCAATGATCCTACCTAGCTGAGAGCTCTACCATGGCAAGGTATGCCCATTGCTGTAATAGCAGCACAAATGTTATAGGAGCAACCATCTGCTTTCTGATTGGATTTATTATTTTTTAAAATTTGTTCACTTTACATCCTGAGTGGAGGCCCCTCCCTCATTGCATCTATCCAGTACCATCCCCCCTCCCTCATTCCCCCCCCTCTAGCCCTCCTCCCCTAACATCTGGCCTCAGCTTATCAAGGCTCATCTGGACTGCCTATATCCACATCCTCTGTGGCCTGGCAAGGCCGCCCCACAAAGGGGAAGTAATCAATGTGTGGGGGCCAGAGTCCATGTGAGAGGTAGCCCCTACTCCCCATATTATGGGGCCCACAGGACACTGTATTGCCTTTCTACTACCTGTGAGCAGAGGGTCTAGGTCTTCATAATGCATGGTTCTTGGTTAGTGCATCAGTCTCTGCAGCATCCCACTCCTCTTCTGGATTAGTTGGCGCCATTGGTCTCCATGTGGAGGCTCCTGACCTCCCCATGTCCTTCTATTCTCTAACTTCCATAAGACTCCTTTAGCTTCCACCCCAGAGTTTGGCTGTGTCTCAGCATCTGCTTGGAATGCCTGCTAGGTGGAGTCTTTCAAAGGACATTTATGGTAGGCTTCTGGCCTGTTCCTTCTCTTCAACTACTTCTAGTGTCAATTCTATTTGTCCTATTTGTCCTTCTGAATGAGAATTAAGCATTCTCCCTAGGGTCCTCATTGTCATTTAGTTTCTTTAGGTCTGTGTATTGTAGTGTGGGTCTCCTGTATTATGTAGCTAATATCCACTCATAAATAAGTATATCAGGCGTGTCTTTCTGGGTCTGGGTTACCTCACTAGAGATGATTGTTTCTATTCCATCCATTTGCCTGAAAATTACCTACAGTTCATCCTGCCTAAAGAGCCTAACAGAATCATCATCACAGAGACTAGAGAGACTTCGTCTAGCAACTGATGGGAGCAGATGCAGAGTACCACAGCCAAACATCAGGTGGAGATTGGGGAGTCCTGTGGAGGAGGGGAAGGTCTGACCTGGGTCCTTTGCATATATGTTCTGGCTAAGTAGCTTGGTATTCTTGTGGGAACCATAAGAGTGGGAGAAGGGGCTGTCCCTGACTCATTTTCCTACTTGTGAGATGCTTTTCCTCCTACTGGGTTGCCTTGTTCAGCCCTGATGTGATAGGATGTTCCTGGTCTTATTGTAGTTTGTTATAATGTGTTTGGTTGATGTCCTTGGGAGGTCTGCTCTTTTCTGAGGGCAAGTAGAGGGAGATGGTTCTGAGGGGGAGGAGAGGTGGTAGAGAGAGATTGGGGGAAAGAAGAGAGAGAGGATGGAAGCTGCAAGATATAATATATGAGAGAATAATTTTTTTTAGAAACCCTCTCTATAGGAGGAAACACATGTCTGGTACTAGAAATCTGGCCAAGACCCATGCTTGGGAAACACAGGCTCTGGGATAAATATATTACTGTTATTCTGCTAAATGGATATAATATCAAACTGCCTTCTAAGTGTGTATCTTTATATCTATAGATTTGTACAGCTCTGAAATCTCATCAGATAAGTTTGTGCCATGGCTAGCTGTTGTCAGAAAGTCACATGAAGTCACAGTGCAGAGAATAAGCGCTATGGGCGACTGAGGCAGGAAACCCCTTGGCTCTTTGTCTAGGCCCTAGTTGTGTCCTGCATTTCATCTGTGGCTAAAGCAGGAATGGGTTAAGAACTCTGAAAAGAAGCTTATCCTAGTTTTTATTTCTTCCTGGAGTTTCAGGAGCAATGGGACTCTCCATATACACCCAGAAAACAAAACAAAAAATCCAAACAAGCAAACAAAACACAAAAACCTTATGTTTTTCTAATTTGAGGCACATTCATAGCTTGTATTCCTTGGAGTATTAGAGGATGCAGATGTAGCTCAGTAATAGCACTTGCCTTCCATTGAGTGAGGCCTTGGGTTCAAGCATCTAAACTAAGAAAGAAAAGGAAGGAAAGAAAGAGAGAAGAGGGGAGGGAGGGAAGGTGAGAGACATGGAGGAGAGAGAGAGAGAGAGAGAGAGAGAGAGAGAGAGAGAGAGAGAGAGAGAGGGAAGGAGGTCAATTAAAAGTGTTTTCTGGGTACTGAGGGGAACCCAGCATCAGCTCCAAGGACTGTGACTGGATTGGAGAGACAGATGTCTAACATGGTAAAAATCTTCCTGACAGTTCAGGAACACTGGTTTTGTGTGTATTACAAGGTTGCGTCTTTGGAATTTTACTGCTTCCATTCCAGGCTGCTGAGTTATAGCCATTTCTGCTAACTGTGCCTAACAGTTCCCCAGAGGTATCAAGTTGTGAGTGAGACTCTTGCACTGTCCACGGAGAGAACTGAGATCTGCACGCAGGGTTGGTCCTTGGCAGTTGTGGTGGGACAACGTTAGTCTGTGGAACCCTGATCATCGGGAACAGCACACTAAGCACAGGTTCCCTTCAGCACACCAAGCACAGGTTCCCTTCAGCACACCCACCAGGGCTTGAGATGAGGTAGTGAGAGTTGAAGGCAGCTTCCGGTCACTTCTGGTCTATCCCCTGGTATTAGCTCAGGAAGCGTGCCCTGACAGGTATTTCATCTGAAGTGTTTCTGGCCATCAGAAGCACTTGGTCAAGGATGCTGGGGGAGGAGGCCTACAAGAGAGCAGCCCTGTATGATGACAGAAGCTTTTATCATTTCTTACTTAGGTTTCTATTCTAATCCTTGGCAAAGTAGTCCAAGTCCAGCTGGAAGTTTTTGCTTGGACAAAAATTACTGAAAGTCAGAACCCTCCTTTGAAGAATTTCATAATCAGTTTTTAAAAAAATACAGCTTAATTTTGGTCTTCAGAAAAATCACATCCTTATGTTAACCCCAGCACTTACATTTGTATTTTGTCCAATGAATGATATTTGTTTAATGACACCAAAGCTGATGAATTGACTCATAACTGGATTTTAGAGAGGAGCATGTCACACGCAGAAGGACACAGAGTCCTGTTACAGTCTATGTTCAAAACCATTTGTGATGCCAGGCATTTTTATATTCAGCACACTTGGCAAAGTATTCATGGACTGGAGGCAATGCTGAGCAGATAGCAGCTTCCTCCCTGGGGTGTGCGGAGCCTAGGTGGGCACTTTCCATCTTTCTTGTTCTAGGAGATAAACGCAGGCTGTGCTTGGACAATACTCTAAAGAATTCATGTCTTAGTTAAAAAAAATAATAGATGAAGCAATGAAGAGGCTGGTGGGCACACTCTAACAGCCTCAGTGTGTCTTTCCGAGCTCTCTTGTCAAAACGGTTGCATTTCAGTTTTGCCACAGTAAAATTCATTTCCAATTTCTGTTGTGGCCCAGATTTACACTGTCACATTCACATGCCTGTGAGCAGCAGTGTGGGTTTCTTGAGATCAGCACGTAGCAAGAGGGAAAGGAGAAAAGCTGTGTTTTATCATCGGGCCACCAGTATTTAACTTTGGGAACAGCAGTCCGGAAGGGAGTGGCCTGGTGGGTTGGATATGGACACAGGATTCGAACTGGGAATCCCACTATTACTGCTTACCTGTAAGACATCAAGGTTGGGGAAATTAAATAACATCTGGGCCAGTGGTGTCATCTCCTGCAAGGTGTGTGTCTCGTGCCTGTTCAGCACAGATCCCGTGGATTGCCTAGCGGAGTGGCTGTCATCATTAAACGGAAACAGAGCTGGGAACAAGCACTGGAAATGTTTGTAACAAAGATTCTTCCTCTTCCCACAGTTACTACAACCCATTTGGAATTCAGAAGTGTAATTCACTCACATTGCCCCCTCACATCCCTGGCAAGATATGCCAAAGAATAAACCTAAGCATTCATTCAGCAGGATCAGCTGTGCGCTGCTAGGCCATGTGACACGCTATAAGCAATACAAAGATAAAGATGTCACAACAGTAGGCAACAGTAGGATGGGGCTGTGTGGCCAGCAATGTCACACAGCCATGCAAAGCCTGCTGGGAAGAGTTGTGATGGTCTGGAGGTAGGCAGAGGATTTCCTTCAAGAGGTGATGTTTGAGTCAGACATTAAAGGATCCTGGGAACTTGGGGAACTGACACTTCAGGCAGACCAAGGCTTCAGGGAAGGCTTAAATTAGAAATCTGTGCTTCTACACAGAGTGATGGCCACTTTTTTTTCTGTTCCAAAATGATCACAGTGCTCCTATTCTTACAAAACACAGATCTATCTCTGCTTTTCAAAAAGAGAATTCTTTTCAGTGGACTTGGGCTGAATACCACCCTCCCAGGAACACAGTGAAGATACTATATCATTGACTGGAAACTTCAGCAAACACAGCAGGGCCAAGGTCAAGTTCAGTGCAGTCCACTCCAAGAAAATTGCAAACTCCATCAGACCCCAACAGGGGGCTTCTTTCCACAGCTCATGAGGCCTTTGTTCCCTGCCCCTGATGTAGATACCAGGCAAACTGTTAAGTTTGGAAATTGTTGTGGGACCCACTTCAAACTTGAGAGACTACCACAGCCCTTCCCACAGCTGGCTAGCCCTATGCTGTTGGGGATGATCTGATGTATTTTAATGCTAATTACTGCTTGCTGTCTCTGTGACCCACCTTTTAATGAATAAAAAGCCATCCCACCTAGGCAGGGCAGATAAGATAGGTGTGACTATAAGATGGTGATCATATTTCTCTGATTGGCCATGTGTATCTATATGGCATAGCTGAAAAGCAGACATAGAAAAGAGAGAGGTTCCTTGTCGATGTACTGAGACCATCCTGATCTGGGTGTAAAAGGGCAGAAAGATTCCTGCTGCTCAGCCCTCAGGAGACTTTGCATCCATTTCAGCCTTCAAAGGTCAGGAATATTGCCTAGGTGTGGTGGATGGGCTTCTAATCCCAGATCTTAGGAGGCAGAGGCAAGAAGACTATATGCTAGAGGCCAAAGGGTACTACATAATGAATGGGACACTGGCTCAGAAACAAACGAGCAAAGAAGGCGTTTGTTCCTGAGATACAGCTGGACCTCTGGGATGGGGGTCTACCCTCTTTAAGGCTCAGGGATAGTGCCAAAGAGGGGTGGGAAAAGTGTAAGAGCTTGATAGGAAGAAGAATGCCACCTTCTGGGAATGATGCAGCTATTCCAATCATGAGGGAAACTAAAGTCACTGTAGGCATGCAATGAGCCAGCACAAGAATGGGCCTATCAGGCAGGGATGGAGGAGGGGCTCAAGAGGCTCTGCCCTCCTCCCACATGAACTAGTGGCTGCCAACAAATTCACAGTCATCGATTGCATACCACTGGTGATCCCAGCAGGATCCAATGGCAAGTTTCAAGCCTATGATCATATAGATGGTCTAACTGAATGGGTCTCAAAACAAAACAAAGCATGTGAATATCGAAAAGGAACTTGTAGAGAGAGAGGTGATTTATAGGAGTGGTGGGAGGAAACAAGGAAGTGGGGTATGTGGTGAGGGTACACTGAGTACATGTATGAAAATGTCAATGAACAAGTTTAATTTTCTGATAAACTTTCAACCCAAAATTTGTCTTGTCTACAAGAAGTGTAGAGATAAAGATGGAGCAGAGATTGAGAGAATGGCAAATCATTGACTAGCCCAACTTGAGACCTGTCCTGTGGAAGAGAGCCAACCCCTGACACTGTTAATGATACTCTGCTATGCTTGCAGACAGGAACCTATAGTAACTGTCTTCTCAAAGGCTTTAGCAGCTGGTGGAAACAGATGCAGAGACTCTCAGCCAAACAATAGGCTGAGCTCGGGGAGTTTTGTGGAAGAGAGGGAGCCAGAGGGGTCAAGGACACTGTAAGAAGACCTACAGAGTCAACTAACATGGGCCCAGCAGGGTTCACAGAGACTGAACCACCAACCAAAGAGCAAGCATTGCCTGGACATAGACCCCCCTACACATATGTAGCAGATGTGCATCTTGGCCAACATATGGGTCTCCTAACAGTGGGAGTAGTGGCTGTCTCTGACTCTGTTGCCTGCCTCTGGATCCCTTTCTCCTACCTGGGCTGTCTTGTCAGACCGCAGTGGAAGAGGATGCACTTAGTCCTGCTGTGACTTGAGGTACCAGGGTGGGTTAATACCCCTTGGGGGCCTCCCCTTCTCTGAGAAGAAGGAAAGGGGGTGTTGGGGAGGGGTGTGTGAGGATGGGACTGGGAAGAGAGAAGGCAAGGGGTTGGGATCAGGCTTTAAAGTGATTAAATATTTTTTTTAAAGTGTTAATCAAATGGTTGTTTGTATCCGGTGCTAAACCAGGCATAGACCCACTATGAGTTCTGGGCCAAAGGAACAGTACTTCGTGATGGACAACACAGCAAGAATATAGTCTTGTGTAGCAATTAATGTAGCTGTTGGGGATAAATGGGGGGAAGAAAAATATAAAGTAAGGGAATCAGGTATGAATGAAGGCTTGAGGACCAGTAAGACTCATAGTAGAGCCAGGTGGTGGTGGCACACACCTTTAATCCCAGCATGTGGGAGGCAGAGACGGGCGGATCACTGGGAGTTCAAGGCCAGCCTGGTCCACAAAGTGAGACAGTGAGACAGGACAGCCAAGGCTACACAGAGAAACCCTGTATTGAAAAACAAAAAACAAAAAACAAACAAACAAACAAAAAAACAACAAAAAAAAAAGGACTCATAGCAGAAATTACCACCCTTCAGTGGGCCAAGGAGGTATGCTAAGAAGAAAGTCAGGCGTGTGAGGTCTATTTGGAATTGAAAGGACTCAAATAAAGCTAGACAAAGCTTGTTCTCCCTCTAAGTGGGTGGTCACTGCTTACATTGCCACGTAGGACAGTGCTTCCAAGAGGTCAGGCCTCATAGTTCAAGAGGATCTAGAAAACTAAGGCTTAAAAACAACCACAATCTTGGTAGCAAATGAAAGTAAACTAATATTCCATAAGTGAAAACATACATATACACCTTAGCCAAGGGACAAGACATTTTCCACAGTTAAGTGGAGACTGACTTTCACAAGAACTCTGGTGCCCCATATTTGGCCATGTCCCCTTGATGGGGAGGCCCAATGGCACTCAGCGGAAGGATAGTAGGCTACCAAGAAGAGACTTGATACCCTAGCATCATATTCAGAGGGAGGAGGTCCCCCTCAGTCACAGTCATAGGGAAGTGGAATGGGGTGAAAGTGGGAGGGAGGGATGAATGGGAGGATGCAGAGGATGGAATAGCAATTGAGATGTAATATGAATGATTTTATTTTTCAATAAAAAAATAGGAAAAAATAGAAAAAAAATTTTTCATGTATGTGAGTATTGGACTTGCATGTTTGTCTGTGCACCAATTGAATGCCTGGTACCCTTGGAGGTCATAAGTGAGCACTGGATCTCATGGAACTGAAGGTACAGAGGGTTGTGAACCATAATGTGGCTGCTGGAAACTGAACCCCAGTACTTCTACAAAAGCAGCAAGTGCTCTTAGTTACTGAGCCATCTCTCCATCCCGCTGACCCTTTTATTAGTTGACAACCTCTAACTTAAATGTTAGGATTTGGATTCAAGACTCCTCTGTCTGAGAAAGGAAAGTGTTGGTCATGAAGCAAGTCACTTGAGTGGATCAGATACAGCTTGCAAATTGAGGGGGCATTGGACAGAGTTCCTCTGAGAAGCGTATCAGTGGACCTGCCATACCAGATCAGAGACTTTGAGATTAGCCCATGAAAATGGGGACCCAAGCAAGGGTTTTGAGCAAGAGAGCTGGTTTTCTGTTGTAATTTTCATCTGTATCTGTATCCTCTAACGCATTTGTTAGATCAGAGAGGGATGGGTAGTGTGATACTCACACACTGTCTGAAACAAACATCCTTGCCCTCTACTAAACTAAGACAGCTGTATGCCAGGTATTATCTTCATATGAGAAAAGGAAGACTGGTGGGAAACTTCCCTCAAGGTCATTCAGTTTGGAAAGGAGGAGCCTTGGTTTGAATCCAGGGACGTTTCATTCTAAACCTGGACTTTTAGCTCTTCTGATGTAGCAGGGTAAAGGGGAGGAGGGGAGAGGGAGAGGGAGGAGGAGACTGACAGATTGACAGATTGATTTTGTTCCTTTCCATTGACTATTGCCCTATAATTTCACAATGTACAACCAAAGACTTGAGAGCAAGGTTAAACATTCTATTCAAACAGGAGCCCTGGGGGTTAGTGTGATGGAGTAGGTGACTGAGAAGGCTGTGAGATGCTGATTGATGCAAATCATCTTGGAAACAGCTGCAAGATGATTTCCAAATGCAGCATTTCAGTGCACCATCTGCCTTTCTGGAAGATTCTTTCAAGGTTGTCTCCTTTCTCTGTTCCTGGAGAAGAATGGAATCTTGTGTTGTAAAGTTGTGTTTAGATCTTAGCTATATTCCTGAGTGACAGCACCTTGAAATGTATAAAAATACATTCAATGTGTAGAGCATGCCATTTATTATTATTATTATCATTATTATTGTTATTATTACTATTATATATATATATATTTTTTTTTTTTTTTTGAGACAGACTTTCTCTCTGTGTAGCTACGGCTGTCCTGGAACTCACTTTATAGGCAAGACTGGCATTCAGCTCAGAGATATGTATGTCTCTGTTTGCCAAGTGCTGAAATAAAGGCCTGGCTAGTATGCCATTCTTATTGGGATGTTTGGCTGATGGTTTTCTAATCAGAAAAGTGAATAGGATAGCTAAAAGTGCACTTCAGCTCTGTGAAAATGGGCCCAGGTGGGAGGTTTGTATTGATGAGTAATAATATCATCCTGATAAATTCACATGTGTATGGCCTAGGAGCTATTTGCTTGCCTCATGAATGAATTAATGGTCCCTTAAGAAAGTGTCCTCCTATGACTACAGAGATGGTGCATCAGCCAAGACTGGGCCTGCTGTTCTTGAAGAGGACCTGGAACCCTATCAGAGGATCTCACAACTTCTTTTGGCTTCAGATGCACTCACATGCATAAGCACAAATGCACATATACACAAATATATGTATATTTGTATATGTATATGTATATGTATATGTATACATATATATACATGTATATGTAAATACAGCATATACATAAGGCTATGTGTATATGCTGGATGGATGGCTCAGCAGTTAAGAGCACTGGCTGCTTTTCCAGAGGACATGGGTTTGATTCCTAGCACACACATAGTGCCTCCCAACTATCTGATGCCTTCTTCTAGTCTCCATGGATACCACGTGCAGATGGTACACAGACATACTTGCAGGTAAAACACCTGCACGCATAGAAATAATTTTTGAAAATTAAAAAAAATTAAGATTACTTCCTTCACCATATGCTAGACTTTATCAGCTCCTCTTTCTGTAGCAGAGATGGGTTCTCATGGCTGGGGAACTGTGGGACACCTTGTGGGACAGAAGGAAAGAACATGTGACATCAAGGCTGTCGTGGGAAATGCGGAGCATCTGAGGGTGGCTTTGTGGCACACAGAAAACAGGGACAGTGTTCAACCTTAGCTCTGTTCCATTTGTGAATCTTACCCATGATTCCTACACAAAAAGGACACATCAGACTCCTCTGATGCAAAGGCTATGTATAGAAACTGCTCTACACAGAGAGATAGCTTAGTGGATTGGCCAGGGAAGGCTGGGGATGGTGGGGCCTTTGCTGCATTTGTAAGTGACTTTGCATCACTTTTCTCGACCTTTGAGAGGAGTGGAGCCATTGCTTTTCCTCCCCTTTCCTGGTTTCCTGGTTACACAAGACAAAGTCTGCAGAAGAGCATTTTAGAAAAGGAACTTCTTGGTACTGAAGGCAATAACTCTGGGTGCTCATAATTAAAATCCGGTATGAGCCGACCAAGGAACTGTGTACTTGTGCAGGTAGCCCCAGCCCTCAGCATGGCTCCAGGTCACCTGCAGTTTACTCTGTGTATACTGACTAGAGATTATAACCCGAGAGGAGAGGAAAAAGGTAATATCTAGCTCCCTTCCATGCTTCTCCACCCTGGACGAACAAACAGCCCCCTCCCGTTTCAACAAACATGTACCAATAAAGGCAGGGCTGACCCAGGCAATGGCTTTTGAGGATGAGATATAACTGATGTCTGAACTCTAAGATCACGCACTAAACAGAGAATGTTCTTTGCTCTTCCAGGAACCCCTCCGTACTAATAAAATACCTCACTGTGTTTTACATAAATAAAATTTCCAGGTCAAAGCCAGATTAATTGGCAGTACTAACACTTCCTTTAGCAGACAGTTGAATGGTCTTTCCCTTAAGAGGCCCAGGAAGGAGGTGCCCTAGCCTACCCAGCTGCTGTCTGAGACTGATAGCTGTTTGCTCGCCAGACCAGTGGTGCTTACAAGAAATGCACAGTGAAAACTAATGCCAGGGTTTGGCAAATTGGTCCTAAAAGTTAATGAATCAAATAGATCCACGAAAATTCTCATTCAAACTTGACTTTAAAACTGGAACAGAGAGCACTTAG
>OU015757.1:36486598-36496927 GCA_907169655.1 Acomys percivali
AGTAAATATGCATGTGTGTTTCAATGGAGGTGAAATAGACAGAAAAAAAATCACCCACTTAGAGCCACAGTTCGATTGCATTTAGCATCTTCATTATGTTGTACAATTATTACTCAAGCTGGTTCAAGACATGCGCATCGCTCCCGAAAGAAACTCTACGGTTTATGCAGGAGCTTCTTTCTTTCCAAGGTAATCAGCAATCTGTGCTGTCTCCATGAACTTACACATTTTGGACACTAAGCATAAGTGGGTTAGTATAATACATGGCCTTTTGTGACTGGTATGGTGGTTAAGGATTAATTCATATTGTAGCATAGGCTCATACATCATTCTTTATAAAAAACATAATTTATGTTTTATAAAACATTCTGTTGTATAACAACATAATTTATTTTTCTGTTGGTACACATTTTTGTTATTTCCATGTTGATTATTGCATATGGAACTGCCATAAACATATAGGTACCAGTTTAAGTACACGTTTCTGGTAATTTGGGGTATGAACTTGGGAGTGGAATTGCTGGGTTACGTGATGACCCTTTTAGAAAACTTCAAACTGCTTTCCATAATGGCCAATCTGCTTTACATCCCCATCATTGATAAATAAGGGCTCAAATTTCTCTGCAAGGATGCTTGGCTTTCTGGCTTTCTGTTGTTCACTTTCCATCAGGAAGATTTATTTACCATGCTGTAAGGAGCAGTAGGCTGTGCAGTAACAAGAACACCAGAAATCGATTTTCTAGTCTTGGCAATTGCTGTATCCATCCTAGTAGCTGTGAAATGATACCTCCTGGTTTTTACTTGCATTTCTCTGATGATTTAGGTTGAGTACTTCTGGGCCATTTATTTATCTTCTTTGAAGAAATGTCTCAGATGATTTTTCTTGTGCTTTTTGCCTTCCTGTTGCTTTACAGTCGTGTACATGGTTCCAATGCAACGCTTGTGTTGTTTCATGCTGCTGAGTTTGTGGTCAGTTATAAAGCTGCAATAGACAACTAATGCTGGAACAGGGTGGAGTGGCACATACCTTAAACCCCAGCCCTCGGAGAGGCAGAGGCAGGGGCAGGCAGATCTCTGTGAGTTCGAGGCCAGCCTGGTCTACAATGTAAGTCCAGGACACCCAAGGCTACAAAGAGAAACCCTTGAGTCTTGAAAAACCAAAAAAACAAACAAACAAAAAACCAAACCAAACCAAAAAACCCACTGTGGGATTATGGAAGGTTTTGAAAGCTGAGGACGCTCTGGGATGCTATTTCAGGTATGTTTGACTACTGTGTCTATGGTTTGACAGTGGTACAGTGGCCAATATTCCCTCAATCATGTTTAATCACTAGGGTCTAAAGAAGGGCAGTTGCTTTGAACAGTATTACCACTAAGACTGCATGCAAAAGACACAGAGATGCACTTAGAGCAAGAAAATGCTTTATGGCAAGTGAACATCAGGGATGCACTACAGGCACTCAAAGAAGGTCATACACGAATGTAACAATACCAGGTCCAGCAATCTTCAGGCCAAGATTAATCTGGAAGTATGATGAAGCAGAGGAAAAGCCCCAGTAAAAAGACAGTTGGGTTTAGTGGACAGACACAGGACATAGCAATAGAAGCACACCATTTGAGAAAAGACCGACAACCCTACTCTGTCCTGCATTGATCACAATACATATAGGTGCGATCAATTCTACTTTCTGTTCTCTACCTTGAAAGGTACCTAGGTAAAGTAGACCAGGTCCAGAGGTGAGAAATCAGGAGGCTGGAGTCACATTATTGGAGTAAGTGACAATGGTCAGGTAGTCAGAGGGTACTGTAAAGTCAAGTTATAGGGACATGCCCAGGAAAATCATGACCAGCAAGGGAAAGCTAGCCACAAAACTTTTATATCAGCACCTGCTCCATTAGACAGTGTTACTCTTTAAATCCAAATCCAAAAATGCCATTCAGAGGCTCATTGTGAATTTAATGGCTTGCTTGCCAGCTAATGTTAATTTTTTCTGTGTGTGTGTGTGTGTGTGAGAGAGAGAGAGAGAGAGAGAGAGAGAGAGAGAGAGAGAGAGAGAGGGGGGGGGGGGGAGAGGTGAGGGAAGGGAAGGAGTGCCATGGTGCACTTGTGGAGTTACAGGGCAATTTATAGGAGTCAGTTCTCTCCTTCTACCATATGCATCCTAGGGATCAATCCTAGGCTATCAGGCAAGGTGTCAAGTGCCATTACCCATGGCGTCATCGGCCTGACCCCAGCTGATAGATGAATTTTTGAGATCTGATGGATCATGGGTACTCTGACTTAGTCAAGAGATCAGTCCATTAAGAAAATCCTAGGAGCTGAGGTCTGGCTAGAGGATGTAGGTCACCTTGGTACATCTTTGAAGGGTACATCTTGTCCCTAGACGCTTCTTCCTCTCTCTCTTTCCCATCATGGTAAGCCTCTGTACTCCACTGTATCGTCTGCTCTGATGGTCCTTGACTCCCCATCCCGAAGACAGAGATAGAGAGAAATGCCCAGACGGAGATGAAATGGAAAATAAACTCTCATCCTTCATGTCAACCTGTGCAGGTATTTGGTCACAGCCACCAGAGTCTGACATGGTGAGTGATCCTTTTGTTCCTAGTACAGAGCTAGAGATGCTCTGGCCAGCATGTTTCCTTCGTGAGAAGATGGGAATGTTCTGCTTTGTTTTCAAAACTTCTTCTGTGCCTGCAGTTCATCAAAGCAATCAGTTTGAAATACCCATTATGCAAAAGAAGTATGTTTCGGGACACCATATTCTGGTCCCATGCAGCCACAACTTGGGTTCTTATGTTTTGGTCTCTTTTTCTTGCTCTAGGATGTTGCAAGTCCTTCTGGACATCGCAGGCATTTGAATTTTGGGTAACTGGATCTTCCACCACTGCATCAGCTACAGCATGGCATGAGTGGGGATGGGGGTGTCACAGATCTGGAGAAGGGGTGGTCTGTGGTGGTTTGGTCAAGGTGGTTGCCAGAATGTTCTGTTCTGAAATTGAAGGCCTACTGGTAGGTCAAAGCAGTTGTCCCGAACCTTAATTCTATTCCTGTTAATAAAACAATATTTGTATATTCACTCCAAAAGTAGGAATTATTTATCTAAAGATATCTGTGTATATTGTGGTCTCCAAGTGATGTAAAATGTTGTTGTTAAGTTACCAGTATTACCTAATAATGTTTATTATCAGGCCTATAATAATTATTATGGCAGTATAACTCACTAGCAATCAGTCAAGACATAGACACCTGTTATATTTTAAAATAGCCTTAGTTAACCTGGGGCAGGGTAGATATCAATCCTGTAAACTACCTCCCATAATGGGGCAGGTATGGAATACCTGTACCAATCCCATGCCATCTGCTTCTAATAATTTCTATCAAGCTACCTCCCATCCATAATCCCAAATACTTGCTAATGTTCTTCATCTGGGCCAAATCTCCATCCATACTGGCCATGTGCTTCTCCTCCATCTAACCCATGGTGGTTCTTCTCCTCCCTCCTTCTCGGGTCTCTCTTCCTCCCAAGATTCTCTTTGTCTCCCCATGCCTGGGAACCTTAGCCACACCTATCTCATTTGCCCTGCCCATGTGTGATGATCTTTTATTAATTAGCATCAAAATACATCAGGCCAACAGTAAACTATCAAAATCATTATTAAAGATAAAGTCCATTTACAAATAAAAACTACATTATAATTTGGCTGGCAGATATTAAGTTCTTTGTTGTTTTTTAAGATTTATTTATTTATTACGTGTATGTGCTTGCATGTATGTATGTGTACCATATGCATGCCTGGTGCTTATGGTGGGCAAAAGAGGAATTGGATCCCTGGAACTGGAATAACAGGTTGTGAGCTACCATGTGGGTGCTGGAAACTGAACCCAAGTTCTTTGCAAGAACAAGTATTTTTATCTCTGAGCCATCTCTCTAATCCTCAGATCCTACACCATCCTTTTTAAAAAAAAAAAAAGAAAGAAAGAAAAAGAGATTTAGTTTAAAAATCATTATTATATTTGTGTGTGGGTACCCATAGAGGTCAAAAGAGGGTGTCAGATCTCCTACAGCTCGAGTTACAGGTGGTTCTGAACCTACTGAACTGCTGGGAACTGAACTGCAAGAGCAGTGAGTGCTCTTATCCATGGCGCTATCTCTTCAATCCTTAATGCCATCTCACCCCCCCCCCCCAGGGTTTTTCTGTGTAGCGCTGAATGTCCTGGAACTCACTTTGTAGACCAGGTTGGCCTCAAACTCAGAGATTCTCCTGTCTCTGCCTCTCAAGTGCTGAGATTAAAGGTGTGTGCCACCACTGCCCAGTCCTTAATGTCATTTTTAATCAGCAGTTTTTTGTCACTGTCTTGGCCTCTTGTACTCTGATAGTTACTATTGATTGTCAATTTGACAGAACTAGAGTCACCTAAGAGATTCATGTGCCTGTCAAGGATTATGTAGATAAGGTTAAAGAAGGAAAACCCATCCTCTGTGGGCAGCACCATCCCATAGGCTGGGGGCCTGGACTAAGTGAAAAGGAAGGAGTGAGATGAACCAACTTTTCCCTCTGTTTTCTGACTGTAGATGCCATGTGACCAGCTACCTACCATTTAAGTTTCCTGTCATGGACTTGCACTGTTAAACTGTGAGCTGAAATAAACCCTTCTTTCCTTAAGAGGCATTTGTCAGGGGTTTTACCACAGCAGAAGGAAAGTGACTGATGCAGGTCCATCGGAGGAGAAACTGGAGAGGTTAGAAACTAGACAGTGCATTTCATAAATCCTGCAAAACCGGAGATCCACCATGCTTTGGGAGCTAAATGAAGACAAATGGTCCCACTTCTCTGAGTTGCAGGATTTTATTCCCCGAGCTCCTCAGGATCATATTCACACAGGCTGAAAGGAGGTGATCAGACAGATGGATCTGGTGATGGTGTCCATATTTATTACTTCCCAAGCTATGTTATGGATCTAAAGTGCCCCCAGAGGCGTGTTTCCTGCTTGACACTATTGAGAGGTGGTGGTGCCTAATGGAAGGTTTTAGTAGGAGGAGTTCATTTTCCATGTGTCCTCAGAGATTGTGAGGGAGAGGTCTCTTCCCAAGGCCTACCACCACCTTGGAGTGAGTGGTGTGCTACCCGCCTCTTCCATAATGCATTTCCTGTTGCCACATTCCTGAGGCATCAAGGCTTATCTTTTATGGAGATGTAGACAGTTGTGAGCAAAATAAGCCCTTTCCTTTTTATGTTAACCATCTCAGTGCTTATTGGAACAACAGAAACACGGCGACTGACAGAGGGGCAGAACCTTGATGTGCAAGATTAGGCCCTGGGGCAGTGCCGAGAGATGCACAGTTGGAGCCTGCATTTTGGCAAGAGCCTCCGGTGATTAGAAGGCACGCCGACTTTTCAGACCTCTAGGAAATTTGGAAAGGAGATAATGAAGGTCTCCTTCGAACCCGTGGACACTAGACACAGTGGCTAGGCGGTTCAACATCTGTCAGTAGCCATCCTTACAGAGAGGGCAACTGTGGTCAGACTCAAAACAACTTAAACAAAAAAACAGAACTTCACCCTTTCAACTAACAATATACAATAAAAATGATGAAAATCACAAATGGAAGTTTACAGAAATTCCATAAACTTAGAGTCATTTATTTTGGCATCTGGACTGAGAAGAGCCCAGAGTTCCCAAACTAGGGGTTTGTGTTTCCAATTGACCTTGGCTGTAACCTGAGCTCTCTTTCCTTCCTTGGCTGCCCCCTCCTGTCCTAAACTAAACTAGTTGGTATGGCTGTGCCTCTATTTTCTGAGCAAATTCATAAAACAAAGGTGGTGCTGTCTCTTCCTGTGTTTGGGGAATTAAGCCCATTAGAGATGGGGTGAGGCTCTTAAGCATTTCCCAGATTCCTAAGTGCTGCCTGGCAATTTCTAAGCATCTATTCATGTGTAATTTGTGTAAACAAGTTTCAGGTGCAAGTACTCAAAGAAACCCATGGGTGTTCTAGTTCACTATAGTTGACAGGGGTGTGAAAACCCAGGCTTGACAGTGGAGTTCCCATTAGCCCAGCCAATTGCTTTTTAATATAATTAGTTAATTTTTTAAACGCATGTTAAGTGCTTGCCTGGTGCCCAGAGAAGTCAGAAGAGGGTGTTGGATCACCTTGGAACTGGTTACACACAGATGTGAACCATCATGTAGATGCTGGGAACCAAACCCAGGTCATCTGCAAGAACAGCAAGTGTTCTTAATCACAGAGCCATCTTTCCATCATGCTGGCGGCTTTTAAGTACATCTCGGAAATTGCTCAGAACCTGAGACTATAAAGACTAGCAAGACAAGGCCTCTGACTTTACCTAGCTCCGTGCCTTGTGGTTGCTCCAGAAATACAGACAAATGTTAGGCAATCCCAGAGACATTGGGCAACAGTAGAAATAGTGGGAGATAGCAAGAGATGAAAGTGAAGTAATTGGCTCAAATCGTGTGGTAACCGGGACAAAGAAATATAGAGCTGTGATGGAAGGGTTCCGTTTGTAGTGGTTTGCCAGAGAGAAGAAAAAGAAATCCAGATGTAACTGCTATAAAAGATGGGGGAGCAAACTATCATGAGATGATGGTAAACGTCAAGTTCAAGGTGACAGGCAAGATCTCCGGAGATCCCGATGGGAAGTCCAGGATTAGACTTTTGTTTTGGTGGGTAAGGTATGATAATTGTGCCTGTGAGAGAAACTGGTTGAAGAGAGGGAAAGGTTATGAAATTGCTGAGGGTGACAGTGAAGATGAGAGGCTAGAAGATTTCAAACAGGAAGCTGAAGGAGTGACTGCAATTCCACACTGGAGCTGAGTGATGACACCAACCAAGCATTTCCTGAAGTTCTTTGGGGCCCTTATTAGGTGCTAAGTATGCTTACTCTTGGACTGAAAGCTTTGGGTGCCACTAGCAAACATTGGGAAGGGACAGTGTGGTGGTTTGAGTGACATGGTCCCCTTTAATTCTTGAAAACTTGGTCCCCAGATTGTTCCTGCTTAGGAAGGATTAGGAACATAGCCTTGTTGGAGGAATATGTCCCTGGGCTGGGCTTAAGGGTTCAAAAGCCTGTGCCATCCTTGGAACATTCTCTGCTTCCTGTTTGTGGACCGGAATGTGAGTTCTCTGCTGTCGCCCAGTGCCACACCTGCCTCCTGCCATGCTTCCCCACCATCATAGTGACAGACTCCTATCCCTATTGAACAGTGAGTTCCCAACAAATCCTTCCTTCTATAAGGTGTTCTATATGGCGTGCCTCACAGCAATAGAAGAGTAAATACAGAAAGTACCTGTTGCTGAGAGGATGTTAAAAATGAAAGGTTGTGTGATCCAGAAAGTGTACAGGGAGTGAATATTGTGTTGAGGAACAATGGGGCCTTTGAGAAACCCAAGGCATTCATGAATGCCAGGAAGTTGAGTTGATCTGAAGTTACGGTCAGAGAGTAGGTTGTCACAGAATAAGATTTCAAAAGTGGAAGTTTCCAGTATCTGTCAAGGTCTGAGGCCTCCTATTTCTTATGCACATCTTTGTGACTAAACTTGGCCTTTATATTTATTAATTATGGAAGAGGTGAGGCACCGTCAGATGAAATTGAACATTTGGCCAAAGACAAAGATCCACAGGGGTGTGCGCCCCAAGGCCATTTCTCTTAGTGCTTAGGTATTCTGGGTCTTAGATTGTGCAACTGGGTCAAACTGGGAGACTTGAGTATGTCACTTGGGATTCATCTTTAGTGATCTACTTTATTCATTAATCACTTCTTTCTTTAGAGACAGGATCTGACCAGATTGCTTTGCCAACTCCAGAACTTTTACCTCATATTTCCCTGAAAGAGGTCCTTCCTCAGACTAGCCCCCGTGTAGTCATCTGGCAATAGGACTTGGATCTAGAGCAATTGTTTATAGTGGAAAATAGCTCATAGCATTTTGAATGTGCCGCTCAGGGACTCGTGTTGTACTGTCCTCATGCTCACAATGTAGGAGCTATTTGTGTAGAGAAAGTGAGACACACAACGGTTAAATGACTATGTCTGTGGGTACATAGTCAAGAGATGCCAGTTGAGAAGTCTGGCTATACACCTGGGCCCTTCACCCTTCTGTTGGGTTGTCCCCCAAAGCACTGGTTCCAGGCACCACTCTTGAAAGGACATCACAATTTATGGTTTCCCCCTGCAGCCTGTCGCAGCTGAACTTGTAACACGGGTTTCATGTGCACCCTGGGAATAAGGTGTTTTCCTTCCTTTAACCTTCCCCGCACACATCCCTGCAGAATCTCTGAAATGTGCAGGGCCAGCTAGTTATCCTTAGAAGGAATGTTAGCACTATAGTGAGCGGGCACCACTAACAGCCACACCAGCAGCCCAGGCACAAACTAGGAGTGTTGCAGCAAGCCAGGGCGGAGGGGCATGTGAGCTACACAGTCACTTTATATTAAGTCTGAAGTAAAGGAAGTGAGATGTAGAGCCATAATACTTCTAACCTAGCTAATATTGCCAGACGCAAATTTCCCAAAGCGCCCGTTTCATTAAAAGGGGGCATTATCAATTTCAAGTGCGCAAGTAGCTGGATTGAAGTATGCTGTAACAGTATATGGCATTGCCTTGCAAAGGGTACAGCAGCCAGGAATGGTGACGCTAGATAGAACAGACAGGCTGCTTCACAATGGAAGAAGTTACTTTTTACTCTTGGCTTAGAAACCAGCAAGTCCACTTACTGTATGGTAGCTATTATAATGGGTGCAACTGGGCGTACCCATGAGGGCACAGCAATCAGACTTTGAAAGCCCCATGAGCAGAGGGCTTGCAGCATCAAGGTTTCCTTTTCACTTTGCAAAGCTAACATCGCTATGAAACTGGAGAAGTTGACTCTGAGAAATTGAAAGAACGTGCCCCTTGGGGTCATTGAGCAGCCAAGTACCAGCTGGGACAAGCCGTTACTGTTGCTTCCCAATCTTTGTTGTGGAAAGGGAGGACTTGCGGTACCCCTCCTGAATTCCTAGAGCTTCTGGACTCTCCCTTCTAGAGTGGTGTGGGCATGCGCTAAAGGCTGTTTTCTTAGAGATTCTGAGTATAGATACCATCCTCCCTTCTCATAGACCTCAGTTCCAATTTCCAGGACTGAGTGGCCCAGAGGATGGAGCAGAACATTTGTCTCAGAAATTATTCCAGGCATGACTGCCAATGTCACAGCGTAGAATGAGATAAGGGCCACAGCATTCTTTAGACCCATAAGTCCATTTTGGGTGCGACTGAGTTTCAAAGGATTTATCTGCAATCGAGACTGTGGAGGTCTAATTTCACCCCAGTTTTTTAGGTGGACTTACAGTATCTGTGCCCTTTATCAGATGTTCCACTCTGTCCTGGTGTGGTGGCTAATTTTTTGTCAACTAGACAAAAGCTAAGGTTCTCTGGAAACAGAGACCCTAATTGAGAAAATACCTTCGGGTTGGCCTGTAGGCAAGTCAGTGGGACATTTTCTTGATTAATGATTGATGTGGGAGAGTCCAGTCCTCTGTGTGTGGTACCACCCCATAGGCGTGTGCTTCTGGGTTGTGTGAGAAATCAGGCTGTCTGAACCATGAGGAACAATCTAGTAAACATCGTTACTCCGTGGCCTCTGCTGCTGTTCCTGCCTCCACATTCCTGCCTTGAATTGTTTGGCTAACTACTCTCTGTGGATGGGTTGTGACCTGGGACATGTCAGCCAAATAAATCCTTTCTTCCTTCAGTCACTTTTGGCCATAGTGCAAACTAGGACACCTGGCAATGAATCCTTTTTGCATTTTCAGCCTATTTGTCTATCAGCAAGTGGTCTGGCTTCTGTGTCCAGTGGGTTGGTCCAGGAGTTGCTTGCTTCTGGATGAGAACAGACAGATCAGACCTCAAGATTAAAAGTAGAAAAATTACAGTTATAAAGTAGCAATGAAAATAATTTTATGGTTGGGGATAATCACAACATGAGGAACTATAATAAAGTTTTGCAACATTAGGAAGATTGAGAACCACTGCCCTTGACAAAGCCTAGGTTTCTAGACAAAACCTGGAGCCAGGGAGGCAAAGCAGGCCCAGTGGGCCTCAGCTGGAAGCTGGGAACATCTCAGTCTGGTGACCATAGCCATGCTTGTCAATCCCATCACCTTTTGCCTGTTTGTGGCTTCTCACAGACCTCACACTACAGTTTATACACTCAGTGGTGAGGAAGGAGCACTTTTGAATTCTTTTGAATTTGTATCATTATTAATTCCTTGAGAATCTCTCCTTCTTCTCCTTCTTCTTCTTCTTCTTCTTCTTCTTCTTCTTCTTCTTCTTCTTCT
>OU015757.1:36496937-36508992 GCA_907169655.1 Acomys percivali
CTTCTTCTTCTTCTTCTTCTTCTTCTTCTTCTTCTTCTTCTTCTTCTTCTTCTTCTTCTTCTTCTTCTTCCTTCTTCCTTTGGTTTTTTGAGACAGGGTTGCTCTGTGTGGCCCTGCCTGTCCTAGAACTCGCTCTGTAAACCAGGCTGGCCTCGAACTCACAAAGATCTACCTGTCTCTGCCTCCCGAGTTCTGGGACTAAAGGCATACACCACTACCACCCAGCAAGAATTTAATACAATGTGTTTTGATCATTTATTTCTACTCCTCCCTCTAACTCCTTCCAGATCCACATCTCTTCCCATCCCTTTCCCAACTCGGTGCCCTCTATGTTTTTAAATAACCATTGAGTCCAATTGGTGTTGGCCATATAGTCTTGGGTGTGGAGCTATCCACTGGAGCATAGTGGACCTGCCAAGGGCCACACCTTTAATGAGAACTGACTCTGCCTCTTCAGTGACAGGTAGGGGTACTCACTCATCCTCCATCCTTGAATGCTGACTGGCTTGACTTTAGGCAGGTAATCACAGCTGCTGTGAGATCATGAGTGCTGTTGTCCTGTCATGTTTAGAAGGCACTGTTTTGCTTCAGTCCTCCCCACCTTCTGGCTCTTAAAATCATTCTCCTTTTCCTCAATGATCTTTAGGTGGGAGATGCTATGGACAAACCATGTGTGACTGAGCACTCATGGTGACTTCCTTTTGAGTACAACACAGAGCTGTTTGAAGGAATGTCTATTTTGAGATCACTCAACAGAGAGAACAAATTAGTGTAGGATTATGCGCTAGTTCAGACAGAGCATTTGGCTTCTGGGGTCTACCACAGCCTGTGCATCAAAACGACACTGCTCTCCACTCTATGGAACAAGTAATTCCAAAGTACTCAAGATTTCGTAGAATATATTTTGAACATGCACAATAAGTGGGAAGGTTCTGGAGTGTTCCATAGGGAACAACAGACATTTAAAGAATTCATGTTAAAAATATTGTAATTGGGTTGATGGTAAACTGCTTTTCTGGTGTTTTGAGAGACAGAAATTTGTCCATTGATGATAGTCCTAGGGAAAGTGCAGCTAACACTTTTGAGAGGATGGCCAGAGTGGTGTGTTTTTGAAACTCCTTGACTTGAATCCACTAAAAGGTTGAGTCCATGAGACTCTCAGTCAACGCCTATAAAACTGTTTCTTTATACTAATCAATGGTGAAACTCTTTCAGTAGAGGCAAAAGTGAGTTATCAAGATTCTTTCTCTGGCATGTGGGTGTTAAAGAATTTATAGAGCAGATATTCAATCCCCTTTCCCCTAAATCAGCCAACTGAGGTGTCCAAATTCATATAGCTTGCTTTTTTGAGTGTGTGTGTTTTCAAGTGATTGCAATGTAACACGATCTCCCCACCCCCACCCAGCCTTAACTCTTTAGGCAGTCTATGGCTGTGCACAGTGCCTTGGTGTCTACTCTAAAGTGTTTCTCTCCCCTTGCAGTGCTGAAGGTTGTGCTTAGGGCCTTGCTGGTACATGCTAGGCAAGCATTCTGAATTGAGTTGCAGCACCAGTCCTAGCATGGAGATCTTAATTTACAATCACCTGCCAAGGATCAGTATTCCAATTGCCAATATTGTGCTGTTCCTGTGGGATCTGTTAGCTTTCCGTGCATGAGCATAGCATGGCCCTACCAGAAGTGCTGGAATCCAACAAGGGGAAGACATTCTCGTTTCTGAGCAGTTGGCAGCTAAGGCGGGATTTGGATGTTTGATGTTTCAGGTAGGCAGATTGAGCTCGTATTTTCACCATAGCATTTACTCTGGCAAACATTTACTTTGTTTCTGAGGACAGCCACAAAATGAGGAAGGTTTATAGCATGCATCAACTGTTGTTACAAAGCTGTTGGTGGATAGAGTGTAGTGTTATCTTCATAAAGATCTCGGAGGGTGAGTATAGCTTTCAGATTAGGGAGAAAATAAATTGCTGACTGTACAGTGACTGACTTGATTGTGATAACACTGTGGGGAGTTGAAAAGGACCACTCACTGGAATTAACATGCCACGTTAAAAGCTAGACAGATTAACTTGCTCAACTATGTTCATAGAAGCTTTCTTCATAATAGCCAGAGTCTGGAAACCACCTAGATGTCCCTCAATCGAAGAAGGGATAAAGGAACTGTGGTACATTTACACAATAGAATACTACTCAGCTACTAAAAACAAGGAAATCATGAAGTTTGCAGGCAAATGGATGGAACTAGAAAAGATCATCCTGAGTGAGGTAACTCAGACCCAGAAAGACACACTTATAAGTGATTTTAGCCATATAGTACAGGATAAACATACTACAATTCACAGGCTCCCTAACAAGAAGGCCCCAAGGGAGTGTGATTCAATCTCACTCAGAGGTGGAAATGGAATAGACAGAGGCAATGGTTGAAGAGAGGGAACAAGTTAGGAGAGGAAGCACCAAAAGAAATGAGGGTGGAGGTGGGAAGACAGAGGGCTTGTAGAGAGAACAGAAGCCGTGGAAGGAGGCATCTCTGTGACAAGCTGAGACATAGGGCAGGGTAGACTTCTGGGAGGATGTGGGGGTGACTCTAGCTGAGATTCCTAGTAGCAGGGCACCTGGAGACCGAAGACGACATCCTCTAACCAGACGAGACTCCTAGTGGAGGGAGGGGAACACCAAGCCATCCACAAAAACTTTGGCCCAAAATTTACCCTGCCTACAAGATGTGCAGGGATATAGATAGAGCAGAGATGGAAGGAATGTCCAACCAATGCCTGGCCCAACCTGAGACCCACCCCATGGGAGAGAGCCAAGCTGTGACACAATTAATGATATTCTGCTATGCTTTCAGACAGGCGCCTAGCATAGCTGTCCTCTGAGAGGCCCCACCCAGCAGCAGAGCCAAACAGATTCATAGCCAAACAGTGGACAGAGCATAGGGAGTCTTATGGGAAAGTGGGGTGATGGATAGAAGGGCCTGGAGGGGACAGTGGCTTCACAAAAAGACCAACAGAGCCAACTAACCAGGGCCCAAAGGGGCTTGCAGAGACTGAAGCACCAACCAAGGACCATGCATGGACGGGACCTAGGCCCTCTACACAGATGTAGCCGATGGGTAGCTCAGGCTTCATGTGGATCCCCCTGGTAAGGGGAGTGGGGCTGTCTCTGAAAAGGACTTTGTTGCCAGCTTTTTGATCACTCTCCTGTGGCAGGACTGCCTTGTCAGGCCACAAGGGAAGAGGATATGCTCAGTCCTGATGCAACTTGATGAGCTGGGTTGGGTGGGTAGGGAAGGCTCCCCTTTTCTGAGGAATAGGGGAGGGGGAAGAGGGAAGGGCGGAGGCTACAATTGGAATGTAAAGTGAGTAAATAAGTTAATTAATTTTTTAAAATCTAGACATATTCATCAAATTGAATATTCTCAGTGTAGGATCTATTAGTCCCCTAAGATGAAGATGTTACTCTGTAGATGAGAGATTCTGTCTCGATGTCTCTTTTACCTTAGCAAAAATATAAGACAGTAAAAAAGGACACTTTATTACGCCATGTGACTGAGATTTCAGAGACTATTCTGCAAAATGGCTTTTGTTAGCTGTAAACACAGAGACTCTCAAAGACTAGAAGAACTATTTTATTCCCACTCGTTTTAAAGTAAGAGAAGAGAATGTTCCTATGTTAACCTGCAGGAAGCAAGAGTATGTGGTGCGCACACACACCGTGACTATAAATTCCAATATGTAGAAATGTTTTCTCCCCTAATAACTATTAATAGACTCAAAGCAACCTGAAGAAAAATCCACGTCACTTGAAAATACCATAATGTCTAGATGGGACATGGCTTTTTATTCTTGCCTTAAATATCTTTCAGGTGAAGTTTGATTGCTCTGCTGAGGCTGGGCTGGCATTAAAGACTCACTTCTTTCCAGTGACAGCCACAGCACTGTTTCTGTAGGTTCCTAGTCTGACAAGCTCCTTGTACACTCTTTATCTATGATGGAGTTAGCTGTGTGCTAACCCCATAGTTTTGTTTAGTAATCACAGTGAAGCAGATGGTGGCTTAAAAAGCCCAAGTGTAGTGAGATATAAGTCAGAGGTTGCTGGTAGCTCTTAGTTGGATGTCTGCCACCCTAGCTCCTGCTTGGAGATTTTCACACAAGCTGGTCCTCAAATCTCCTGGTGCTTGCTTTCCATCATTCCTTTATTGCTCCAGATTGACTGAAGTATTAATGGTCTTTTCCATCCCTTCTTCCTCCCCTCTTTCCTTCCCCGGTTTCATGTAGCCCAGGATGATCTCAAAAATCTGTAGCTGAAGATGACCTTAAACTTCTGATATTTGTGGCCTATGATTTAATAGTAGCTGATGTGACTTGTTGAAGTGATAGTATTGTTGACTGGCAACAGTGAGCTGGTGTGTAGTTCCTGGTTTCTGCTCATTAATTCTGAATTATCTGGGTCTGTAGAGCATGCTTGGCTATCTGCAGCATCATCTCCATGTAGCCACAGTGGAATATTTACACAAGTCCTGCTACAGCAATTATGACTCCAAAGTGATCAACACGTTCTAGTTGAATCTGAGCCATCCTTGTTTTAAAATATGCAGGGTCTCTCAAATAACAAATAGACAACAAGTTTTTGAAAATTTTTAAGGCATGGAATGCTCTTTAGGTTAATTACTGGGCCTTAAAAAAAATTAGTTTTTTTGATAGACTCAATGACCATCTGAAAATTCTTAATGTATACATCTTTTTTCACGGAAGAGTGGAGGCAAGGGAAATACTGGAAGACACAGTCGATCGGGAAAGCGATAAGATTTAGGATGAGGTTGGTAGATATTTTATGGATTGCTTCTCAGCCTGTTCTTTGCGGATATGGTGAGTCTTCTCTGCAGATCTGAGTGCCCTGTCCCTTTCTCCTTTATTTCTCGAGAACATTCATGTTGTCACTGTGTCCTTCCTCATTTCCTTATAACTTGCTGGCCAGATTCCCTCGTGGATGACGACCAACCTGGAGCTGAGAAAATACCTCCATCAGATTGCCTGTCAGCCAGTTTATAGGGGATTTTGTTGGTTAGTGATTGATGTGGGAGGGCCCAGCCTCCTGTGGGCAGTCCCAGCCCTGGGCAGGTGGTCCTGGTTGTACAAAACCCAGCAAGCTAAGCGTCACGAGGAGCAAGCCAGTAAGAAGCGTCTCTCCACAGGCTCAGGTCCTGCCTCTAGGTTCCTGCTTCATGTTCCTGCCCAGACTTCCCTGGATGACAGAGTTTCGCCTGTAAGCCAGGTAAGTCCGCTCCTCCTCCAGGTTGCTTTTAGTCAGACTGTTCTATCACAGCAATGGAAGGCAAACTAGGACATCGGTTCACAAGGCCGGCTACACTCCCTCAGCCCTAGTTAAAGCTCCCATGCACGGCTCCTGAGCCATCAGGTTCTTGGCCAGCTGCTCTGACAGCTAGTTCCTTTTGTTTATGGCAGCTATGAGTCCTTTTCTCTGCTTTTAATTGGGCTAATTTGTTGTTATGTTATTACATTTGGTCCAGAACTTTTAAGCGTTTGGAAGGTCTTCTTGTGATGTTCCCGGGCGTCCATCACTATCTCAGCTGTCTTTAATGATTAGGCAATAAAGCCCAAGGGTAGTCAGTGGTTCTCAATTGTCCTAATGCTGCAACCTTTTAAAGCAGTTCCTAATGTTGTGGTAACCCCCAACCAAAAAATTTTCATTCCTACGTCATAACCATAATTTTGCTACTCTTATGAATCATAATGTAAATAGTTTTTTGGAGATAGAAGTTAGAAATTTGGTGAGAGGGGTCAGGACCCACAGGTTGAGAACCACTGGGGGCCAAGGGCTGTCCATAGCTAGATCTATGTTGCTGCGTCTGGCTTTCCTCCTCAGTTAGCACCTCATCTCCAGGATCAAGAAAGAACATGCTGGAATCACATGTATATTATACATGATTATATATTGTATGCTATATGATTACATATATATATATATATATATATATATATATATATATGTATCAGGGGATAAGTTTATGCTAGTTGATGTGTAAAGAGATATTTTTTCCTACTCAATTAAAAATAAAAGCCAAAGATTCATGAGGCTTGATGCTTCACATAGTTTAGCTATGGTATTCTCTTTTCACAATGAATCCCATTAGAGCTGTGGTTCTCAACATTTCTAATTCTGAGACCCTTTAATGCAGTTCCTCATGTTGTGGTGACCCTCCCCCCAACCATAAAATTATTTTGTTGCTACTTCATAACTTTTATTCTTCTACTGTTTTGAATTGCAATGTAAAATGTGTGATACACAGGATATCTTATAAGCCACCCCTTTGAAAGTCTTTCAGATTTTATTTGTACCCCAGCTTCCTTCACTCAGCCAGCTGAGGGGTTTTGCAAAGGCTGTTTCTTTGCAATCTGCCCCTCAGTTCTGAGTGGAACCAGAACAGGGGAGAGACCCCGCTTGCCCCGAGAGACTTCACCAGTCCTTTCTGTGCCTTTCCGAAGGCCTTGGTTGGCTAATGGGAGGGGCTCTGCCTATATTCCTGTGGGTCTGTCAATGCGACACAGACGTCAGTCTTCATTTCTATTTCTGAATGAAACTTTTGGTCAGCTTGTAAACAGTGAAACCACTGCTCTCTATCACGTGCTTTTTAAACAAGTACTTGCAGCGTGTTTGTGTGCCAAGAGCTCTTCCAGGCACTGAAGATGAACAAAGATGGCTCCTTCCTCTCAGAGCTTAGAGCCCAGCTTACCTTTCCTTCCCCCCTTTATTTCTTTTCAATTGTTGTTTTGTTTTTGTTTCTTTTTAAGAATGTATTTTCATTATAACATTTCTCTCTTCCTTTTCTTCTCTCTCTCAACCCTTTCATACACCACTCACTTTCCTTCAAATTCATGGCTTCTTTTTCACCAACTGTTATTGTATGCATGTAAGTATTTGTGTAAACATATATATTCTTAAATATAATCTGTTGACGCTATACAATGTTACCTGACAGTATGTTTTCAAGGGTGACTGTTTGGCACTGAGGACCAATTAGGGTGCTCTTCCCTGGAGAGGACCACCCCTCGAACTCCCAGCTTTATTCAAGTTGTCCGAATTTCTTAGTGTGGGTTGAGGACTTTCCCCATCCAGTTTGGCATAATCACTGGTACCCTCCTTACTTAGCTCGTGTTTAGGTGGTTGTGTTGGCCAGTCTTTGTGACTATAGCTTCTCATATTACTAGGAGACACAACCTCACAGAAAACTCCCGGATCCTCTGGCTCTTTTTTTTTTTTTTAATTTTTTTATTAATTTATTCATATTACATCTCAATTGTTAGCCCATCCCTTGAATCCTCCCTTTCTTTCCTCCCTCCCACTTCCCCCTCTACTCCCTTCCCCTATGTCTGTGACTGAGGGGGACCTCCTCCCCCTGTATATGCTCCTAGGGTATCAAGTCTCTTCTTGGTGACTTATTATCTTTCCTCTGAGTGCCACCAGGCCTCCCCATCCAAGGGACATGGTCCGATACGGGGCACCAGAGTTTGTGTGAAAGTCAGATCCCCTTCTCCACTTAACGGTGGAGAATGTCCTGTCCATCGGCTAGACTGGGTAGGGGTTCGAAGTTTACTGCCTATATTTTCCTTGGCTGGTGCCATAGTTTGAGGAGGACCCCAGGGCCCAGACCCGCCTGTAGTTTTCCAGGACCCTCTGGATCCTTCTATTTCCTCATTCTCCCAGGCTTCTCACCCCTAAAGTCTCAATAGGATTTTCTCCCCTCTGACCCACTTTCCTGGTAGGTAAAGTTTTTCATGGGGGCGTACCCCTTGGACTAGTGTCTCGATATAAGTGAGTATATACCATTTGACTCTTTTTGTTTCTGGATGAACTCACTCATTATGATAATTTCTAGTTCAATCCATTTGTCCACAAATTTCGGGAATTCCTTGTTTTTAATAGCTGAGTAGTATTCCATAGTGTAAATATACCACAGTTTCTTCATCCATTCTTCTACTGAGGGACACGTAGGTTGTTTCCATGTTCTGGCTATTATGAATAAGGCAGCTATGAACATGGTTGAGCATATGTCCCTGTTGTGTGGTAGTGCATCTTCTGGGTATATTCCAAGGAGTGGGATAGCTGGGTCTTGAGGAAGCCCTATTCCCATTTTTCTGAGAAAGCGCCAGATAGATTTCCAAAGTGGTTGTACTAGTTTGCATTCCCACCAGCAATGAAGGAGTGTTCCTCTCTCTCCACATCCTTGCCAGCATGTGGTGTCAGTTGAGTTATTGATCTTAGCCCTTCAACAAATGGTGCTGGTCTAACTGGATGTCTACATGTAAAAAAATGCAATTAGACTCCTATTTGTCACCATGCACAAAAATCAAGTCCAAGTGGATTAAAGACCTCAACCTAAAACCAGAGACATTAACTCAATTAGAGGAAAAAGTGGGGAAGAGTCTGGAACACATAGGTACAGGAGACAACTTCCTGAATAGAACACCAACAGCCCAGGCCTTAACGTCAACAATTAATAAATGGGACCTCATGAGGCTGAGAAGCTTCTGTAAGGCAGGTGACACTGTCAAGAGAACAAAGCAACAGCCTACAGACTGGGAAAAGATCTTCACCAACCCTTCATCTGACAAAGGTCTAATATCCAAAATATATAAAGAACTCAAGAAATTAAACACCACCAAACCAAATAACCCAATAGAGAAATGGGGCTCAGAACTAAACAGAGAATTCTCAACAGAGGAATATCAAATGGTGGAGAAACACTTAAAGAAATGCTCGACCTCCTTAGTCATCAGGGAAATGCAAATCAAAACGACACTGAGATTCCTCTGGCTCTTACAATCTTTCTGCAATGATTTCTGAGCCTTATATGTGGGAATGTTTTGTAGATTAAAGGATTTCTTTTTCCTTCTCTTGGTCCCCTTTGATTATCTAAAATCTTTAAGGCTCAACATATGAAAAAAGAAAATACACTGTAGATCAAGACATGGAGAAGTTATCACAAACTTTTGCTCATCATACTGGAGTACTTTGATACTGGAGTACTTTAGCTTTAGAAACGTCCTCAATGGAGCGGTGCGGGGCTGTGGGGGGAGGTGTGGGACAACACAGTGGTGTCTGCATTGGTAGAACTAATTCTCTTCCTGGCATTCATTTTATTTCGCAGTCTCTCATTCATACTGAGAGTGAAGTCAGGATTCAAATCTACCCCATTAAGAAAGTTAAGGCCCATTTTTCATTACAAGTTCATAGCTCCAGAAGCTGCTAAGAGACAAAGTTTACCTACAGAACTTACACCGGAAAGGACCTTAGACTTGACCTGCCATGCAAGAAAATTCAGAGTGTCAATCATGAGAATGAAATCTGAATTTTTATAAATATGGAAATTGAAACAAAAGCAGGTAAATAACCTTGTTTCCTAAAAGGATCAGATAAAATGCAAATATATGAGCTGAGTGTTGAATTTCACATAGATCCTACCACTGGATTTACATAACATTTTTGCATTTGGTAAATACGTATATATTTGTTTCTCTTTGGGATGAGGTAGCTTGCTATGTAGTCTAACCTTGCCTGGAACTGGGGATGTTGTTCCTTTTGCCTCCCAAGTACTGGGATTATGAGTGTGTGTCACCCCTTCTACATTGATTTTCTTTGGCAAGATCATCAGTAACTAACAAATAGTGTGAGAGAGTGCACACCTGGGCCTGCCACATGGGTAGTACTATCAGTTTCTGAACATAAAAGTTATTCTGAGACTAGTGTTTGCTAGGAGTTCCAGGACCTCAGACGTTAGTAGAAAACAAACCTCTTAAAAGAACATTAGAGTGCCAAAAAACATTTGGAATGATTGAAGAATAACTCCCAAGACTCAGGGTTTGGTCAGGGCTGGAAAGCAAAGGAATATCAGTGGTTATGAATTAACATCGTTAGGACAAAGTGCACTGTATTCTGGAATCATAGACATTTTTTCTTCGAAGTGGAGGGGGTACTTTAAACGTCAAATATCTTTTAGAACTCTCAGGTTTTGAGCTGTATTGTTCCTGCTGGGAGCAGTATGAACTTAGAATGTATATTGGGTGCTACGGAGCCCTTCAGACATCTCCAGGCTGACTTTCATTCTTTCTTAATTTGAATGTATTCATGTGCTCCTGATGGGAAAAGGCTCACATGACTAGTTGACATAGCTATTTTGAAGAGTATTCTTGTATGTGTCTGAACATTTTAAAAGCTCAGGTGACCCTGTGACTTCATCTGCCGTTGGGGTACACTGCCATGTGTACTTGCTGAACTGGGTTTCGAACCCTGCACTGTTGACATGCTGAGCCAGATGATTCCTTGTCCTCAGAGACTGATTCCTGGAATGCAGCATCCGTTGCCACTTTGCACAGTAGATGACAGTTAAGGACCCACCTTTGTCCTGGAGGCAAAAAGCTTCATCAAGGACCACCCAATCTAGAAGAATGTCTACTATGGCATTTTTTTTTTTTTTAAATATCAGATGAACTACAGTGGTCCTCAGTTAGAACAGAGCTACTTCATAGAAATATAATCTAAACCACACAAAAAACCTTATGTTTTATGATTATTGCAATTATAAAAGTAAACAGAAACAAGTGAAATTGGCTATTTTTAGTATTATCCTTTATTTAATCCAGTTGCCTAACATTATCACATCAGTATGTAATCAATAAAAGTTATCAATGAGATTTTTTTTTACATACTTTCCAGAAATAAATATTAAAATCTGAGGCAAGGCCTGAGGAGATTGTTCTGTTCATAAAGTGATTACTATGCAAACAAGAGGACCCAAGCTCACACTTAACACTTTCATAAAACTTTGAGTATGGCGACACATGCATGCAATACCAGCACTGGGTAGGGAGACAAGCAGATCAGCAGAGCTCACAGTAAGCCCCAGGTCCCAGTGAGAGGCTGCCTCAAGAAATAAGGCGAGGGGCTGGAGAGATGGCTCAGACGTTAAGGGGACTAACTGCTCCTCCAGAGGTCCTGAGTTTAATTCCCAGCAACCACATGGTGGCTCACAATCATCTATAATGAGATCTGGTGCCCTCTTCTGGCATCAGGTGTACATGCAGCCAGAGTGCTGAATACATCATCATCATCATCATCATCATCATCATCATCATCATCATCATAATAATAAAAGAGAAAAGAAAGAAAGAAAGTGAATGGCTTTTGTGGAACACACCTGAGGCTGACCTTTGGCCTTTATATGCAAGTGTATATGCACACACATGTACCCGCACATACACACACTCCAGACTAGAACATATCTTAATCATGAATCAGATGTCTAGTTTATGACTAAAGCGCATTCTAATCAATCCTAGTCAATAGCCACATATGGCCTTCCACACCAGAGAGGACAGCTGAGATTTAGAGGAATGGACTTTCAATATAAGAGGGCAAGTTTGCACTCAGCAGCAACTGGAAACAGGCAGAGAAGGGCCAGGTGGATATTTTAAGGTGAAAACAGCAGAACAATATGGCATGTTGAGAATTATTTTGAAAAATGAAATCAATCTAGGATTTTCATGTTGTATAGAATCACTGATATATTTGTGACTCTGTATATGTATAAGCGAATAGAAAGAGTTCTGGACCAACTACTCCACGAAGAAGACTTTTGGAGGTGCTAGCCAGTGGGGCAAAAGAGGGGAAGTGTTACTGTGAAACTTGCATAATAAAGGCTTTAGACTTGTACGCTTACAGGTGTAATGCTTCCAGTGGATCAGTGTGGAGTGCATCAGAGTCATTAGTGAGTATTTTCAAATTCCTTACTGGATTCTATGCTGGACCTAGTAAATGGAAATATCTAAAGAGTTCAACACCAAGCTCATCATGGCTATGATGGAGAGATAGGAATATGGAGAAAGGACAGAGTTGGGATATATATATTAGGAATATTAGCTATTGATGTTTCTTACAGAAGTAATTGGATGAGAGCCTACTGGGAAGTCCCTGGGGGAACACTGGCAAGGCTGTGTGTGTGTGTGTGTGTGTGTGTGTGTGTGTGTGTGTGTGTGTGTGT
>OU015757.1:36510874-36533904 GCA_907169655.1 Acomys percivali
CTGGGAACTTACATTTTTCCATGGTTTAACATTATGTTCACAGGTAATACCAACTTGGTTGTTAAATTTAGGTTTTCTTTGTGATAAAATAGACTTATTATGAAATTTACCATGTTAACCATTTTCATCAAGTGTATTTACAATGTTGTGTAACCTACACCACTATCTGTTTCTGGAACCTTTTCATCATCCTTGAGAGAAGCTCATTAAATTCATGAAAGTCACCTCCATTGCCTCTGTGCCCCTCCTCACCGCCCCCCAAAGTGCCTTGTAACCTTTCTCCCTCCTGCTTCTGTGAACCTGGTGGCTTTAGCTGTGCTTTTTAGATAAGTGGGGTTAAATAATATTTGCCATTTGTGTCTGCAGTTTTTCACTTGGCGTAGTATTTTTAAGGTCCATTGACCCAAAAGCCCTTCCCTTTTAAGGCTAAGTGATGCTCCACTGTGTGTGCACATGTTTCACCGAGCATCATCGCTTGATAAACACAGATTTTCAACTATGATAGCCGCATGCTTACCATCTTATAGTCTTTCTCTGTTCGTGCTCCTTTCAAAAATTTCTCTTCTTCTTCTACTTCTTCTTCCTCTTCCTCCTCCTTCTCCTCCTCCTCCTCTTCTTCCTCCTCCTCCTCCTCTTCCTCCTCCTCCTCCTCCTCCTCCTCCTCCTTCTTCTTCTTCTTCTTCTTCTTCTGGTTTCTAAAACGGGATTTGTTGATTCCAGACAACAGATTACTTTCACCCTTCCTGGAACAGCGGTTGTGCTCTGCCTTTGTTCTGCATTACATAGAGTAGGTTTCCAGGGCTGGATAGAAGAAGCTCTTATCTCCCCCATCACCCAAGGGGGAAAAAAGAGTTCCAAGCTTTCTGAAACTCTTTTAAGACTGGTGAGGAAAAACCAAACTATAAACTAATTAATTTTTATTGAAACATTTTACTCCTATCTTGACATACATGATTTCCTTATAATTAGACTGTGGTCCATTGTAACTTATTCAGAGGGCTTGAAAACTGTAAATATAGGATAGCTCCACCTTCGTTATATCAACCCTGAAAACAGAATTCACAATGGAAAAGTTTAGAGTTGAGCTTCGGCATCATGTAATGCTTTAGAGCTCTCTAGGGAATTCTCCTGGCAGCCAGGGGGTGTGGCTCACTGAGTAGAGATGATGAGAACAATCTTCTTACTTAGCTCTGGAGTAAACACACACACACACACACACACACACACACACACACACACTAGGACACAAGGGTGTCTTTGGAACAGTTTCCATTTGCAGGTTTGGCTCAATGGTTTGAAAGCTGATCCTGAAAATGTGAACTCTTAAGCCGGGACCAAGCCCCCCAGAGAAAGAGAATGGACAGATTTTTTTGTGTACCACAACACTGAGTGGTGTGGGAGTGGTGCACAGGTGTACTGTTTCTTAAGGGATTTGTTGTTTGTTTTTTGTTTTTTATAAATATGATAGGAAGAAATGGCCAAGGAAATTGATTTTGTTGGATCAACCACTTCCTTCACTTTAATAAGTTTCCCCCTAGTATAAGCTTGCACTTACCTTGCACACACGTGCTTGTCACCACCCAGTGTGGGCACTGCCTTTCCCATGGCACGCTGTGCTCTTCTTTTGGAACACACTTCTTATGCATTCATGAAAGCATCAGGACACAGACACCAATGCCTCTGTCACTGTGTTACCCATCTAGGAGGGTTGGCCGGTCTTTCCCTCTGACCTACCCAGTCTCTCTCATTTCACTGAACCCCTGCTGTGGTCCAATAACATGTCAAACCTTCTATGTGCAATAAGCTGCTTGGGGGCAGGGCCACGTCTGGCTCATATTTTGTCTGTGCTGCTCTCTGCTTTGTTGAGCACGGGCGTCGCGACCTCCCCGCCAGCAGGAAAGACGCCGACACCAGGATCCTTCTCGATCACACTTTATTGGGAGCGTCCTTTGAAGCTGAAGCGAAAGGCCCCAGCCCTCGGAGCGCGATGCTTATATGCAGGCCCTAGCGTGGTGTGTCTCTGGCTGATTGGCGCACCGGCCAATGCCTCATTAGCATATCCCCATGCGGGAGGGGAAAGAGAAACATTGTTGTCGAGCCCTTAACCACGCATGCGCAGGAGCTGAAGTAGGATCGGCACCACCTCTGGGTGTGATCCGCGCCTAACACACGGGCAGCCATGCCCTAGCCACAGACCACACAGGAGGTTGTGCTTGTTGATAAGAAGCAGGCAGGGTTTAGGACCAAGCCCTGGGAGGACTGCCTCCAGAAAGAGCAACTCCATTCCGAGAACTGAGCTTTAAATCCTGCCTAGGAAATTAAGGAACAAGTGGCATTTCTCATATGTAATCAGTGTTTATGATGTGGAGCTAAGAGTCTGGGGAGAAGGAATGTCCCTGGTTTATGTCAAAGCTCTAGTAGCAGGGCTTTAAATCAGGCATGCGAGAGGAGAGAGAGCAAGGCCAGTTAACAGTGGAGGAGACGCAGCTGATCGCCCCTTCCTTCCCAGGTGAAGGTTTTCCCATTTCCCATGATAGTGCTTAGGGAAGGTGACACTAGATGTCACATTTTGGAGCTGTTGTTTTAAAGTACAGAGCAAAGCAGAGGCAATGGCTTTTTTTAAATAAGCAGTTGTCTATAATCTGTTGGTTTTTTTTTTTTTTTCTTTTAGCTTCTTCTGACTTTAAAAGGTTTTTCCTTTTGCCTGTCCTGCTAATGGAAAGAGTGGCATAAAATGACAGGTCCAAGGTCTGCTAGTCTGTACCAACAAGAACTTCTTTTCTAGTTTCTGTCCCCTGTAGATGTTTGTAAGATGTGGCTTTGTTGGCATTTGGTTTAGAATTATCTAAGAACTCCCTAAAACCCCTTTTGGGGGCACATAGTTGACTATCATGGAATAGCTAAGCTGCTTTGTGCAGACCTCTTACACAAAGGATTAAAAATACATCTCATTGCATCATCAGCATTCTAAACACAAAAATGTGAAAATATGGCCATTTTTACTCACGTTCAATAGTTGTAAAACTCTTCCCATATTTGCTTACCTGCCCTTCTGTCACCATCTGTCTTGTTTTGTAGTGTGACATGAAAGTTGGTTGCAGACTTCATGGTATGATACCTCTACATGTGCCTGGGTGAAGAACCTTTCTCTACATAAACAGAATACCACGTCACACTGAAGAATATTGATAACATGTCTATAATGATATATATGTACTATCCAGCCTATACTCAAATAGTCTACATTGTCTTAAGAATGTCTGAAACTTGCCTCCCTAAGGAAGCCCCGAAGACAAGGAAGCTGAGGCAGATTCCAGAGGGTGGGAGAGTGTGGAGGAGAGAACGAAGTAACAACACGTGGAAAATATGGGGCTGGGCTCCTGGGTTGTAACTCTCAGAGATTCTAAAGCCTTGGGGAGGGCGTAGTTTGCTTTTCTGAGTTCATGGGCAAAATGAGGGGGATAAGCAAGATGGTGTCTAAGGGCTCTTGTAATGCTGTCTTTAAAATGTGATTAGAAACTATGCATGTTTGCAATGGATACCTTTTATTTCAAGGAAGTATTTTTCTGTCTTCTCTTGATTATGGACTGTCTAGTTTGGTAATAAAAGTTATGAAGTTACTTGCTATTTTATGATTCCTCCTCCTGCTCCTCCTGCTCCTCCTCCTCCTGCTCCTCCTCCTCCTCCGCTTCCTCCTCCTTCTCCTCTTCCTTCTCCAATGGGACAGACACCTATCAGCTGCTGAGCGCTTGTTCCCCTGAAGGGGAGGAATTGTACAGTTTGTTTTCTTGTATCACTTCTTCAAATGCTCTCATTTGTGTGTGTGTGTGTGTGTGTGTGTGAAGATGGATTTGCCTTTTTCTCAAAACACTCTCTGATATGGGCCACTCATACTCCATATTAACTGGTATTGTGTTTTTAAAATGTTGCTTGAGAAATTATGAACTGAGAGAGTTCCAGAGAATATCTGTGCTTGTCTTAGGATGTGAATATGCTGACGAGGGCATGGCACTCATCTCTGATCTCACTGTGATCTCGTGGTGCTCAGTGTGTTCTGGTTATGTCCCAGTGAGCCGCAATTGTCCCTGGGAGAAGATATTTAGGAAACATGTCTGGTTCTGCGTTGCATCATAGTCCCATTGCTTCGATGACTGATTGAGAGATCACTATCCTCCTTCCTTCCTCTCTCCCTCCCTCCCTCCCTCCTCCTAGTCTTTTTATTCCTATTTTTCTCTCATTTCCCCCATTTTCCTGTCTCATTTGTGCATTCGTCTAGTGTATACAGGTACTGCATGCCTGGTGGGACAGTTGCATATGGGCCTCCCAAGGTCCCATGGCTGAGGTCTATCTTGCCAGGAGCTCACCGCAAAATGAAGGGCTACATTTATTGCCTTAAAAGTCGTACTTGATAATTACAATTAGAAAGAGGTTTGTATGGTTCACTAGTGAGATAAAAAGCAATGTTCAGGCAGTATTTGATTGGGGAAATGTGAGACTGGTAGGAGAGAAAAATGTTTTTATGTGGGAGTTTATATTTTTAACAGACTCTTTTGAAATTTAGACTTAACTTCTAAATATATTATCATTGACCGCCTAACCTTTCTCTTATATAAAATATAAGAATATAAATAAATATAAATATATATATAAGAATATAAATAAAATATAAAAATAAAATATAAAATCATAAAATTATTTTTCCTTCTAAAAATGAGTAATTTTATAGCATGACATAATAACTCTCTTAGAATGTGCCTTTTTCTTCTATTTTTAATGAATTCTTTGAGATTTCATATAATGTATTTTAACTGTATTCATATTCACACACCCTCAACTCCTTTTAAACACACCCTTACTTCCCTAGGTACTCAACTGCAATTTCTCTTCTTTTTTAAAACCTATTGAGTACACTCTCTGTTGTTTCAGTACTCTTGGGTCTGGGCACACCCTGGAGTATGGCCAACCTACCGGGGATCACATTATTGAGGAAAACTGGCTCTCCCTTCCCCAGCAACTATCAAATGCCGTTAGAATCTCGCTTAGTCATGAGACTTCGTGCCCACCTCCATTTTGTCTGCCCTGAACGTGCACATGTCGCATACATGCTAACATCATCACTGAGTTCATATCTGCAGCACCATTTGGTGTTTGAAAATACCATTTCCTTGAAATTATCTAACACCTCTGGGTTTTATAATCTTCCTTGAAGATATTTGAGCTCTGGGGACAAAGGGTATGATACAGAATGTTATTAGGTCTGAGTACTTTTCAGTTTTTGTATTTTCAGCAGGTTGACCAGTTAGAATTTCTATATAAATTGCTATCTGCTGCAAGAACAAGCTTCTCTGAAGGGGTTTGGGAGATTAGTGTATGAGTACACTAATAACTATTAGGACTCATTTTAATTGTATATCTTTTTATCAGAAAAAACTATTAGATCAGAGAACCTCTGCACTACAGATTTCTGGCTCCATTAACAATGACAAATACGGGTTCCATTTAATGGCATAAGCCTTAGCTCAGAAAGTAGTTGATTACTTCCATAGCATTTGTGCCACCATTGCAGAAGTGGGCATATCTTGTCAGGCCAGTTGTTACTGTAATCCACAGGAGTCACAGGTGGCTGAGACTGATGATTGCTTTGTTGTTGTTGTTGTTGTTGTTGTTGTTGTTGTTGTTGTGTGTCTAGCATCTTCCTGCAGTATGAAAATTAGCCAGTGGGGATGAAATTTCTAGGTGGATGCCATCCATATTGCTTTTAAATATCTTATGACTCAAGTATGTAGTGTTTTAAACAGTAGTGTCTTACATCAACTTCTAGAGGGCGATCAAGGGCACTGGCAATAGCTTGTAATGTTTGGAGGCCCTGCACAACCCCATCGGCCAACAACTAAAAAAAAGTAACACATTCCTGATACATTTTTCCCATTAAAAATTATTTATGTTTTACTTATTTAATGTAGATGAAACTTCTGTCTGCATGTCAGAAGAGGCCATCAGATCTCATTATAGATAGATGTGAGCCACCATAGTTTGCTGGGAATTGAACTCAGGACCTCTGAAGAACAGCCAGTGCTCTTAACCACTGAACCATTTTAACAACTCCAATAGCGTGTGATGTCTAATTAGGGTACCGCTCTCCGTACTCCTCCCTGGCCCTGGCTCCACATATTTTGTTGTTCCCCTTTCATGTGTCTTCCTTTGGAGGTCTCTTCCTCACCCAAATGCCTTACTCGTGCCCTAACCTCTATGGGTATTCTAGACTGTGACATTTTATTGATATATATTCTTTTCAAAGCCCCTGACTTATTTTTTCCCCAAGAGCAATTTATGAAAGTATCATTTCCCCCCAGATAGCCACCAACATTATCAATTGGAGATAGCTTCTGGGTTAGGGATCATTTATTTTTCTTTACAATTTCTTAAGAATTTATTATGTGTGTGTGTGCATGAGTGCATGTGTATATATGCACAAATTTGGGGGGTGTCATGTGGGAGAACCTGTCTTTTTAATATCTGAAAACAAAAACACAAGGAAAAACAAAAGGACATTTGAATAAATGGTGCCAGAAAACAGAACAACTTGTGGAAGTCAGTTTTTCCATCAACCATGTGGACTCAAGGGATAGAACCCAGATCATCAGGCCTAGTGACAAGTTCCCTTATCTATGAATCATCTCACTGGCTCTATGCTTGGATTTTTAAAAGAGAAAAAAGGAACTGGAGAGATGAATCTGAGCTTATGAACACTGGGTCTTTTTCCAGAGGACCTGGGTTCGATTCCCAGCACTTACATGGCAGCTCATGACCATCTGTAACTCCAGTTCTAAGGATCCAATTGGTGCCTTTTTCTGACATCCATGGGCCCTGTATACACATGGTGCACAGATGTACATGCAGACAAACATCCATATATAAAAAATAATTTAAAAACAAAAATAATATGTAATTCAAGTATGTTGATATAAAAACTAGATCCCAGGCTAATAATAAACTCTGCTTATGTGAGCAGTTCTGAGTAGGGTACTTTATGCTATACAGCTTTTGTGTTTTCATGGTGAGATTTACATGTTTATGTTAAAATAACATGAATAACCCCAAACACAGTGCGAACCAAACACTCACCTTAAGTTCTTGAAGGCTGTTGATGACTTAATTTTACTGTATATCAATCAGTCTTTTCAGTTTGTATATCAGACTTTGAGTTTGTTTTTACATACCATATAGACCTGGCTTTCCTTTCCCCTATGTGTAAAAGTAAAGGCTTTCCATGCCTACCCTAGCTATGAATAATTATGCAGAGACCTTTATATTTATTAAGAGATTCAGATACTCTAGCTGGGCAGATACTGAGCTATTTTAACCCAATAATACTGGCCTGGCCTGCTTTCCAGCCACATGGCCCGTTACCTAACGTGTTAGCTTCACCCTTTTCCATCTGTATCCCCATGGCATGGCAACTTTTCTGGTTCCCCACCTGAGACACTCACATACATGCGCTCTCTCTCTCTCTCTCTCTCTCTCTCTCTCTCTCTCTCTCTCTCTCTCTCTCTCTCTCTCTCTCTATCTATCTCTATCTATCTCTCTGAGCTCAGAGTCCTATCTTTTCCTCTCCTGCCCAGCTATTGGCTGCTCAGCCCTTTATTTAACCAGAAAATTTAACCTTTATTTAATCAGAAGGTGATGGAGAACAATGTTCACAACACACCAAGACAGGAGATGCTTCAAAATAATGACAGTGCCAAAGTCAGACTGTAGCCATATCCCTGAGTACTGAAATCAGCGTTTGAATACACAGTGCACAAAAACATACTCCAATATCTGTGTGTGATTAAGATCTAATCCCAATGCACTGAAATGGCATTTACTATATCAATGCAGTGCTGAGCACACACGTTGTCTTTGTGAGCATTTTCTTTTCCCTTCTTCTCATCTCTGTCTCTTGCATGGTCTTGACACTAATGACTGAGGTTTCATTGTTTTATTAGTGACAAGTATTTTTGAAGTTTGTCTGAATAACACATGGAATTGCTAGTTTCCTGATGCTGCTTTGGGATTTTGATCTGCCATTCCCCAGGAACTGTTTTCACATTGGGTCATATCTCACTAAGTAATTGACCAGGCTTCGGGAGAAGGGGAAGGGCCCAGGAAATAGCTCTAGTCTCAGCTGGCAGCTGCTTCAGGGCTGTTGGCCTGATGAGTTGGGGCCACTTACAGTGGATGAGTGAGAAGCTGTGAACATGGCAAAATCCCACTCGCTCTAGTCTCTGACTGGGTTTACTGCCCGCCCCAGTAGTACTTTGTGGGAAATAGGAGCAAGCTAAGGTGGGTGGTGTGAGTCTAGGTCAGCCAGCAGTTCACTGGGTGTTACAATCCAAATGAGGAAAGTTAAGGCCTTGCCTATCTGCAGGGCAGAGTTTTAGTTACAAAATAATAATAATAATAATAATAATAATAATAATAATAATAATAATAATAATAATAATAATAATAAGTTCATAAGCAGAAATCAAGTCCTTTAAGTAATCCCCCCCAAAAAAAATTCAGATTTTGAGGAAGAATGTAGACAGAGAGATGCTAAAGAAGAGCTGGCAGCTGGCCAGTGTCTGTCAACCTGTGTGGCAGGACAAGGACTACTGATTTTACTTATTCACTGATTTGTACACACATTCTGGATAAGGCATACATGCCGAAAACTTCTCAGCTGTCTTAAAGAAAGAAATGAGGCTTTTCCTTTAAATCAGAGACAGAAAAAGAACAGCGATACATGTCAGGAAGATTGGGGTGGGGGGGAGCGGAAGAGGCAAGGCAGACTGCTTGGACATGCTCCCCATCTGGACGTGCAGAACTTAATTTTTATTCCATATATGATTGAAAATAGAAACTGAACTGACAGTCACATTATCCATCAGGGAAAAAAATCTCATCTTATCTTTGAGCCCAAGTACAAAAAACAAGACAATGCCAACTAACAAAAACCCGAAAAAGCAATTGTAGAGTGTGACGCTAAGGGAAGCATTCTGTTCCATGCATCGAAGCTCCTTTTGTTCATAAGTCACTTCCGTGTTTCTTCCGAAGACAGCTTGACCTTGGAGGAATGCTGCCAATGTGTTGCATTTGCTTCTGTTTGGATTTCAATGTGGAGATGATGGTTCAATTATAGGACATAAGATAGACTGATGAAATAGCTGCCTTCAAGATAGTGTAAATGTGCTCTTATTAGTGTTGTCAAACTTGATGTCACACTTTGTTGTGCTGTATTTGGGCCTTGAGAGCTGGTTTGGAGGTTCTAGCAGGGGAGCAGAGCTGCTCATATGCACTTGACCTAAGACTGGCGCTGTTCTACTTTGGGAGATTGTCCTTTTCCACTGAGCACACAGCTTTGAGAGGGATGTACAGGGAAGATTACACCCGGAGTGGGAGGAAAGAAGGGGACACCCGCCTAGCCAGCCATATGAGCCGAGTCTACTCTGCCGATGAATGGGGTGACAGATGTCACAGCCAGACCACTCTCACAGCCTATTCTGTATTTGGAAGCTAGAGGTACCGTAGGGTAATGGTTATTTCATGATGGATATTTGTTTTATGTGTAACCATATGACATCATTCCTGATTTTCCTGGGTATTTTAGCTTGTTGCAGTTAATTGTATCTGTGTATGGCCTACGAAGCCAGTAACTGACCCGAAGAGACTGAAATGTAATTCAAAGCTGCAAGCACTATGCTGGGCACATTCTAAACTGCTAGTCATGTAAGCTAAAACTAAACTAATCTAATCCTATGACCTCATAACCTAGTATATCCCAAGCACTTGCCAATCTGATGGTCCTTGGGCAGCTTTCTCTCCAACAACTCCCTCTGTCAAATCTCTGTTTAAACTGTCAACTCCAGGCTCCACCTCTTCTCCCAGAGGCCCCTCCTTCCACTGTCTGTCCTTCTGCCCAGCTGATTGGCTAAACAGAGCTTTATTGACAACTGCTACATCCACTCAAGGCATTCCTCCACATTAGCTAGTTCAGACATGCTAGCTGACTTAGAATAGTTGTAGTGCATTTAACGAGCAATAGGTACCATGTTTACACGCTTGCAAAGTCTCTTTCAATCCTTAAAACTATAGGATGAAAGATGAAGATTTTATTGGTTTTTAGTGTATCACTCTTTAGTACCCAAACAAAACATGCCCTAGATAAATGTTGGAAAGAAGTGGATTTGGCTATTGCTACGTATCTCTTCAGCTTGAGTGCATAGTGGACACTAGCAGGAGCTGAGCAGTGTGGCTGTGAGCCCTGGCTGATGTCCTCACTGGCCCTTCCACCCTCAGAGCAGAGAACTTTATTCCTGCTTTGCCTAACATATCCACACTCTGCCTACACCACCTCATGAACATCCGTCCTTGTCTTCCCTCCAGCCCTATGGAAATGTACTCCAGTGGCATATTTTTCTCAGGTCAGGGAAGGACTGGGTTAGCCCCATAAACTGGCTCAAGGATTTTGCATAGAGAACTTCCAGAGCCTTGAATGCCTCAAGAGCAAGGCGGGACGCTGAGGAGATGGTATGGACTACACATATACACAGCCCCTTGGCTCTGTACCCTCTGTGTTCCCTTGAGTGGGGGGAAGATGAAAGAAGGCCACAGCCAGACACTCTGAAGTTGAACTCCCCTGCCTAACTACGAGAGAGGTGCCGTGACAAACCCTGGCATACAGGAGCGTCTGCAGGCTTTTCAGTCAGCAAGCATCCGATTGCCAGGTGCAGGTTGGTGGGCAGGTATTTGAGGAAGAGACAAAGGACACAGCTATTTTTAATCTAGTTGTGGGAAAAATGGAAGCCAAGATGAGAAGATTTTCAAAACCACTGATATTTAAGAGAGAGGAATGGTTGATGGTTGGTCCATAGTTGCCAAGGAAGTTGGGAGGAGTGCTAAAATGAAACGAAGTGGTAGTTCTAGGTGTGGAAGGCAGGTGGTTTCAAGGCCCAAAGGTGTGAGGAAACATGGAGGCCAAGGCTCTCAATCTGAAACGCTGTCTGGGCTCCAGCAGTACCACACATCTGTGAGTAGGCTCACAAGACAGCAGAGACTAAGGTCAGGTTTGGGGGACTTGGACTGAGCAGGGGAATGTTTGTCTTAATTAAAGGCTTTCAAATTAAGAGAGCTGAATGATGCTTCCACCAAATTAAATGGACATTGGATCCCTGAGTCCAAATTTGGGTCTCTGGTAAAGAAATTAAACTGGCACTGTTACATTGTGCTGATGCTCACAAAGCCTGATGCTGGCTCACCTTTATTGCTCAAATAATTTAGCTAGAAAAAAAAATCTTCATCTAGAAAATGATTATAGCTGAGCACAGTGCTGCATACCTTTAATCCCAATTTTGGGAGGCAGGAACAGATGGATCTCTATGAGTTTAAGATTAGCATGGTCTATATAGTGAGTTCATATGTAGGGCTACCTGTGAGACTCTGTCTAAAACAACAAAAAAGGTGAGAGGAAAAAGGTAAGGACACAATTGTTTAACATGCTAACAAAAGTCCAAATGGTGCTTGCATGGAGGACTTGTCGGACTCCCTCTCCTCACGTGATGGAGGATGAAAGGGTTGGCTACAGTGGAAAGAGGGGGGCTCGTGAACTAAGGACAGAAGCTGACTTCTGGGGGCCGGAAGAGTCTGTTTCCTTAAGTGGCGAGGCTCCAGGTTGGTGTGTATGCTCCAGTGGATGGCCCCACATGCCAAAGTATATGAGTAGCACAAGTTTGAGTCAATGATTGTTTAGAAAAGAGAATAAAACACAAAGTTAGGGGTTTAGGGAGGTGGGGTGGATCTTGGAGGAGCTGTTTGGAAGAGAAATTGAAATATATTGTATGAAATTCTCAAAGAACTAAATTTTTTTTAGCCTAGCACACTTATAACATGTGTAGAAATCCCTATTACTCTTTTCACTTCTGTGATAACCTTACTATGACTAATAGTTATCCAAGTCAGCAAGTGCATTAATGTGAAACAGGCACTGGTGAGTTCTACAGTACTGGGCTCCCTAAATTCATGATGGATTTAGAACTTGCAAATGTGACCTTGTTTGGAAATAAGGTGTTTGTGAGTGTGATAGTATGATGGGCCACTTAGAGTGAACTTGATTGGATGTTAAATCAAAGATGGCTATGTGCCTCAATAAGACTGATATGGAGCCGGGCGGTGGTGGCGCACACCTTTAATCCCAGCACTCAGGAGGCAGAGGCAGGCGGATCGCTGTGAGTTCAAAGCCAGCCTGGTCTACAAAGGGAGTCCAGGACAGCCAAGGCTACACAGAGAAACTCTGTCTCAAAAAACAAAACCAAAACAAAACAAAACAACAACAACAACAAAAAAGACTGATGTGGGATGTGGGCCATCAGCCCAGGATCAAGCACTATTAGACACACAGGAGCTGGGGGAGAAGCAGGGAGTCGTCTCCCCCTGTGAGAGAAAAATTGCCAGTGTTTTAAGCCACAGGCTATAATCCTTTGTTACAAAAGCTTGTGACCATTTTTCACTTTGCTATTAAAGCTGCCACCACTTTTGACTCCATCACTAACCTCAAAGATTATAATTCCTGCTTGTAAGTTTGTCTCCTAAGTGCAGTGTCAAATGAAGACATTGGCTTCTTTATCTCCATTTCTGCAATCACCTCTCAGTATTATCAATTATTATAACTAGTTGTGAATATTTATTTCCACATTGAAATGGGATTTTAATTCTCACAATAAATACTGACTTAATGGTATTCTATAATACCATTAATTGACGTCAAAACCAGGCTTCAAAGAGTTTAAGAAACTCCTCTAAGGCTATATACTAGAATACTAAGAAAATGAGACCCAGCGGTTGTAGTATGCTCTTAGCTGCAGTGAAACATTGTCAACCTCAGAGTGATTGCCTCGTCATCATTATCATACTATACCGTGTTTCTTAGACTTCCCAAGGGAAGAGCCATGAGGACATGTTTGTCTCATAGGGATGAAGTGAAAGTAAAGATTCCCCACACCTCTCTCCTCTGTTCCTTATACTTCTTGTTGCTATGGCGAGGGAATGCCAACAAATGATGGGGAGGGGGAGAACAAAGAGCTTAATCCTTATAACAATACAATTTCTCTTACATGTTTGGGAGCCTTTTGGACAACGCTAGTCTGAGTGTTAGTGGAAACCCACCCCAACCCCACCTTTAGGGGACCTCTAGATAGATAATTCGTACAAATAGTAGCTGTCTTAGTTTCTTTTCCGGTTACTGTGATAAAAGATCCTCACAAAACCTGTCAGGCAAAACTGTACAGGCTCTTGCCATTCCTCTTGGTCACTTCCCAGAGCTAGAAGATACGATTCGACTGCTAAGACAGTTGCAAGATGCAGAGAAATCAAGATGGAGGCCACCTGGAAACTTCCTCACAGCTGGCTAGCCTTATTAATACTAGAGCATCATGTCCCTTGACTCTATGCCTGTGCACTGTAGTCTGATGTAGCCTGGGCAACCCTTCTCCTACAACCTTGCTGGCTATAACCTAACCTACTCTCTGAGGCTGGCTCTGCTCACAGCCCGTAGCTTTCTCTGATGAGCATAGCAAACTTGCTTTTTCTAGAGCCTCTATTTTACTTGCAGCTTTATTGTGTCAGCTCCACACAATGCCCTGCCAGGATCTACTTGCAAGGGCTCTAATAACTGCCACACGTAATCATGCCCACTCCATCCTTCCTTTGAAATCTTGATGGAGGCCGCTGTGATATCATTAGTCAATTGTGCATGCCTGCAAAACCAGAGTCATATAGATAATGCCACTAGCAGAAGCTGTACCTGGACCCACCTGAGCTATGGCTTTAGTAGTATCTAAGTGCCCTGATGTCTAAAAGCAGGAAACAAATCCCAGGGTATTTGGGGGCATGCAGTGTACCTCAGTGTAGGGGTCTCTGCAAACACCAGGGTAATGATCCATGTGAGACGATGAGAGAATCTGGTTCAACACAACCTAGTTAGGGGTGTTGGCTCAACCTTCTGGAATCTGACCCCAGGCGGTTTGTTTTAGCCGTATTTAAGTACAGCATAATTTTGGAAAAAGGTTTTCTGATAATAACTCAATCCCATGTATTCAACAAAGCTCAAGTCACCAGGCAGTTTATTTTAACCTTATTTAAGTGCAGCATAATTTTGGAAAAAGATTGTCTGGTAATAACTCAATCCCATGTGTACAACAAAGCTCAAGACATGTTTACATTGAGACTCTTTATAAAATGCATATATCCTGTTGTTGTTAATTTAGCAGTATGACCTAATAATGTTTATTATTAGACCTATAATTATTATTATGGCAGTATAACTCGCTAGCAATCAAACAAGAAACAGACACTTGTTATATTTTAAAATAGCCTTAGGTAACCTGAGGTGCGGCAGGCATTAATCCTCTAAACTACTTCCCATAGTGGGACTTTTTATTCATTAGCATCAAAATACATCAGACCAACCCCCAACAATATCCTCTTCCATAAAGATGGAATTGTTGACTCAAAAACAATGCTCAAGATAGGAATCTAGGAAAAATGACTGAGCAAAATAACAATCTGAGGGAGCCTGGCCCTACAGATAGTCCAGAAGTTAGCTAGACTGTTGTAAAGGACAAGTGACATTTCCCTTATGGATGGGTTTTATTGACCGAGAAGCAATGCTCAGGATAAAGGTCTAGGGAGAAAGAGTCTGAGACGAACAAACATAATAGTCTGGAGGATTCAGGTGTGGCCTGGCCCTCCAGATAGCACAGGTCACCAGGTTATTTATTAACTACATCCATTCCCAGGTTTCCGGGTGGGAAACAGGTATGCATCTCCCCTTGACGTGAGAACCCTGAGGGTTTAACATTCTTGGTTTCCCCAGTGCTTATCTATGAGCACAAGGACCTCATGACTCCTATACCTCTAGGTTCTCCCCTCAAATGGAGGTCTTTGAAACAAATTTTCATTTTGATACCCTTGAGCCTATAATGGCTTCCTCGAGATCCATTCATCTATTATATTTTCTACTGTACCAATGCAAAACATGTGGTTTCTTTTCAGCGGTGCACATCACATTAGTAACCACAGTGTCGTGGATGCATCTCTACACACCTTGCTTTTCTGAACAACCTGTGAAGTAATTAAAAAAAAAATTCTGTGACAGTTTCATACATGCATGTAATGAATTTTAGTCATTTTCACCCCATTCCTCTCTGTTACCCTCCTGCAAAGCTTCTTCTCCATAAGCTCCCTCCTGCTTTCATGTGGTCTCTTTTTATATGTGACCCACAGAGTTTAGAGTCATTTGCATAAGCATGGATGAGAAATTATTTTCCCAGTATGCTGGCAGCCTAGCAGTGGCTGTCCCACTGAAGAAAATGACACTCCTAACCTTGCAACCATTAACTACCAATAATCCCTCAAGATGGGGGTGGGGCGGGCTTCCTGGAACCTCTACCACTCACAACAAATGTTGCTGGGCCCCAGTCTCATGCAGGTCTTATGCAGAGGCCCAGAGCTGCAGTGAGTTCCTGACTGCAATGGCATGGCTGGAAGATATTCTTGCTGCACATTTCCTCATTCCCTGGCTCTCGGGGTTTCTTCCGCCCCCTCCATCATGTTTCTCTGGCTCGAGCTGTGGATTTTTCAAGGGTTTGTTCTCTGTTCATCTTTGTTCCAAATTCTTTTTGCTAATTTGGCTAAAAGCATCGAGTGAGGGAAGAATGGGAAAGGGGGGGGGGGGAGATGAGGTAATTGTGTTATGTTATCAAAAATGAAGGAGAAAAACATCTAGTAATACACACACAGCAGCCTGGATCTATGCTGCCTGTCAGATCAGTCTGTTACCTTTAAGTATAATTTATTTAATTATAAGTAATTAGAGACAGGACAAAAGGTGAGTCAGAATCATGGCCATGCTGACACAAGAATGAGCTCTGGACCACTTGCCAATTGGTTCCTCTAAAACTATTTTCATCTAAAACTTTGTCAGGATGGCGTTTACTGCCTGACTCTCCATTTGCACCCTGAGCTAACACCAGAATCATCCGTTTTTGCTTAGTCTTTTCTTATGTCATTATTTCAAACTTCCATCTTCCTTCCACAAGCTTGCTTTCCCACATCATCCAGTATATTTACAGCAATCCTACATCCCGGTACCCATTTTCCAGCTATTACTCAATCTAGTCAGGATATTAACCAAAATTAGCCATCAAAGGTGGTATGAATCTTTAGATTGTGAAAACAAAGCAAATATATTTAAGGGGCTTTTTTTGATATTGGTGAGTGATGTGTTGGATAATTCTCAAATGTTTTCTTCATGAAATGAGAAGGCATATGGCATAAAGGTACTGGAGTGACAGGAAGATGAGGATAAGTGTCTTTCAGGAGCATTTGTAAATGGCAGTGCTAGACCAGTGTGAGATGAGACAGAGGAGTTGCCTAGTGTGTCAATAGCCTATGGGTGAGATAAACCCCAAACTGTCGAAGCCTGTGCTTCATGTGGGTGTGTGGTCTTGCCTACAGTACCACTTTGCAGTTCCTCAGCTGCTCAGTTCTTATGCTGAACACTTCAAAGGTAACTTTATATGTGTGGCTGCAATGGAAGAATGAAATTTCCATGTCTTCTTGTGTAGCTGTCAGTCTGAATAAACTTGTTTTGTATTTTTCCAGAGATCCAAGGAGAACTTTAACTTTTTTTTTTCCTTCCCAACGTAGATGATAGAATACAATACTTCTGTAGGCCTGCCGTATCAGGAATCTCATGTTTTCATTGTCACTATTACCCCCTCTTTAGGTGCACTGGCAGAAGTTACCAGGGGTTGGTTAACCAGTGTTTATTTTGTTCAATTTGAATTTATCACAGAGTGAAGGATTATGACTGCCTTGACCATCTGTGTTTCAACAGAATTTCATGCTGTTTCAAAATGGTTCCTTCGTCCCCTTGCCTACGTTCATGTGGACTCAGGAAGATCATTTCTCCCTCAGTTTTAAGGCTTCTGTCATTTCCTGGATGCTCTGGTTCTATTTTTTCCTGCACTCTCAGCATGAGCAAATATCCAGCTTTGGAGCAGTTGTCATGATGTGCCAGGGCAGTTCTGACTGCAGGCTCTCTCTGAGTCAGCAGGGCTGGTGTTACAGTACCCCCTGCAGCTTCCACAGGCTGAGAACCACTGCCTACCAGCATCCTGACATTGGGACTTCTCAGAGAAATGTTACTGTAAGAATGTGTGTGTGTGTGCGAACTCTGGTGCCCCATATTTGGCCATGTCCCCTTGATGAGGAGACCCGATGGCACTTAGAGGAAGGATAGCAGACTACCAAGAAGAAACCTGATACCCTAGCATCATATTCACGGGGAGGAGGTCCCCCTCAGTCTCAGTCATAGGGAAGGGGAATGGGGTGAAAGCGGGAGAGAGGGAGGAATGGGAGGATGCATGGGATGGGATAGCAATTGAGATGTAATATGAATAATTTTCTTTTTCTTTTTTTTTGACATTTTTAAAATTAATTTATTCATATTACATCTCAATTGTTAGCCCATCCCTTGTATCCTCCCTTTCTTTCCTCCCTCCCGCTTTCCCCTCTACTCCCTTCCCCTATGTCTGTGACTGAGGGGACCTCCTCCCTCTGTATATGCTCCTAGGGTATAGAGTCTCTTCTTGGTGACTTATTATCTTTCCTCTGAGTGCCACCAGGCGTCTCCATCCAAGGGACATGGTCCAATATGGGGCACCAGAGTTTGTGTGAAAGTCAGATCCCCTTCTCCACTTAACGGTGGAAAATGTCCTGTCCATCGGCTATGATTTTATTTTTCAATAAAAAAAAAAAAAGAGTGTGTATGTGTGTGCACGCGCGTGTGTGGGCTTACTTTCAGAAGCAGCAGTGATCTGTGGGAGGCTCTGAAACCATTCATGAAACTGCATATGTTGGCCCTTCTTGTAAATCAATCATGAGTCAGTCTCAGTTGGCAGAAGGCGAAGTCATGATCTTTCTTATAAGAAGAATGAGTGGTGCTAATGGAATCTCTGCTGTTTTATCTGCTAACCATAAAGCATATCAGGATAGGATATTTCTGGCCATTGATGTGATTTATCCAGTTCTAGAGAAAGACTCATGGAGGTCTAGAGAAGGCTCCAAAATGGAGTTTAGTTGCAAACAAGTATTGTATTACTTTCCCAGGGTCTTGGTTTTTTTTTTTAATTTATTCTTGTTACATCTCTATGGTTATCCCATCCCTTGTATCTTCCCATTCTCCCCTCCCTCCCATTTTCCCCTTATTCCCCTCCCCTATGACTGTTCCTCAGAGGGATTACCTCCCTCTGTATATGCTCATAGGGTATCAAGTCTCTTCTCGGTGACCTGCTGTCCTTCCTCTGAGTGCCACCAGGTCTCCCCCTCCAGGGGACATAGTCAAATGTGAGGCACCAGAGTACATGAGAAAGTCGAATCCCTCTCTCAGGTCTTATAAATGAGCAGTTGACATAGAATAAACTCAGTTGTATAGCTTTGTCTTTTATCCGTGTGTGTGTGTGTGTGTGTGTGTGTGTGTGTGTGTGTGGTATGTGGTGTGTGGTGTGTGTGAGAGAGAGAGAGGAGGGGTCATGTGGAGGCCCAGGATCTTACTGTGTAGCCCAGCCTGGCCTCAATTTTCCAACCCTCCTGTAGTAGCTCCTGAATGCTGGGATTACAGGATTGTGCCAGAGAGCAGCCGAATTGAGTGGCTTTTTGCAGAAGGATTGATGGTTGTCCATCACCAACATCTCTGGACCATGTAACTGAATCCAAGAAACAAATATAAACTAGTGCCAAATGTTTCCTGAAATAAAGTAATTAATACTGATCTAAAAAATGCTTATATTGAATTTTTAGTGCATCCCCCCTTTACAACATTATAAAGATTTGATTATATAAGTAAATAGCCCAAATTAATTTAGAATGAAAACTTACCCTGACGTTTCTCTGTATTTTAACTCTTAAATGTAATGATAGCAAATGTGGAACACGTACTGTTTTCTGTACCTTATATTTAAAAACTAAGAATTCAAAAAAGTCCTTGTGATTAAAAGATAACTAGTATGGCTCTTTAGTTTTGATTGCTCTAAGCGCAAGAGAGCTGGATAGACAGCTCAGCGATTAAGAGTATTTGCTACTTTTGCTAAGGACCCGAGTTTAGCCCAACACCCACCTGGTGGATCACAACCATTCATAATTCCTGTTCCAGGGAATCTGATGCCCTCTTCTGACCTTCATGCACACACATATGGTGCAAGGACATACATGTAGCAAAATACTCATACACATTATATTTAATCTTGAAAAATAACTTCTCGGGCTGGAGAGATGACTCAGAGGTTAAGAGCACTGAGTGCTCTTCCAAAGGTCATGAGTTCAATTCCCAGCAACCACATGTTGGTTCAAAACCATCTATAATGAGATTTGTATACATAATAAATAAATAAATCTTAAAAAAAAAGAAAAAAATAACTTCTCACAGATACTTTGGATTTGAACGTACATCTTAATCAACATGATATTTTGATTAAGTAAAGGGTCATATGATTGCTCTTGATGTCAATTGAGGATTGATGCCTATGCCCCTCCTAGTTGTCAGAAAATACTGCACTTGTGTCTCCTGCTGTTAAATGATGTTGTGTTTGTATATAATCTGTCTCTGAGCTCTTGTGTGCTTGAGCTCATCTCTGGTATTAATAAGATCGGACTGTTACTTCATTGTTGCATGGTAGTGTTTGGGAACTAATGATAGGAAAAGAGTCTACACATCAGTAGAGTTGGGTTATTTTTACATTTTTTTTTATTGCAGATTTTCTTGTTTTGTGGAGGTGTGCGTGTGGCACTGTGCGTGTGTGTGAGTCTGATGACAACGTGAAGGAATCCGGTCTCTCCGGCTGCCATTGGGTCCTGGAGACTGAACTAAAGTCATGGGCTTTTTGGAGGGTACTTTTGCTTTTATTAGGACCATGTTGGCCCTTCAAGTTTTAAAACATATCTCTCACCCATAGCTGGTCAAGTTCATGGATGTGACAGCTAGCTATGGGAAGGGCTGCTGTCCCTAGAATCATGCCTTCCCCCCTCCACCCCCCCAGTCCATAAAGACAGTTGAGCCCCTCTTCCCCCTTTTAAATCTCACACTGTCTTTTAGGCTTCATCACTTAATTTCTTCCCATTCTTCCCACCTATTTATTTAACCCTCACACTAACTTCTTTTGCTCAGAGTGGCCATGAATCTGCCAACAGTCGTTTCCAGCTCAGTTGTTGCACAAGATGTTACTCTTCCTTTTATGGTTAAAAACAGGAAGTCCTCTAAGGCTGAGGATGGACTCTGGGACCGTGCCATGGTTGGATGGTGACATGAGGCTTGGGCAGACTTAAATAAGTGACTCTTTTTGCTTTTTTAAAAATATTTTTCCCCCTGGAAATGGAAGAGTAGATCTTGTAGGCCAGGGGGCATTTATTCATGAAGAAATGAAATTGGAACTTGGTAGAAAAACCCACCAATTCAACTGAACATGGTGTAGCAGCTGGAGCATGTTGGCTCTGTTTCTTAACAATTAAACTTTATTATACAACCCAACTAGCTTACACAAGACGTTAAAGGGAAAAAAGAGTGAACCTTCCAGTATCTGTTCCACGGGGAGGGTCTCTTGGTGTCTCTGGCCTGCGTGCTGGTCCGGCCTGTTCGCTGATCATCTTCCCGATCCACGTGCGTGCGCTCAAGCCTGGTCTCAACCTCCTGCTCCTCTCTCCTCTCCGCCTGCCTGTCTCCTGTGCCAAGGGCAGTCTTCCTCTCCCATTGAGGGTCTATTAGAAACACAATAGTCCAGGTGGAGTCCCCAGGTCCCCTTCCTGAATTCCAGGTCCAGGATGGCTCCACCCAGTCTATCTCAAGGTTAATCTCAGGGAGTATCCGTGGTGTGTCCAAGGGCAAAGCCCACCAAGACTGCTTTCACCTGTGACAAAGCTTACAATCCTTCCCACAGGAGCATTTCTGTCCCGGGAGGACTCTGTCAGAAATTTCCTTCAAAAGGGACCCTGAAGCAGTCTTTCCATCCATCCCACAAAAGCCTCTATAATACTGTCCACAAATGCATTCTCCCAGGACCCGGGAACATAACTGAGAAGGGGCAGAGAGTCTGCATTTTGTTGAGTCCTCTGCCCCTTGGGTTCTGCTGTGGACTTGAGGAATTCTTTGGCTTTCCTCAGGATTTGGCAGCTTTTTTTCATAAGCCCATATCTGCTGAATGACAAGCTTCAGGCAAGCAGCCCTTGCAGCTGTAGAAACTTCCAAGGTCAGCCCAAGCCGGAGTGGACCAAACAACATTACAACACTATCATCTGGGCAGGCCTCTGCAGGTGAGAACCGATGAGGCTTAAAGATTACAAAAGGCATTTTGAATTTATTTATTTTGGATTCCACAAAAGGCTTAACAAAGAACTTGAGGCCCCCACAGTGTGCTTGGCACCACGCCTTCATGTCTTCATCAGAAAGCCACGCAGCAGGCACCTGGCATGGGAGAAGTTGGCTTTGTATGTCTAACAGGTCCTCCCTCTCATGGTAACCCCCTCCTTACTACTTACCATAAGTAAATCATCGTGGAGGTCTGTAATCCATAAATATCCACTTATGAATATATTTCAGGTTGCTATTGTGCCCTGCTAACAGAGAGCCCATTCGGTGGTCACACGGGACCTCTTCATACCCCTTTAGCTTGTTGGTCATGTAGGTTAGGTGACATCTTCATCAGTCGTCATTCTTGTGAGTTACGTTTTACTGTCTCCACAGTGTCTGTTGTAACCCTAGGCTGAGAGCACTGGCTTTTGGGAGGTGGGGGTTGCAGGGCCAGGAACTACAGTAGGCCATTGCCTGAGTCAGCAGCTTGATTAAGGAGCCAGTCTTTCTGGAGTCCGGGTAAATTCTAGAACAATTGGTTTTCTGTTTAGGTATCTTTTAGCTATCATTCAAAGGATTTATTTTGCTTTGGCCTCTATATCTTCCTGGCTCCTAAAAGCAACTTTTTTTTTTTTTTTTTTTTTTGCCACCCCCTACCCCTACAATGAGCTTTTCTGCAGTATTTGAAATTAAAGTAAACCTTTAACCTTGTATTGCTTTCTCAATTCCAGAAGTATAGAGTCTTAGTGTAGACGGTTTCTGTGCCTGTTTTCAGCTTACACATTTGTAGCCTTGCTGTTTTGTATCTGGGTGAGATTTCTGGGTGGAATTTCAGAGGCCTCTAGAGAGGGAAAGGAACTAGGGCCTAGGAAACAATCGTGAATGAGAAGTTAAAGGGATAATTTTACCGACAAAGGACAATCCTTTGTGAGTAGCCCACAAAATGTAGCACTGATATAACTGGAAAGAGGTGAGCTGATTTCTGTTGGAATATTGCAAAGTAATATGTCTTATTATAGTTAATTTGATTGTTGTGGACAACACAGGGTTTTCATATCTCATAACAAGCTTATTTGAACAACAGATAAAGTAAAAAATATTAGGTGTCATATGGAGATGCCCAAATTGCAGTATTGATGATGCACATAGGACTGAGGCTTAGATGGCACTACTAGACAGTAAAGTCAAGAAAGCTCCCAGCCCTACAAGGCCAGAGGCCCACAGCCCTCACCCACAGTTAGCAGGGAGCCTGTGGAGAAGAGAAGAGAAAACACTTTATCTTTACACGCAGTGCATGGCAGAGTAGCAAGAAACACGTGTCTGAGTGTCCTGGTCAAAGAAAGAACACTTAAAGGGAACAAGGGCAAAAGCTCCTAAGTAGAGCTTCACAGTAAGAGACAGGGGAGGCAGTGTGAGTGTGGGGGCACATGGGGGTGGCTTGATCCTCCCATGCTGAGAGCTCAGCAATCATAGTCACAGAAAGGGGGCAGGAGGTCCTCTGGTGAGCACTGGCCTGAGTGTCTGGCCAGTTGTTACTCGCTGGCTTTGTTAGGGAAAGCAGTTATAGTGAGATGATCACTGGCTTTGTCAGGGAAGGCAGTGGCAGTGAGAT
>OU015757.1:36533914-36551629 GCA_907169655.1 Acomys percivali
GATCACTGGCTTTGTTAGGGAAGGCAGTGGCAGTGAGATGATCACTGGCTTTGTTAGGGAAGGCAGTTACAGTGAGATGATCACTGACTCTGTCAGGGAAGGCAGTTACAGTGAGATGATCACTGGCTTTGTCAGGGAAGGCAGTTACAGTGAGATGATCACTGACTTTGTCAGGGAAGGCAGTTACAGTGAGATGATGATGATAAGCAAGCAGCTCACGCAAGCCGGCCCTTGACACTGATAAGAACTGAAAAACACAGACACTCCTAACTTAACAGTGGTCATATGCTCTGAAAAACACGATAGGCAATTTGACCATTGTGCAAACATAAGAGACTATACTTACACAGACCCAGGTGATACAGCCTCTACATCTAGGCTGTGTATATAGACTGCACATCTATACCAAACTGTCACGGGAAGAGCATGTGCCAGTGCCAACCTGGATGAGACCCAGGCCTGTGTAATCTTTATGATTCTCCATTTCTCTTCTGGAAATAGATGGTTCCAGCTGAGTTATAAGGCAGCTTAAGTGGGAGCAAGAACACCCCCATCCCAATGGTTTTGTTTGTTTGTTTTCTTATCTTCACCTTTGATGGTTCATGTCCTTTAGTCTCTTCAGTCTCTTCTTTGCCTGTAACCTATCCCTGTGTGTGTGGGGGGGGAGGCATGCGTGTATGTATTTGAAACCAAAGATTTTATTAAAGAGTATTTAAAAATGATATTAAGTACTTTTCTTATTTAGTCTTAAAACTATTCTAAACTTTTTTGTTTTAATTCTCCAAATACAGAGGAAGAAATCAGTGGCTTTTGAAACATTTTTTTCTGGTGTGAGAGGACAGGCCTTGCTACTAGGAGCTTCTTCATCTTGCTGCAGATTTTCCAGCTGTCTTGAGTGAGTTTCGTGGCTTCAAGCTCACAGTGACAACTTGCTAGAAGTGGTTACATAATCTCCTTGTTCACATTGGCCTCTTTGTCTGTAAAACACAGGGCTAATGTTTGTTTGGGGTAAGCTGACATGGGGCCAGAGGCTCAGTCCTGCTGGGTGGAAAAGAAGGAAGCCTGAGAATACTGTAATCCCAGAATTCTGTGGGAACAGAGATCGAATTTGCCTTAGGACTTTGGGGCAAGCATCGCTAGTCGGATTTTGGAGAGGGAGTCTGCACTCTGCTCAGTTTTGTGCAGTTCTTTGGGTGGACCTAGAAGAACCTTGGTACTGTGAGAGTGAGAGCTGAGTCTCAGGAAGGGAAGCACCAAGACTGACATGCACATGGCGACCTTCACAGGAAGGTTCTAGCACATCCCAGCAGGCCCTGGGCAGGGTGTATCTGCACAGTGGGTGCTTGTCTGGGCTTTACATTGTGTGTGAGTTGATTACCGGTCTTTCTTTTGACACCCATGTGTACTTGCAGATTTTATATAAGCCAGCCTGAATCCCAGGTTTCTCACCTGTGCACTGAAGACAACAAGACTTATTTCACAGAGAAGTTCTGAAGATTAAAGGAGATGACTTGGATAGAGCCCCCAGGATAATGACTTCTTTAGTGTTTGTCAGTACCAGCATCCAGTTAGCTCCCAGAAGAGGTCATTGACTATCAGAGTAAGGCTCTAGAGCCTTTCTTTGCTTGCCTATGTGGTTGGAGTCTTTTGACATGCATGGAACAGAGGGTAGAGCACAGAGAATTGGCATATTCTATCTTCCATGTGTTGGATATCATAGGTAGTTGCAACTTACTTAGATTTTAAAAAAATCTTGGATTTGAGAAATTCAGAGATATGCTACTCAGGAAAGGACTGTAGGGTATGCTGTAGCATGGACACAGCTCAAGGATGCTAACTGAAACAAGTCAGGCACAAAAGAACAAAGATTGTATAGCTTCATGTGGATTAGGTGCCAAGAGTAGTCAGGTTGACAAAGCAGAAATGAAGGATGTTTACCAAGGTTGGGGGCGGGGTTCAGTTTTGTAAGATTAAAAGAGTTCTGACAATTGATTGCACAACACTGAATTATTTAACATGACTGAACTGTAGAGTTAAAGGATTATTAAGAATGGATCTGGGAGATCATTCAATTAATACAATGCTTGCTGATTAAGTATAAAGACCCGAATTCATATCTCCAGCATCCATGTACAAAGCTAGCATTGTGACATGTGGCTATGATCCTGGAGCTGGGAAGGTGGAGGCAGGTGGAGCTCTGGGACTTATGGGTCCATCAGCTGGCTTCGCTGATTCCAGGAGTCCCAGATTCTGTGTGAGACCCTGACTCAAAGATTTAGATGGGGAGCGACTGAAGAAGACACATAACGTCAAGCACTGCTCAATATTTATTAGTGCTGTCAAATGTCAGGCACCAAAGCAGGCACACACAGACACGCACACACACACACACACACACACACACACACACACAAAAACAACAACACACACACATACACACCAACAAAATGAAGCAAAAACAACCCCCCCCCCCAAAACAAAACAGCATTAGTGTAATGGTTAGTATTAATTATCAACTTGACATTGAGTTGACAGGCCTTCAGGCATACCTATAGGAGTGTCTACATCAGTGTTTCTCCACCTGTGGGTCGAGGCCTCTTTGGGGGAGAGGGGCCTAACAATCCTTTCACAGGGGTCACATATCAGATATTCCACATATCAGATATTTACATTATGATTTATAACCGGAGCAAAATTACAGTTATGAAGTAGCAATGGAAATAATTTTATGGTTGGGGGTCACCACAACACAAGGAACTATATTTAAGGGTTGCAGCATCAGGAAGGTTGAGGACCACTGGTCTAGTTTAAGGCTAGCCTGTGATTATAGCTGTGAGGAGGAAGTATCCTGATAAATTTAATCGAGGTGAGAAGACACATCCTAATTGTGAGTTACCTGAGTAGGGAGCTAGATCTGGTCAGGAGGCCCAGGCAAGGCCAAGAGTAAAGGCCAGGAAGAGGAGTAAGCCTGTGTGAGTCACCTAAGGAGAGTCAGTATGAGAGCAGGCCGGCGTGGCTGGAGTATAGTGTAGAAGGAAGCGCCTTCGAGGAAGGCTGCTGAGGGCAGTGGGCCATACCACCAGGCCTGCTTGTCTACCTTTGTCTGTCTTCCTGAGGGAAAGGGAACACACTGGGGGCTTAATGGAGAAACAAAAAAGAGAGCAAGTGTGCGGTTTGGCAAATCTTAAGAAATTCTTGTTTTTAACCGGAAGAATCTTATAAGATACTTAAAAGTTTTCTCTCACTCGGGCCTTTGCCAGAGACCTTACTCTGAGAGTTTTCTGGGGCCTGGTTAGGGTATACAGCAAAGTCTATAGAAGTTTAAAAGTCACTAAGTTTAATCAAATCAGTAACTATTATAGATTCTAGCCTCTTACTCTGAAAAAAGACTTCTTTATAAATAAAGTGTTAAAAATTTATGTGACTTAGGTTCAATAATGTGCCAGAGATGGTAGAATTTGATGACAATTATACAATCTAGGACACTGGAAAGCGAGTGACTACAGAGAGTCACAATTAATTATTTCATGAAATTAATCTTTGGCTTTAGATATAGAAACATTTCTATATTGTTTTAGTTTATATTTTTCACATATGATTTTCTTATAACAGAAACACTATTAGACAATTTTTATTTTTGTAACAAATTATTAAAATAATGTTCACTTTGTAAAGTACATTTATTTAAAGGGTATAGTGTGAGTAGTTTTACTTCTGAGATAGTTTTTCCTTCATTTTAGCTCAAAACCTTACTAACAACCAAACTGCTAATAAAAATTATAAAGCCATACTTAGATTTGGGGAATAACCATGAACATCTCATATAATTGATTCCATTTATCAATATTAGAAATATTAAGCTTCATTGCATCAACACTTTTACTACCTTTTTAGCAGATTCTCAATCTGATAGAAATATGGAATCTCGGCATCCTGTTTTCTATATGTCATGTCTGGACTTCTCTGTACATTAAAGACCAACGGGATAGTTCAGCGATGCATGTTTCTTGGTGTCTCAGGCTAGTGTTGGGAGTTTTGCAGACCTCCTGAAATACAGATTGAGGCATGAGCAGCAGCAATCGTATAGACACTCGGCATGACTGCGAACGATGCTTCATTGCACAAGGCTCAAATACATGTTGGCAAGTTAGTTATCCTTTTCTCTGAGAGTTTTGCTGCTCGGGTCTTCCTGCACACCGAAGCCGCTCCATCACTGTCAATATGAGCAGGCAGCAAAGCCTTCGCTTTCAGGATGGTCAGACATAGGTGACTCGGTTCAAAGACTCGAGGAAAGGAAGGTGGGGAGGCATCACCTGGGGCTCAGGACGCACTGCCTCATAAACTCTTTCCAAGCCCATCCCGCCCACCTGTCACCCACGGTCCTAAGGCTGCCAGGGCTCCCTTTTAAGTCTGCTAACTGTTCTTCACTCACTGTTTTTCTCTTAGGCACTGGGGAGAGTGGAAAAAGCACATTTATCAAGCAAATGAGGATAATCCATGGGTCTGGCTACAGCGACGAAGACCGGAAGGGCTTCACGAAGCTGGTTTACCAAAACATATTTACCGCCATGCAAGCCATGATCAGAGCGATGGACACCCTAAGGATACCATACGTGTGTGAGCAGAATAAGGTACCACTCTTGAGAGGGTTCGCTCTATCTGTGAAGGCACGCCTTCCTACGGGGGCGGGTAGCGGGGGAAGCAGTGGAAGTCCTTGAACAAAAAGGTTTGCTAAGTGCTTTGGTCGGGTGCCAGAGTACTTGAGATCCTCGCTCAGTAGTGGAAGAGCTACTTGGGAGGCGTGTGGTGGGTTTAGCTAGTCCCATTGGTCTTATTTCTCCCTAAAATGTTCTGTAGGCAGTGAGGTTGTGGTGATGTGCATTGTACAGAGAACCTAACACTTGGGCAAATGTTGAAGTCGCTCACTTCAGGGGCTGGCAAAAGAAAATGCCTATTTTCCCCTTTGAGCTGAGAGACCCATGCCTCAGTGGGGAAATGATGCTGCTGGTTTTTACAGCATCTAGCTTTTCAAGAATTCTGTCTTAGAAAGTATCCTCCCCACTGCACCGTAGACTACTGAGAGAAATTGTTGGAGTGTGTTTGTGTGTGGGGGATTGGTCCTTCTAGGGAACTAAGTGACACTTTATGAAAACAGTTCTGGTGTCCCAGCCAGCAAAGTGCTGTCATAACGTGAGCACAGCAAGCGGACACTTGCTTTCTGTTGCCTCTGGTCATTTGTGATGCGGATATCCTAACAGTGAAGGGAAAAATAAAAGACAAGAAATCTGGAGGAGGCAACTAGAATTGCATAGGCTACATTGGAACAGATTGAAGTTTATTAAATCCATATTAGGAATAAGAGTTTAGCTAGGTGCCTATAATTCCTGCACCCGGGAGAGACAATAGGATTGTGAGTTTTAAGGCCAGCCTGGGCTACATAGTAGCAACCTGACTTTCAAAAAAAAATGTTTTATTTCAAATAATTAATACTATGTTATGAATGGCATGATGATAAAATTATTCTGTGTCAAATGACTAGTGAATCTATTTAAGAATAATGTCACTGCATGGCGACATGGGCTTTAGTATGGTTAATTTTATCTGGAACTGTGGCACCTGTGCTCATGTGTATCTTCTATGTATAACAGAGGAAATTGCAAAACAAATAAGGAATTTAATAGTTTATTCCTTGGCAATTCTTTATTTTGGACACAATAGACAACAAATTGTAGACACCCTCACACTGTCGATGCAGCTCGCTTGTTTACCGTCATTTGCTTGCAGTCTCAAAAGTCATACGAAGGACTATGTCTGGACTACAGATCCAACTTCCTGCCATCACACTGGAAGTATGTGGTGGGAACTCATATGCAGAAATGTGCGAGGTGCATGCTAAGCCACTTGGGAGGTTGTAGACAAGACCATGGTGATACGCACATCCATCGCTTTTCAGTGCATGTGTTATCTTTGGAAAGTGCACAGTCTAGCGACACCCTATGCCCTACTTAGCATCCTAGAAGCAGGATTTCTGTGGAGATTTCAGATTCTTTTAGAGTGGAAGCAAGATGAGAATGGCCTCCTGTTGATTTCCTTCATCTGCTTTCCCTGGCTGGAGCCTGCAGACTTTCACTGGTCTTAGTAGGGCAGCTAGATGAAGCTTGGAGTTCAGGGACATGCTTATTTATTTATTTATTCATTTATTTTTGGACATGTTTATAAACATAACAACTGGCGAAACGGTCCAAGTAGAAACAATTTCGCTTCCCCTGGTGATGTATGTTTGTGAAACCTAATAAGATTTGGTATTCAAGACCTCTGGGTTTTGGTTTTTGTTTGCTTTTTCTTCATGGTTTCTTAAAGGTACTCTGGGTTCTTATTTTAAACAAACAAACAAAAAATGTTATGAGGTTTGACATTCCAGCACTTGTGCTCACTTGCTCTCCGTTCTTTCCCATAAGCCACCTCTGCATGTCTGGCTGTCCACATTCATTTCCTGTGCCCCAATCAGGCACTACAAACAAGATTACCCTCTCATAACTGTGAATGGCAAAAGCCAAGGTGAATTGGTACGAGCTGGAGACATGGGAGGAAATCCATTTTCTGCTTTTTCCCTGGAGTCTGGTTGCTAGAAGTTCGTGGCCTGTGTCCACTGTCACTCCAGTTTCTGAGCCTGTTAGGCATCATGCCCCTGTGTATCTCTGTGCTTACATAGTAGTGTCCTCTCTGTGTTCAAATTTGCCTTTACAAAGCCACCACCAATCGAGGATGACCTCAATTACCTCCTAGTGACACAATTTCCAAATAAGGGTGCACTTTGGGTCCTAGGTTGGCATAATATTTACTGGCGACACTATTTCACCACCCAGTCTTCCCACTGGTAGATTCTTATCTTGTCTTGTGCAGGATATGTGAGCAAATTAAATATTTTTCAAATTAAATTGTACCTAAATGATGTAAGTTTATTAGTGGGCAAACTCGAAACCAAAATTGGACTTCTCACTTATTATTTGTCTAGGTCGTTTTCTTCCATCCCTTCCTTATTGTTTTTCTGTTGTCTGTTATAACTCTAATAACTTTCTCTGTGGGCTAGTCCTGAACCCAAATATGAAACTTTACTACAGTACTGTGCGTAAGATATAAAGTGAAAACCTGATTAGGCTGGTGTTCTTGTACAAGCCTGTAACCCGAGCCCTGGCTGTCCTGTAACTCACTCTATAGACCAGGCTGGCCTTGAACTCAGAGATCCACCTGCTTCTGCCTCTCAAGTAATGGGATTAAAGGTGTGCATAGCTTTGATTACTTTCTTCAACCTCACATATTTATTTAAGGACACAATTCACAATGTATGTGCTCACTTTGTTCATGGGCCCGGACTTTTTGTTTTTGTTTTTATTTTTCGAGACAGGTTTTCTCTGTGTAGCCTTGGCTGTTCTGGACTCACGTTGAAGACCAGGCTGGCTTCTAACTCACAGGGATCCGCCTGCCTCTGCCTCAAGTGCTGGGATTAAGGACGTGCATCACATGCCCGGCTTGGGCCCAGACTTATGTCTCACTTGTGTTTTATAAGCATGTAGGAATGTGTGATTCCTGCGCTAAATACTACAAAGGCATGTGCTCATTTTCCTCTTGACTTTTCACTGAATCTGGACGCACTTCATGTTCTGTGCTGCCTGTGGCATTATGAGCATATAGAAGCCCTCATTGAGAGGCAAATGTCTTTTTTCTCATCCGAGGTTTTCAGGTCTGAGTGGAGAGTTAGAAATCGAGCCTCCTGATAGCCCAGGAAAGCCAGCCTAACTTCTAAAGAGCCTTTTGCTTCTGGATTTGGTGCTTCCTAGGATAGGAGAAGCTTGCTACCTTTCCTGGAAACTGCTTCCCAGCCCTCTGGCTTACAGGGAATGTGCAATGTGCCATGTCCATGGAACTTACCAACAGTGAGAGCTCATCCCAGCAGTAAATAAATAACCAGCTTTTAAAAGAGGGTTAATAACTAAGTAGACCAGGAAAGCTCACGGACACTGCCAGCTATGGAAACACACACATGCACCCCCAAGAACTGGAAAATAGAGATTCACCAATAAGAAATGAAGACAAGACTTCATTACTGTGAAGTAAAAGCCATTAAGGTTTTCTTTGTCCTTGGCTTAACTGAGCAATTATTCCAGTAATTAGAAACTCTAGACACAGTCTGGAGCACAATGGCTCTAAAGGTGTGAGGCAGACTTTTTCTTCAGAGAGCAACACACACTGACTAGAAGCAATTGCTGAGCTCAAAAAGACCTTTGATGGCAAGCACACATGTACACACACACACACACACACACACACACACACACATCACTATGTGACTTCCAGCTTCAGTTCCAGGTCTCAGATCCTGAAGTGGCTAGAAGCTCATGGGAGGAAGCAGGCATGGTTAAGGGCACACTGTCAATTTATGTCACATTTTAGCAGGACAGTGTCTCAGGGCTTAGGGTATTTTAAGATCTTTATTTTCTAATTTCTAAAACAGCTGTTTAAATACAGTTTTTGTCCCACTTCATCCAATTTGAAAAGTTGGGCCCCGCAAACCTTTGGGAACAGTAAGGCCAATGTTGTGACTTGGGCTGTGGCCCAGGGTTGCTGGTTTTCGGTTAAATGTTAACCTCAGGGCCCTGCTTCCCATGCCCCCTTGGGTACTAAAAAGCACAGTGGACTTTTACTGAGAACTTGGAGTTCTACCTGGTGTCATAGTAAGAGCAACAAATTCTCCACTGGAATCCCAAGCAGAGGTTTAAATTAATCCACTGGAATGAGTGTGGCTGTCGCTTGAAATTTGTGAGTTTGGGATATAAAGAAGATGATGATGATGATGATGATGATGATTATTGACTGTCTCTGTAATTTCCACAACTAAACCTCACAGCCTTTTAAGTCTGCCTGGTAAGTGAAGACGTATGAGGGCCAGTGATGAGCAACAAGATTGGCTTGAATGGCCGCCAGACCTCCGCCATCATGGGTCGCATGCACTCCGGGGAAGGGCCTGTCCCAGTTGGCACTGCCCTACCACCATAGCGCCCCCATGTGGCTGAAGTTGACGTCTGCCGGTTTACAAACTAACCAAGAAAGGCCTGACTCCCTCCCAGATAAGTGTGATCCCGAGAGACTCACGTGGTGTGGCACAGGCCCGTTTTGTGACTGATAATAAAATCCTGAGAATCCTTAAGTCCTAAGGCTTTGCCCCTAATCTCCCGGAGGATCTCTATCATTTGATTAAGAAAGCCATTGCTGTCTGCAAGCATCTTGAGAGGAACAGAAAGGATAAGAATGCTAAATTCCGCCTGATTCTGATAGAGAGCAGAATTCGTCTGTTGGCTCATTACTCTAAGACTAAGCAGGTGCTCCCACCCAATTGGAAATAAGTCCTCCACAGCCTCTGTTCTAGTGGCATAAATTCTCTTGTGTACACAGCAATAAAATCACTTTGAATAAAAAAAAAGATTGGCTTGAACATTGAAGCATTAATTTACATAATGTGGGATATACTAATCCCTTCTATGAAGTGGCCTTAAAATACTTTGATAACCTGGTTACAAACAACCAAACAAACGTGAGAGATGATAATTACATAATTTTAATCTAATTTATTATTATCCTAAACATGAAGGAGAACATGAGGAGAAAGCCCCTTACTGTTGAATAGTATATAGTGAATAGCAATATCCATGATGATTGTAACATCTATGTTAGCCCCAAACCCTTTGCAGCTGCTTCTCCTATGACAGAGCTGTTCTATTTGGTGTTTGGTGCATGGTGATTGGTGTGTGGTGGTGTATGGTGATGGTGTATGGTGGTTGGTGGTGTGCGGTGGTGGGTGGTTGTGTGTGGTGATGGTGTGTGGTGGTTGGTGGTATATGGTGGTGGTTGGTGGTATGTGGTGGTGGTTGGTGGTGGGTGGTGGTGGGTAGTGGTGGGTAGTGATGGTGTGTGGTGGTAGGTGGTGATGATGTGTGGTGGGTAGTGGTGGGTGGTGGTGGCTGCTGCTGGTTGGGCATCTAGGTTGGTGCTTTTCACATGGCTGTTTTCTTTGAACCCAGTGGTTTTACTGATGAACACAAGCCAAGGGCTAAACTCCCTGCTTAAGGTTGGTTTGGAGTCTTGCTCAGATTGAATTTAGAGGAGTGTGTCTCAGGCAAAATACTCTGGAGAGCATTCTTTTTGCATTAAAATCTTTCTTCAAGGCAATGGCATGGGGAGGGGTTGTTTCAAAATGAGGCATAATAGTAATGAATTCAAGGGAAGCAAATTATTGATTGAGATTTCTGACCCCTAAAGTGTGTGATTTAGAAGCTCTAAACTAATAGAAAATAATTTTCATATTTATCAATTGCTTTGCATTTTTCTTAAATCAATTTTAAAGATATTTTGGTATGTTCTTTATGTAGTTAGTATAAAAGATAGGGATTCCTTTGTCAAACTTGGCCATTTATAATGTCTGGTTAGAAATTTTGTGCTTATGTGTGAGTGGACAATTTATTAAAGATAGGAAAATGACTGGATTTTCTGATTTTTTTTTAAAAACCTCTACTTTTCTAATAATTTTTATCAATGGCTATTTATTGTCCTGGTTTTAGTACTTTTTGCTCTTAAAATAACACAACCTACAAAAATTTCAACCCAAAATCTAGCTTCCCTACAAGATGTGCAGGGATAAGTATAGAGCAGAGATTGAGGGAATCAAATATCTGGCCCAACCTGAGACCCACCCCATGGCCAAGAGCCAGCTCCTGACACTAATAGTGATACTTTGCTATGCTTGCAGACAGGTGCCTAGGGTATCTGTACTCTGAGAGGCTCCACCCAGCAGTGGTTCAAAACGGATTCTGAGACTCACAATCAAACATTGGGCAGAGCATAGGGAGTCTTGTTGAAGAGTGGGGGGAAGGAGAAAAGACCTGGAGGGGACAGGAGCCCCACACGAAGACCAACACAGCCAACTAACCAGGGCTCAGGGTTTGCGGAGACTGAAACACCAACCAAGGACCATACATGGACTGGACATAGGCCCCCTACACAGACGTAGCCAATGGGCAGCTTGGTTTTCATGTGGGTCCCATAGTAAGGAGAGCAGGGGTTGTCTCTGACAAGGACTCTGTTTCCTTCTGAGTCAGCAGGACACTTCCCTCTGATAGGCCACAGAGGAAGAGCATGTGCTCAGCCCTGATGCGACTTGCTGTGCTGGGGTGGGTTGGCAATGGGGGCTCCTCTTTTCTGAGGAGTAGGGGAGGGGGGAAAGGAGGAAGAGGGAGGGAGAATGGGAGGGAGGGGGTTATGATTGGGATGTAAAGTTAATTAAGGGCTAATTTCAGCTCACAATTCCAGGTTATAGTCCACTGTATCAGGGAATCAAGGAAGTGGGGACTTAGAAGAGCTCATCACATCCTAGAGCAGAGAGAAGTGAATGCACGCATGGTTACTAGGCAACTTGGTTAACTCCTGCATGACCCAGAAGTAGTGCTACCCATATTCTAAGTGGGTCTTCCCACCTCATTTAACTCGATTAAGAAAAATCCCTCACAGGCATGCCAGCGGGCCATCTTGAGCTAGGAAAGCCCTCACCGAGTTTCTCTTCTCTAGGTCCTGTTGGGTTGATGATGAAAACTGATCATTGTATTTATTTAAGTAATTGTTTAGCAAAGCCAGGATGGTTGGCAAAAGGTACCTTGCTTGCCCTTTGGGCGGCTTTCCGTTAGCTTCTTGCCTCTATGTTGAAGACAGTTAAAGTGACTGGCTGAAAACATGTGAGGGAGGCCATCATCCTTGCCTGGTGCCCAACCATTCTCCCTCAAATCCTGAGGACCTGCCTCTCCCTTTTCAGTTCTGCTTTGCGCTGATGTGGACCATCTTTCCTGTTGAGGCTTTCCCTCACTTTGGAATCCTTTCTCCACTCTCTTCCTGTCCCCTTCTCTCCCTTCCCATCCTCTCTCCCTTTGATTCATGATCTGGGCTAGTTGATGTGTGGAGCCCTTCATAGTGTTAATAATCACCTCAAGTAAGCAAGTCTTTTCAAGGCCTAGTTAGCTCTTGATGGACTAGGATGGGCAACAGCTGGCCTGGAGTTAAGTCTCTGTCCTCATCTATATCTATATCAGTCCCCAAAGCCCTCAGTGTGCTTGTCTTTTCCCTCCATTGAGGAAAGGGTGGCATGTGCACTCTCAGGTGGACTCTGTGGCCCTCTAGCATGATATATTTTTACCCCTTGACTGTGGTACTGGGCAAAAAATAACTGGAACTTCACACGCCTGTAGCTTCCTTTCTCCGCAGAGTACTTGGTAATTGGTTGTATCGCTTCTGAGCTGCAAGATAACCAGGAGACCTTGTGCAGCCAGGGTCTCTGACACCAGTGTGGGAGGCTGGAGAACTGATGGTGAGCAGTACTTCTGCCTGCGTTTGGTGAGCTGCAGCCTGCCTTCCTGTGACGGTTAAGCCCAGGGCACTGACTCTTCTCAAGCTGAGTGGGCAGGCAGCGTTCTTACATCTCATCGGCCCAGAGGATGATGCAGAAGGAAATGATGCCCTATTAAATGCCGCTGCCTGTGGCACTGGGGAGGCAGATCAGGTTCTAAAGCACCCACAGTGCAAGCATAAAGGGTCTTAACTTGGATCCACAGAACCCACATGAAAGGCGGGCATGGTGGTATATGCCAGTGATTTCAGTCCTGGGAGGATGGAGACAGGGTTGAACCTCATTGGTCAGCAAATAGAGCTTAACTGATGAGCTGCAGGTGGGCAATGATTAAGGCAAGACAGTGGAAAACAACCCCTCTGGCCTGCATGTGCACATGCATGCACGCATGCATGCACACACACACACATGTACCTGCACACATGCACATACCCACTCTAACAAGTACACACACACACACACCATGAAGAAAACAGCCTGTTTATGAGCTAGAAAGGAAACTTAATAAGAAATATGGTCTCATTAACAACAAAGCTCCAAAGGAATTGAGAAATAAGATAAGGAAAGCGAAGCATGCTGTGAGCAGAATAAATCATGCTGGGTGTAATGCTGCTGTTTCCACATGGCTGTCCCCATCCCAGAATGTGACAGACATCCTCATAAGGGTTGTACTGCATTTGAGAAGACCTCCTACACCCCCAGGGGCAGGCCCGTAACAGAACAGAACAGGGGAGAAGTACAGGAGTTCAGTTGACACCCCTCCACCTGCATCTCCAGCTCAGTGTCAGCTCTGACGTCCATGGTCATAGCTACACTTTCCACAACTCCACGGGGACCTGTGCTTGGGGACCATAAATGCTTTGGCACTAGGAGGCGGGTGAGTCCCAAGCCAGGTGCAGTATGCCAGATCCTGAATCTTCTAACATGGATTCTGTCAGGTGCCATACTTTATAGACCCAAAGTCACCCATCACAATGCCTCAATAGCCAGGAAGCTGCTGGAGACTCTACTCTCTCATGCCTCTTAGGGATGGGACGAAGCCCTTGGCAGCAGTAGCTCCCATAAAGTTGACTGTGAAGACAGCCAGTGCTGCGAATGTAGGTTGTCTCAAGAGCACAGGGTGAACTCCTTTCTCGCTAGCTGATCTCTGACCACCTTCCGGGACTGTCTCTGCAAGTGCTTCTACCAGGGCACCTGCAGTCAGAGGATCAAGAGGGTGAGGGTCACTGCATGCCCTGGATGCAGCGAGGGGACTAGAAAGCATTGCGTGGAGTAGGATGGGCACAGCTCATAGAGAGTGTTTCTGCTTCCATTTTCCTAAGAGAGAACTAAACTCGCTGGACATCGCTGGAGATTTATCTTCCAAACTAGAATGATCAAAGCATGACAGTGGGAGCATCTCCAGGAAAGGTAAAGGTGGGAGAATGTGTTCTGGCAGTGGCACAGAAAGGAGTGTTCAAATGCTCGCCTAAGAGGCTGAGGTGGGACTGCACCTATTTATACAGAATTATCACCAGAATATAGCCAATATCTAGTTCCCATTACTATAATAAAACATTTTAATCAAAACGAGTTGAGAGGAAAGGGTTTGTTTCAGCTTACACTTCCAGGTAATGGCCTGTCACTGGGGAAGGTCAGAGTTGGGACTCCGGCAGGAACTGAAGTAGAGTCATGGAGGAGTGCTGCTCACTGGCAAGCTCCCCCTACCCTCCCGCCACATTCTCTGGCTCAGGCTCAGTTATCTTTCTTAGACAACCCAAGCCCACTTGCCTAGGGATGCTGGCACACACAGCAGGGTGAACGGTCCAATGTCGATCACTCACCAGTGCATCCTCCCAAAGGCGTGGCCACACAGGCTGACCTGGTTTGGGCAATCCACCTATCAGTGTCCCCTCTTGTCAGATGACTCTGGATTGTATCAAGAGGACAATAAAAAGTTACATAGCTTAGGAGGCATGAGAAAAGAAAGCTGTAGGAAGACTGTGTGTGTGTGTGCAAAGTGACAAGAGCTGGGCTGGTGGCTTAGACTTGAGGCGGCGGAAGCACACGTTCAAGGGCTGCCTTGGTTACAGCTTGAGTTCAAGCCCAATCTGAATAGCCTGGAGTGAAATTGCTTTAAAATGGCACTAGGAAGAGGGCTGGAAATGCAGCTCAGTGTGGAGCAGTTGGGCCAGGATGCTCAAGGCTGTAGGTCCTGTCCCCAGCACTAAAATAAATGCTTACTCCATACTACTTTTCCATGAAAGAACAAGCAATCATGTTAACTTTGGCTGACAAACAGAGTAGTAGGGATCATCTCACTGTTAATTTTCTATTCTATTCACATTTCTTCTAAAATGTGGATTAAGTTTATCTCAGCAGGCTGATATAAACCCCCTTACTTTACTTTTTTTCCTCTGTATTAAAAATGCAAAGTAAATTCAACCTTGTACATTTAACATAAGCATCAGCATCTTAAAATTTAGTCACAGTGACTGAAGTCTTTTTAACGCTTCAGCAATGACCTCAAATTTTCACGATCCAATCAGGGTGTTCCATCATCTCAGAGCTTTTAAGTCACAAGGTGCCAGCAAATGGACCCATGTGGGCAAGCTTTGTCCTGTACAGGCTTCCACTGATCCCCCTGAAGCCTGCTCAGAGGACACAGTGGGAATTAAAATTGTGCTCTTTTTTTTGTGGCTATGAAGTTGGGTGACTTAGCCAAGTCACTGCCTCTCCCTAATATTCATTCCGTGTTTATAAATAAAGGATCTGGACCAGTTTGTCTGGCTTGTCCTATTTAAGGAATGGAAATTCGATCATAGAATTTGGGAATAACACAATGAGAATAATCTGGGAATTCATAAGATTAGGATCACCTTATGGAGATTCTTTTATCCTCTATTCCTTCTTGCTTAAAAAAAAAAAAAACTTTTGGAAAAAAATTGTCTAGTGCTCTGTCTTGGAACTTGATTTCAACCTTCTAAAAAATCTTTTAAAATATTTGTTTCCTATTTTATTTATTTATTTATTTTTTTTGGTTTTTCGGAAACAGGGTTTCTCTGTGTAGTCTTGGCTGTCCTGGACTCACTTTGTAGACCAGGCTGGCCTTGAACTCACAGCGATCCGCCTGCCTCTGCCTCCCGAGTGCTGGGATTAAAGGCGTGCGCCACCACGCCCGGCTTGTTTCCTATATTTTTGTTTTGTTTGTTTTGAGACAAGGTTTCTCTGTGTAGCCTTGGCTATCCTGGACTTGCTTTGTAGACCAGGCTAGCCTCAAATTTACAGAGATCTACCTGCCTCTGCCTCATGAGTGCTGGGATTAAAGGCCTGTACCACCAATGCCCAGCCCTATATTTTTTATTTTATTTTATGTGATTGAGTCTTTTACCTGCATGTATATCTATATACCATGTGAGTGTAGTGCCCAAGGAGCCCAGAAGAGGGTGCTAGATCTTGTGTTACTGGAGTTAGAGTCAGTTGTGAGCTGCTGCCATTTGGGTGCTAGGAATCAAATCAGAGTCAAACCCTGAGGAAATATTGTTAATATGGCAATAATCTTACACTCCCATAGCTTAGCAGGTTCTAAAATCACCTCTCCCCACACCCCACCCACTATCCATCACCACCACCACCAAGGTCTGGGCTTCATTGCTTGTAGATCTTCTTGGAACTCTAGAGCATCCCCAGACATGGTGGCCCCTCCCTCCTCTGTGCATGTTCTCAGCCTTCCTTCCCGCATAACTGCTAATTATAACCTCTGAGCCTGATATAGAAAGTACCGAAGAGAACATTCCATCTCTGATCCTTAGGCTATCCCAGGGGTATCTTGGATCAGAAATGGAGGTTTGCTCCTTGGTTAGATGCCCAAGGGCCACAGACAGGGAACCAAAGTTGGCTTTGCAGAAGGACAGCAGAGTATGCAACGTTAGTCCTGTGTTCCAGCTCTATTCACATATCTCTAAAGATCTTTGGTTAATGCATAAATCAAGTACTTGTTACATCGAAGGTTCTCTAAAGAAATCAGAACTCTCCGACTCCAGAAACCAAAATCCACAGATGCACAAGGCTCTTGTGTAAACGGGGTAGTCTGCATATAGCAGACATGCATCTTCCCAAACACTCTAAATCCTCTCTAGATAGCTTACCCAGTGTGGCATAAATGCTCTATGTGCAATCCAGACTGTATGAATCCTTTAAAGAATAGTGACAATAAAAAGGTCTGTCTAATCTTCAGTACACAACTTTTTCTGGACACTTCAAGTGTGAAACTGAAGGCTACAGAAGGCTCCTGAGTAACCGTGTGGAGGCATAAAGGCTTGACGTGTCCACTAGGTCAAGCCAGCTCTTGTCATGCATAATTATGACAGTTGGAGGCCGAAGAGCTTGGGGATGTGCCCCAGGTGGGTGAGGAGGAACGCTGGGCAGCATCTCATGAGGTGCCTTGTTTACTGTATCAGTAGCAAGCAGCTTGAGCCTGCTAGAATGGAAGATCATTCTAGAGAGATGGAAGATACATTTGTAATGTTTTACATTCATATTTTTCTAAGGGAGTGAAATTTTCTTTTCATTTCAGCCACTTTCCCCCTCAGCTCTTTTAGGAAAGGATGTGAAAGCACAGTGAACAGAGCTGTACCCTTAGTCACTGTTAATATCTTGTGGTTTCCTCTCTTGGTCTCCCTTCCCCTCCCTTCTCTCTCCCCTTTTATCCCCTCTCCCCCTCTGTCCATATTTTCCTCTCTCTGTCTGCCTTTCTCTCTCTTCCACACACATGCACATGTGCACAATACACACATACTTTTTTAACCTAAGTACTAGTCAAGTGTGGACATGATGATGTCTCTCTAAATATCCCACCATGTCCTCCTTAGAACCACGGTATTATCCTGCATCATCCATGCCATTGTCACACCTAAGAACACTCAAAGATCTCCATGTGTTTTTCGTGTGTGTGTGTGTGTGTGAGTGTGTGTGTGTACATGTGGAAGCCAAGTATTAACCTCAGATATTATTCATTGGGTTCTATGAGGTGTTTAATATTGATATGGTTAAGGCTGGACAGTGGTGGCATACTCCTTTAATTCCAGCACTCAAAAGACAGAGGCAGGCCAGTCTCTGAGTTTAAGGTCAGCCTGGTCTATGGAATGAGTTCCAGGACAACCAGGACTATACAAAGAAATTTTGTCTCAAAACAAACAAAACAAAACAACCCCCCCTTCTCTCTTCTCTCTTCTCTCTTCTCTCCTCTCTCTCTCTCTCTCTCTCTCTCTCTCTCTCTCTCTCTCTCTCTC
>OU015757.1:36563785-36583095 GCA_907169655.1 Acomys percivali
AATCATTCATTTCCCCCCATAGTTGGGGTAAGTCATATTAACTAATAACTGGACTCTCTGATGTGCATGAGTTGTCTTAGGGTAAAAGAAATGTACATATATGATTTATATGGTATCATACAATTATATGATTTGTCTTGGGTTAAAAGAAATGCACATCAGAAAGTCTGTGAATGAGCTAATAGTAGAGCATACAAATTTTTTGTGAACATGGTGAAAAAGGAAATCACTGATCCAACCAAGGTTCTAAGAACTGCTTTACTGGCTGCTGCTGCGGTGGCCTCCTTGCTACCTAACTACAGCAGAAGCTGTAGTGACAGAAATTCCTAAATAGAAGGGCCCTGGGATGGATGCAGTGGGTGGAATGGGAGGGTAGGGTATGGGAGGCGACTGTTCTAACCCCTAGAATAGTGGTTTGCCCTTATCAGTGAACTGTGACAGGAAGCTTGAGTGAGGTTCCTCACCAACAACCTCAGAGAAGTCACCTGAAGAAAATGACTGGAGAGAAGGCTGGCTGGTCACTGTAACCATCAGTTACTGGCTCCCATTAACAATATATAGTGGTGTGCTGCTGGCGTTGTCCACGCCTCCAGATAATTTATTTTATGTTTTTGAATAAAAACGTTGTACACTCCTGATACCGGGTAAAAGAGCCATATGCCAGCGTCCCGCTTTCAGCTTAAGTCACCGAAGCATTTTCACTGTTGTGCTATAGTCAGGATTGTAATATTCACGGTGTCACCACATGAGAAGTACAGAAGCACTGTTTCTGTGGAGAGTGAGAGTAATTGTAGACAAAGAAGAGAATTATCCGGCTGTGTGACAACCTTTGTGAAATAGAATTCTGTTTAAAGTTCAAAAAAATTACATTTTACTTCATACCCTTTCCATTCACTTGTATTAAACTAATTGACTATTTTCTTGGTCCGTTGCAACTTAAATTATGAGAGCTCCCTATTATTCTGTACTGTATTAATTCTCCTTTCTCTTCCTGGTTCATCCTATGTTTACCAGAACACACCATTCCATAGCCTTCTAAGAGAAAGGTTATGAGAGGGGAATTTCTCTCGTACCCCTTGAATATTTTAGTTTTCTTCTGGCCTGAACGCTTTGTCAATATTTTTCTGAATTCCAGGTCAAAAGCTGTCCTCATCTTATTCTGAAGCCATTCATCAACTGTCTTTTAGCCAACATTTATTTTCAGTTTGAAAGCTATATAATATTATAAACATTATAAACAGTAAACAATTTTAACAATATGATCTTCCCTACTGAATAATTTAATGTCTTCTCTTACCTCTCATGTTAGTAAGGTGCCTGTTTTCCGTTCATTGTGCTGTTTCTTCCAGAGCCCTTCACTCTGAAGAGCCATAGGCTTCAGCTCTGGGACTTTCCTTGGAGAAAGTCTCTCTGTGTTCATGCTGCCTCTGTCCTTCAGTTAGCCACATACTAGACTGCCTGGGTGGCTCTCTCATTCTTAATTTCTACCCCTTTCTTTTGGAGCTCTATGCCTGCTCAAGGACTTCTTCAACTTTCCCTCACCTGGTTACTGATATTAAATATTAAAGTATTCTGTTCACCTCCAAATGCTCACTTAATTTCCTTTTTCTTGTTTCAGAGTTTTTCTCTGATTCTTGAAGGAAGACGTCATTATAAGATTTCACATAGTTGCTGTTCTGTTTGCTGTACCACTTCTGTTTCTCCCAATTAGCTTCATCGTATTTATATCTCTGCTATTTTATGTTAGAGGTCGCCTTTGCCTGCCTTTTTACCTTGGCATTTATATTATTCTTAAAAAATTAGCACCTTTGAAGATGATATAAAGTTCAATGACATAGGTGGGTAGAAAGATAGGCTTGAATCTTTGTGGGACTGCAGATAGCTGGGGAAGCAGGTCTGTTTTCTCAGAAATTAAAAAAAAAAAAAAAAAAAAACTGATCTCAAGTCTGGCTTCCAAATTCTGAGCAAGAGAAGGAGAGTGGAGTCTTCACCATTTAGCAAATAGGCTTTTATTTACTCCGCATACTTCTTTTAAAAATTGTTTTACTTATGTTTGTGTCACTGTGCACATGTGTGTTCCCTATGGAGGCCAGTAGAGGGTGCTAAGATCACCTGGAGCTGGAATTCCAGGCCTTTAAAAGATGTCTGACACGGGTGCTGGAAACCAAACTCTGGTCCTCTGCAAGGGCAGTGTGTGCTCTTGGCTGCTGAGCTCTCTCTTCAGCTCTACGTACTTCTTTTTGAAATGCACTTTCCTCCGAAACTATAATGTGTGTCCACGTAGTCAGTGGCTGTAGGAGCAAATCACAGAATTTTGACAAGGTAAGGTGATGAAAGGAGGTAGGAACTTGGGTGTGTCTCCTACAGACTCTTTGCCAACCTGCTTCTTTCTGGGACACCTTCTTTCTCCTCTTTCTTGGTGACTTTGTTTGTTTCGTTGGTTTTTAGAGCTAGCGATCAGAACAAGGGCCTTGTCTGGATCAGGCCTGTGTTCCTGTACGGAGCTCCAACCCCATGCTACCATCTCTGTGTCTTCAGTGTACACCTTTAGGCCCAGAAGGAACCTGAGTGTTCTGAGGTCTGACTCCCACACTCCATCTTTCCACACCCAGTGCTTGGTGTTCTCTGGACCTGCTTCTGCTTTCCCTAAACTTTCTTATTACTTCTCAATCTCTAGTATACTGTATTTATTGCTCATTACAGGGCTTGCCTTAAAAGCCACCATGCTACAATCTTAATAAAACGTTGGGGGAAGTGCACGTGTTGAGGTTACTGGGCTTAGAAGGACACATGGCCATTCTTGCTACACTATTTCTTTGTTGTCGATGTTTGTTGTACACTGAATGTGGGTGTCTCTGCACTTTGGTGTAGGAACTTGGATTCTATGTGTGAATTGCTGGGCACTCCTCCATATCCACATGTTCTGTATTGCAGATTCGGCCAAACAAAGATTATTGTACTAGGTATTATAAATAACTAGAGATGAATTACAGTACATAGGATGATGTGCCTACATGTATGAGAAAATACGGCGCCATTTTACAGAGAGACTTCAGCATCTGCAGGTTTTCTTACTGGAGAGGGGCTCTGGGATCTATTCCCCCCCTGGGTTTCCAAATATCAAGGGGTGAATATGTTCCGGTTTCATTCATTCAAAAGAGAGCAGCAAGCCAGCTGCTCTGCTGTGCTCTGCAGGTTACCCAGAGCCATCACTTCCTGCTCTGGGACTCAGCCTCCTCATTAACTAGAGATGGAAATGCCAGTTGCAGAATGATGACATTATCTGCTGTTTTAATCCACCCCAACAGGCAGCTGTGTTCACAGGGTTATGTCATTTCAGTGTGATAAAGCGTCTACAGACTGAGTCATTTCCCAGGGCGTTAGATGCCCCATTAAGGAATAGACTTTTGTTGTTGTTTGTGCTAAAACATTCTCCCCCCACCCCTCAAGTTCTTCTAAGCCAAGTCATTGTCATTTGATTCTCCTTGCCCAAATGTATTAATTGGGGTGACAGAATTCTTACAGCGTTTCCTTCCTTCCTACATATCTTAACTTCATGTATTTTTGTCAAACCAATACAATTCTCAGGGCTCCCCTAGATTCCTGCCATGACCTATCAGTAAGGGAGGGTTTTCAGGGTCTAAGAGAACATGTTCCCACAGCCTACACTTTAAAAAAAAATCTCAGGGGACTCAGGGGCCTTAAGTGTCCTTCTGAATAGCACCAAGAATCCATCTGTATCTCTTGTTGCAGGGACCTGTGCAGCTTCTGAGCTCTGAGGCTCTCTAGGCTACCATGTCTCAGCCTGACCCTGGTCCTGGGAGGAAGCTGGGGGAAGGAGGCAAAGGAGTGGAGGGATTCGGAGAGGGAGAAAGGAGGAAGGAGCATCACGGAAGAGTGATAAAATTAATGGGGTGATGCACTGGGAACAGACCTCCAGGGAACTCCACCATTCTGCATCTCAGTTGCTGGTGCACTTCGCACCAGCTTCCCCCGTGTGTGTTTCAATGTGCTTGCATCTTCTGGCTGTACCTTTCCCTCCCATTTAAGGCCAGAGAGACTTTTATTCCCTCACACGTCCCTCTATTTTGGGTGGTGTGCTATGCACAGACCTGCAGCAAATGGCTTTTGTGATGAGTTTGCCAGTCTTCCCATCTTTCTTCACCAGGGCGGCAAACTGCTCCTCCCCTATTTCTACTCCTTCATCCCCGTTGCCCGGCTTTCCTGCTCAGAGATGTCCAGCTAATCACGATGGAGCCATTAACTAGCTTACTAACCTCCCAACTTTTGCTTAATGTTGACTCCTTCCTATCCCTTGGCCCTATATTTAATCTACTGGCTCATGGAGATCCTACTGTTGGAAGGACCCTGCTGTTCAAGGCTGCAGTTCTCCCTGTCTGGATAGCTGTTCTAAACTAGGTGTTAGGTGCAGGACTTCCTCTCCCCAGCAGGGCCTCCGGCTCTCTGCCTGACTCCATCTGGAAAATGTCTTTAGACATAGATGCCCCTAACCACATTGGATATATGGCCCTTGACACAGCTCCCTGCTAACTCTGACTTCCCTGTGCCTATGGGATAATTAGGTACTGTGTTCCCATTCATATGATAAGAGCATGCTGCCAAATGTAAAGCAAGCATCCTTAAAGTGCCTGGTTTCAACCAATTACGAACACCTATCCTGGAAGCCACTCCCCCACTCCCCAAGGGCTATATAGCCTTTGCTCTTCCTGATTAAGGTTGAATTGTTGCCTGGAGTGGTTCCCAGAGTGTTTGACCTCCATGGTGCTTAGGACCTTCCAAGCCCTGTGCCTTGGCTTTTGCTCTTCTTGACTTGATGGGCTGGTGGCCATCAGCCCCCGAAGGAAGAGGAGAACCACATTCTACCTATTTTAAAATGTCCATGCCACAGCTTTCTACCCACTCAGTGGTCCCACCATCATAGCAGCTCATCCTCGTCTCTCTTCAGTGTTACTCAAGACCAGCTTCCAAGCATGGGTTCTGATCCAGTCAATCCCCTGCTCTCAATGACTCTGAATTACTTTAAGCTTTAGCTAAGACTTCGCAGACCATAACGTCTTCAATGAATGGGATCCTTGACTCTTTTCCATCCTGTCTCTCACCAGGGTCAGACATCAGTGCTGTCATCAGTACTGTGATTTTTGTGCCCTTCTTTCACCACCCACTTGTTTTTCATTTTATTTTATTGTTGATAATACATTTATTTTTATGCAATATATTCTGATCTCGATTTCCCCTCCCCCATGTACTCCCAAATCCTTTCTATCTTCCTACCATTCCAACTCCACACCTCCTTTTTCTCTCTCTTAAAAAAAAAAAACCAGGCCAAAAAAAAAAAAGGCAAATAATAAACAAACAGATAAAGAAGAGTAAAACAAAACCAGCAACTAACAAAAAAGAAAAGAAACTTAAGAAAGAGCAGGAGAAATAAATACACACACATATACAATAAAAATTCAAAATCAGAGAATATAATGTGCAAGTAAAAACTAATAAGACAATAAGATTTTTAAAAGCCCAAATAAAGCGCGCGCACACACACACACACACAAACCTTCAAGAATCCCTTGGAGTTTGCTTTGTATTGGCCATCTACTGCTGAGCGTGGAGCCTACCCATCAAGCATGGTTTGTATACCAGTGTGACTCTCCCTTGAAGAAATTAATTTTTTTTGTGTGTGTGAGCTGTTATCAATTAGAGATAGCTTCTTGGTTAGGGATGGGCACTCAGGTCTATTTTCCATCTCAGTGAGGGGACCCCATCTGCCTTAGGTCTATGTGGTCCCTGTGCATGTCACCACAGTCTCTGTGAGTTTGTGTGCACATCAGTCCTTTTGTGTCTGGAAGACACGGTTCCTTGGTATGTTCTATTCTCTCTGGCTTTTATAATCTTTCCCCCTCCTCTTCAGCAAAGTTCATTATGATGAAGACATTCCATTTACTACTGAGTGTCCCAAGGTCTCTCACTCTCTGCATATTGCCCAGTTGTGGGTCTCTATATTAGTTCCCATCTACTGCAGGAGGGAGGTTCTCTGATGGTTGTGGAATGAGATACTATCTATGGGCACAGCAGAATGTCAGTAGGAGTCATTTTGTTACTATGTTCTTTCATCAGAACGATAGTATTTGGTTTTCCCCTAGGTCCATGGCCTAGACTCAGATTTGTGGACACCCAAGCAGTGTTACGCATGCGTTCACTTCCTAGAGTGGGCCTTAAAATCCAACCCAAAGTGGTTAGTTACTCCCACAACTTTGGTGCCTTATTACATCAGCATACCCAGAAGGCAGGTCACCATTGTAGATCAAAGAGTCTGTAGCAGGGTTGATATTTCTCTTTCTTTTCCAGTAGTATAAGAATACCTTCCTGTACCATGGACATTAGTCAGTAGGGATGAAAACTCTAGTTAGGCACTAGCTTGACTTTTCTGTGTTCAGTGAGATAGCTAAGTGTTGTTATCAGCAATAGGGTTTTACTATCAGTTTATAGAGAGCAACCAATATCCTTGGAAAGAGCCTGAGTTTGCCCTGGCATCGGTAAAATATGGCCTTGCACTTTTAAGGTTTACCTAGATATGGCATTTCACTAAATCCGTACAAATGGCACCCTATTACTTAAGACCTCCCCAGTCCACACAGTCTATAATACTTCACAGAGCCCAATTCCCAGCTGTACTCTTCCATGGTGTGATGACTGTTGGGTTGCACGAGTGCTTGGGCAGCCTGGAGGCTACAAGCTGCAGTGGAAGCCACCAGGCCATCAGCTGCAGATGTGGAGGATTATGGGGGTTTTACCCACACCGGGTGGCGACAAAAGCAAACATCCTTTGCATAAAGTAAGCTCCAAGGGAGGCTGTTGCTCACCCAACCTAATACTTGTTAGCCAGACTTTTTTCTTTTCTTTGTTGTTAATTTTGCCTTTAAAAGTACATGAAATAGAACTCTGACACATGTTTGTAAATGATTTGTCCACAATTCTTCCCCCCCGCAAAAGGAAGGCAGAAAAGTACAGTTCATCCTAACCTATTCTGAGAGTCTCTCCTGACAGCTTGTATGTAAAAGCCTCATCACTTGTGTGTATTCACCCCTTTCCCTGGCTCAGGCTTCTTTTCCTGACAGCAAATGTGCCACAGCTGAGTCTGGAAGGATGGAAGGAAGTTCTCATGCAAAGGGAGGGAGGAAACAGATAGTGTGTGTTGGGTGATGGCCTCATCCAGTTCCTTGTCACAAAAGAGAAAAAGATGAGGAATGGGCTGGAGAGATGGCTCAGAGGTTAAGAGCACTGGCTGCTCTTCCAGAGGTCCTGAGTTCAATTCCCAGCAACCACCTTGGTGGCTCACAACCATCTATAATGAGATCTTATGCCTTCTTCCAGCCTGCAGGCACATATGCAGGCAGAACACTGTATACATAGATAATAAATAAATAAATAAATAAATAAATAAATAAATAAATAAATACATCTTTTTTTTGTAAGATGAGGAACATATTTGAGGTGCTGGGACACACTTGAGGTACTGGGACACACAGGCTGACAGGCTATGTGAAGATTCACATGGAACCATGAGAACTTGCTGCAGAGTGTGGATTTTTATGTGGATACTGGGAGGCAAAATAGTCTAAACCAGTCATGTCCACATGCGTGCATGCGTGTGTGTGTGTGTGTGTGTGTGTGTGTGTGTGTGTGTGTGTGTACACGTGTGCGTGCGCGCACGTGCACATACGTGTATGTGTTATGAAATTAGAGTTGAAAAAAAAAGAGTATCATTCTTAGGACTTACAATAAGTCAAGCTGTGCAGTTGATAAAAACAAATAGTGCCCAACTCTGGTGGCTTAGCACAAGCATGCTTTGTTCGCACTACCTAGATAGTGGAGGGCTCTGCTTCACAGCCGTCAGTCAGGTTCCCGGCTAACAGGCACTTGCCCATTTTACGATCATTATAAGCCTCCATGACTCATTGCAAGAGATAAAAAAGCAGAGAAGCATAAAGCAAGGAAAGGCCTCTGCTGGCCTTGCAGATTATTCACATCTCAAGTGAAAGATGGTCTGTCCGTGTTCCCAGGAAAGAAGTCCCTGAAACACTGGCAAATCCTAGAAATGCCCACCTGGCATGTGGGCAGCACAGCCTGGCATGTGGGCAGCACAGCCATACAGGATACCAGAAGACGCATAGTAACCACTTACTTGTGGTTTTCAGAGCTGAAATGGGACACATGCCTATAGTCTCAGCACACGAGGCCTGAGGTGACAGCATGAGTTTGAGTCCATCCTAGGCTATATGGTGATCGCCTGTCTTTTAGGAAGCGAGTATACAGAGCAGGGGACACTCAAACCTGCAGAGCAGAAGTATGAGAAGCTTGGTGACCTTTTCCCCAGTAAAACAGCCAATTAGTGAGTGAAAAGTTATAGATATACACTATTTAAAGCAGTGGTTCTTAACCTTCCTAAGGCTGTGACCCTTTAATATAGCTTCTCATGTTGTGGTGACCCCCAACTGTAAAATTATTTTGTGGCCACTTCCTGTGAGTTTGTTACTGTTATGCATCATAGTGTAAATACCTGGTGTGTAGTATAGCTGACATATGACCCCTGCGAAAGGGTTGTTCAACACCAAAGGGTCCTTTGACCACAAAGTGGTCGTGACGCACAGGTTGAGAACTACCGAATTAATGTCTCTGGCGGTTTCCCTGAAAGCATGTAGCAAATGAACACTCATCTGAGCAAGTTGGCTGGCTTTCGGTGGGAGCATGCAGAGTTGCTGGTGACCAAGCCTCGATCTACTGTTGCTCTTCTTGTTGGTGCCCGTGTAACAGAAACAACATCCAGGAGGGTATGTCTGAGAGTTGGGAGCTTCTTCCAACTGCCCTGGCTCTTAGTCTAGGGCTCTGATTCTACTCCAAGCCGAGAAGGCTGCCAGTGTCTCATCCACTCCAGTCCTAGTTCAGGCAAGGGCTTCTGAGAAGACTGAACATCTTTTTCTTCTGGCAAAGTTCATCTGTGGGTCAAGGGTTCTGACCCAGGCATGAAAGGCTAAGAATTCTGGACCCGCAATCATTCCCGACTAGGATGCTTCTAGAGTCCAGTTTTCATGCCAGGAAGGTAATTCAAGAAAACAAGGGCTGTGGACTCCATCTCCCCGCTGTGCGTGATCCTCATTGTAGACAAGGGCTGTGAACTCCATCTCCCCGCTGTGCATGGTCCTCACTGTAGAAATGGACCATTGTCCACCGTATAAAAAGTTGATCACTGTCCCCTTCCTCAGAGCAGGTGCTGTGGAACTGAATTCCATGCCAAGGAAGAAGATGCAGGTGAGCATATGAATGTCTGGTCCACAGTTTCCACAGTTATACCAGAGGGGGCTGCTTGTATTTAGAACACAGCGTGGAGAACTTTGTGCCTAACGCCATTACCCAAAATAGTGAACACCTTGGTGTGCACAGTAAAGGGAAAGCAGCTCTATGACCCTGGTAACAACAGCAATGGCGGAGTCAAAAGAGTCAGCGACAGCCTTCCGGAGATCGAGAGATGGTGGGCACATGAAAACAGAAGCCACCGAGAAGCAATCAGAGGTCAGAGGTCAGGCTTCAGAGCGGTCTCCAAGTCACAGATCCATTAGTTAGGTGTGAAAACTTTACTGAAGAACTCATTGCAGAGCTGGGGTGTGGTCTTATGGTTGAACATTTGCCCAATTGCATAAGGCCCTAGGTTCAATTCCGGGGGGGGGGGGGGGGAGAGAATAGGGAGTGAAGGATTAAACAAAAAGACAGGATGGAAGGCAGGAGGTGCTTACGCATAACTTCTGGACCAAGCAAGCTGGGCTTCAACATGAATCACACTCACCCCTTACGCTATAAGCATCATGCACTTGCCCAACTCCATACTATCCCAGGATGCCTCAGGCTTCCCCCCACCCATGCCATGCAGCGGTAAAGGTAAAAAATCTGACTATAGTGCCTTATATATAACCTTTGACCAATGAGTGACTTATACCAACTAGGAAATAGCCTCTAGGAGCCTGGAATAAAATATAAAAGGGATGACAGGAATGCCTAGGGGACTAGAACAGAATATAAAAGTAGTGGGAGGAATCTGAGACTTCAGGCCGTAGAAGAGATTTTGCAGATTCAGACAAGGCCCTAAACAAACATGCAAAACAAGAAAACAGTAACAAACTGGCAAAAAAAACCAAACCAAACCAAAACAAAACAAAAAAACAGAAGGTATGATGAGGTAATGATTAAAATCCAGAGTAGATATGATGCATTATGTATGTGTACAATTTATGACAAGCATAACGAATAAAATAGTGTTTATTATTTTTGCATTGCTGTGACCAAAACACAGGAAATAAGCAAAGGAGGGAAGATTTAATTTGGTGCATTGTTTTGGAGGGTTCAACATAGAGTCACTTGGCCTTATGCACCTGGGCAGCTCATTCTGGCGGTGGAAATGTGCAGCTAACGATGTCTTTGTTCATGGAAGACAAGGGAAGGGAGAAAGAAGGGGGCGCGAGGACAAGATACTCACAAGACCTCCACTCTTCCAGTTAGGTATTTCCTTCAGCAGGGCCCCACTTCCCAAAATTTCAAGAGCCTCTCAAAGCAGACCCACCAGGTAGGGACCAAGTGCCCAGTTTGAGCCAAAGACAATAGTTTATATTCCAGCAAAAAAAAAAAAAAAAAAAAAAAAAAAAAAGCTGTCAGTGCTGTCATATTCAGCAAGACTCTTTAGAAACAAAAGGCTGCCATCCTATATTGCTGGTGGGGATTAAAATGGGGGGTCACTGGTTTGGAAAATACTGTCAGTTGCTTAAAGGGTTAAGTGTAGAGCTCTCCAGGAATTCTACTACTCAGGTGTGTCTAAATTCCTAGGCAAGAAGAATGAAACACTTATCTGCATGTAAATGCTCCTGTGCTGGGAATATATTGTAGATCCACCAAAAGTTGTTGAAATGAACTGTTGTGAAAATGAGGAGTCAAGAGTAGAAGATAGACCTGTGTGTAATGATTGGCCCTCTGTCATCCTCATGGGCTCAATCTAGTCATGGGCCTAATAAAAGAGTGGGTTGTCTAGGGAGCAGGTCTGCTATGAAACCCAGTTAACCTTGGTCTCTGGAAAGGTCTCTTTGTCTCACTATGAAATGACATACACTGTCCCACAATTCTGACAGCAAGGAAGCCGTCATTAGATGCAGGTCCCTGACCTTGAGTCAGAACTGTGAGCCAAAACAGACCATTTTATAACTGGCTTAGTCTGTAATATGACATTATTAGAACCAGAAAAGAGATGAAAAAGAATGTTCACAACCAGAAAGCATAAAAATCCAAAGAGCCATTAACTGAGTGGATTAAATGAATGTGGTGGTCAACCAGGTATGAAGATACAAACCTACACTATTAGAACTGCCCTGGTGATCAGGAAAATCTTGCAAGTTTGAGGCCAGCCTGGGCAACACAGAGAAAGACTGTTCAAAAAAAAAGTGTGAGTTCTACAGCCCCCTGGTAGGGCCCAGTGGATGGTGAGAGAGACTTCCATACCAAGGTGTGCTAGCACAACAGGTGTCACAAAATAGAGAATCCCAGAAAACTAGTAAAACTTCAGAATGGGCCCAGAACAGAATGGTGGTTGCTTCCTCTGTCTTCACGGAAGTCCCCTTGGGTGTGGTGGCCTGGCACCTCCCCATTGTGCCAGCGGGATGGTTGGCTATGGTACGTCTCATGTCAGCTCACCATTGGTCCAAAGGCTGTACAAAAAATGATTGTTGCCACTCAATAAAATAGATCTACACCTCGATGCTGGTCTTAGGAGTCTGTTTCTTGGGTTCATGACACCACCTCCCTCACCCCCTCCTGGATTCCAGTTCCCACACAAAAGTTGTGTATTTATTGAGTGACATGTTACTCAATAGTAAAGAAAAAGAATTGCAGTACTGATACAAACTACTGCCTGTATAAATTTTGAAAATGTATGGTAAATAAGAGAAGCCAGTCACAAAGAACCACATATTGTAAGCAACCATTTATAGCACATGTCCAAAAGAGGCAAATCCACTTAGAGAGAGAATGACAGAGTGCATCATTGGCTGTCTCAAGCTAGGAGACTGTGAAGGGAGTGGAGCGACCATACTTTCAGGAGAGTTTTTCTGTACATTGCCACAGACCAGGTGGTGGAGAGCAACAGATGCTTATTTATTCCCTTGGTTCCAAAGCTAGGAGTCCCAAATGGAGGTATCCTCCGTGCCCCTTTCAGCTTCTGGTACTCCAATTTTTCTAAAAATACTTTTTATTTTCTGAAATTATAATCACATCACTCCTCTTCTCTTTTTATCCCCTCAACCCCTCCCATATAACTCCTTGCTCTCTCTCAAATTAATGGCTTCTTTTTAAAATATTTCTGCACATACAATATATATGTAAATAAATGTGTAATAAATACATATGTAAATAAAAATTATGTAAATAAATATGTTCACAACACATAAAAGTATGTGTTGTTCATAAGTGTATATATATTCTCTTCTCAGTCTGCATAATGTTACTTATATCTATATGATTCAGGGCTCACCACTTGGTATGGGATAGCCAGTTGGTGTGCTTTCCCTGGGAAATATTATTACTCCTACTCTCAGCATTCCTTAGTTTTCAAGGTGAAGGCCCCTTGAACTTTCCTCCTTCCATGTTGTTACGTCTATTGGTGTCATTGCTGTTCAGGTCTCATTAAAGTATGGTACTGATGAGACCTTATAGTGTAACTTTTCCAGAAGTCCTAGAAGACACAGTTTCACAGTGACATTTCTATTCCTCTGGCTCTTTTCACAATTATCCCTGAGTATTAGATGCAGGATTGTGTTGTAATGTATCAGCTGAAATTGGGCATCAAATGATCTCTTGTTCTCTGCATTTTGACTAGTTGTGGTTTTCTGTAATGGTCTCCATCTATGGCAAAGAGAAGTTTCCTTAGTAAAGGTGAGGACTACACTTTTCTGTGGGAATAAAGACAAATATTTAGAATGTGGTTAGGCATCATGCTGGTTTAGTAAAGTGACCATTGCAGGCTCTTCTCTAAGATTCATGACTTCACTAGCTCTGGGCAGCTGGCTAGGTTTCCAGTAAGAAGCACAGTACCCCTGTTGTTGAGCAGGTCTTAAGTCCAATTAGAGAGCTGTTGGTTACCAACAAGGTATGTGTGCCACTACTGTACCCTTGGGGTGTTTGTACCTTAGCATCATTATTGTGGCTCACAAGCATCATAGTGGCCACCCTCTGCCACCAACCATCCTTCCTTTCTATCTTGTCTGGCTCCTCTGCCTTCCCTGTGTGTCTGTGTCTAACTTCGCCTGACGTGGTAAAGAGACCTGTCAGATTGGATTTGGGCCCACTGTAGTGGCCTCATCTTAACCAGATTACATCTGAAAAGACTATTTCCAAACAGGGGATTTGAACTTCAGCATGTCTTTGTGGAAGACGAAATTTAACCTGAAGACTACTATTGGTCTTCTGGGGCAATACAAATGTTTTAAAGTTAAGTGGGATAGTTGCACAACTCTGAATATTGACTGTACATTTCAAGTCAGTAAACTGTATGTATGTTGTATACCAATGAGGCTTTTAAAATGAGGGCAAAATAAGAATGTTACAAGATTTAAAATGAAAGGGGTAAAATAAAGCCTTTAATTGATATAAAAACTATATACTTGGTAGTGCACTTGCCTGCTACACTGTGTGCCCTGAATTTGATCCCAGCACCAAACCCTGATCTACATACAGCCCACATATATGTAATCACACACATTTGCACAGACATAGTGACAACAAACAGTAATTTAAATAATGCAAAGTAGGAGTCCAGTGACTGTAGTGTGGGTGGTGGTGGAGGACACAGGTTGTTTCTTTTCCTTTTTTTTTCTTTGATGATGTGAGAAGATCCTGTGAGCCTGTTAGAACTTTCACATGTACTTTCCTACAGGGATGCTGAAGGCCCTGGCTCCCTCTTGAGGTTTAGCCCTGCATGCTGCTTGGGGCTGTCAGGATACTCCTGGTCCTGGATTTCCTGGCCTTGGTGGCCCTCGTGGGTTTTTTTTGCTTTTGAAGTTGGCATTATTCTGCCACCACTCACCCCTGAAATAGAAACCAAATGATCCTATCGAAACATTTCTAAATGCTTTGATGTCACTGGAGAAGCTTCCTATGTTCTCTGTGGATGGTTGAAAAAAACTTTATCTAAGAGCAAATCACACTTTCTAAATGACAGAAATGTTTGGCTGGAGTTAAAAACTAAAGGTTAAGGATAAAGGTCCATTTAAAAAAAATTTAATCCCTTGGCCTTGGTTCTGACAGAGCTTCTCTTCTCAGGGAGATTTTTTAAAAGCAAAGGTCAGTCAGCATTTACAGACCAGTTCACATGTGAGACGGGATTTTAAAATGATGTCTAACAACACCAACTTGTGTTCATTAGCAGTCTCAGGACCTAGGGTGCACACATGCCAGCTGTTTTGGGGTATGCTGTCAATGTGTTGGTTTCAGGGAGAATCCACAGTTGCTTTCTTCATCCACACTGCAAGTAAAGACTGTTATGGGTGTGAGAGTCTTAAGAGTCTCATATTCTGTTGTCAGTTCTCTGTAGATTTGGTGTGAACAAAACAAGTGTGGATTCTGAGGCACTGTGACAGCTTTGTGACCACAGCGGACAAAATCATGATAGAAAAGTTGGGGACCCAAACTCACCTCTCACTCTGTGCTTCAACCTCAGTGTCTTAAAGACCCTTAAGTTGTCACCAGAGGGCTATAGATAAAGATGGGGAAAAAGTCACTGAGATCAAAAGCAACTTAAGGAAGGGTTTATTTGTTTCACAATTTGAGGGGACAGTCCATCATGACAGAACTGACAGGGCATCTGTTGAAAGAGGAAGAAGGATGGTTCATGTTGGCAGTGTCTGTAGGGAGCAATCTCAGGCTGCAGTCATTCTATAGGAAGAACCTGTGGTTGATGGCTTCTGTGCACGTTGCCAACATCAATACTCATATCAGAGGAAGGGCTTGCTGTCCCCAAGAATCTGAGGCATTGGTGTCCTTGGCATGGCCTTCTTCATGTTCCCCATGTCCTCAGGCCTCCTTGCAGAGAATTCCACCATGATGCACTTGCCTGGCCTCAGGAGCCTTCTAGAGCCTTGACAGGAGCCTCTACAGCCCTGTCTCTCTTGCATCTTTCATGCCTATGAAACAAGCACCACATGGACAATGTGTAAACGTTGCTTTTTTTTGTTGTTGTTGCTTTGATGAAACATGAGCAAACACAACTTAGAGATGAAAGAGTTTATTTTAGTTTGTGGTTCCAGAGGGGAAATCCATAAGGGTGAGGCAGCAGGCAGCTAGAGCAGACAGGAAGCAGAGCAGGAGAACGGAAAGGGATGTAAGACTATAAACCCTTCAAGCCCACCCCCAGTGATGTACTTCCTCCAGCAAGGCCCTACCTCCCTGATGGTTCCATGACCTCCCCAAAGAGCACCATAGGGGATCAAATGTTCAAGCATAAGAACTTATGGGGAACATTAAAACCACCACCTGATGCTACCACACTCTGCTGCAGCTCAAGATGGAGCCCAGCCCCTTGCATTATAGTTGCAGCAGCCTCTGTGCCTTCCAAGCTGACCCTAGGGTAAAACCTCCCTAGGTATTGCTGTCAAGCAGGGAACCTACGCAGCGGCATTCTCGCTTCATTCTCCTTCCTTTCAAATACCTTTGTATGTCACAAGTTGGAGCCTTTAGTAGGTGGGATCTTTCCCTCAAAGCACCTTTCTTACTATCCATGTACAGAGTGAAAGACCTCTTTTACTGTTACTAATCTAATAATTGCAGCTGCTTTCCCAGGACATGCCTTGTCTGAAACTGTAAACGTCCTCCTTCTCCACCAACTCGGAAATTTTCCCAACCTTTCTGATGCACATTGCTCTTTTTGTTCTCATTGTAGACCAGAACATAGCACTGAGTAATAATGAATGTTCTCCTGGGCTGAGATCTTATCCCCCCTAAATAGTCCACTACGTTTGGATTCAGTCTCACTCAGGGTCTCAGGGCATGGCAGAATGACACCAGGTTGTTTGCCAGAATATTGTATGAGTGGCCTCTAGCTAAGTTCTTGATAGTCTTTGTTCTCCTCTGAAACTCATGAGTTGGTCCTCCACAGTCCCTGCCTTTCTTGGTAGGCTGGTCTCCGAAACTGCTGTCCCAATGGTTCATTATGCTCTGCTTATAAAATTCTGTGGTTTTTATGGTTCTAAACTTGTCCATAGTCCTGACCCCACCTCACAGTAGTTCCAAATGTCTAGGGACTGCATGGTCAGATTTACCCCTGTAGTGTCCCTACTTCTGGTACCAGTTCTTTGTATTGTTACTTTTCATATTGCAGTGGCAATATCTGACAAATTCTACTTATGGAAGCAAGAGTTTGTTTTTCTCATGGTTTGAGGTCGAGCCCATGGTGGTGGGGTAGCAGAAATGTGAGGCATCTGATCGCATTGCACCCACATTCAGGAAGCAGAGAGAGATGAATGTTGGCACTCCAGTCTCTTTTATTTTGGTCCAAGAAGCAAGGCCATACAAAGATGCTGGCTGTGTTCTATGTTTCCAAGTAGTCTCCCCGATGCTGCTCCAAGGACCTCTCTTAGAACAGAAACGCCCAACACAGGTGGTGAGGACAGTTTAGGGTGTGCCTCAGAACCCATGAAAGACCATGGCTCATGGGGCTGGATGTTTGTTACTCACCATCACAGTTAATGGAACTGTGTCCCTTGGTTAAACGGAGTTAGCAACTTCAGAGTTAAAGAGTACTCTAACCCTGAAGGCTGTTTCCTTAGCTCCCTCTACCTGGGATTCCCCGAGTAGATGTGGTATGGAGTAGTTTTTGTCCAAGAGCCAGATGAGGCACTGTTAATCCCACTCATGAGAGGAACAAGCATCCCTGATGGGCCTCATGTCTAGCCATGTACTCAGCATACATCATGGCAGTAACTTTTTGTGTGTGTGAGGTGGGGCTTTCACTATGTTGTCCAGCATAGTCTCAAATGCTCAGTCTTCTTACTCCAGCCTCCCAAGTAGCAGAGATTACAGTTGTAAGCCACTCTATCTCTTATCTTTCATTTTAAAAAAAATGAAGATTCTACCTATCTTAGGTAGAATCAAGTATGAAATATAAATATGTTTGTGTCCATGATTAGGGGATGGAGGACAACAAGTAGGATGGAGGGCAGAGAGATCTACCTAGATGCTCAAGTTTCTTCTTTACAGTTTCCTGGAGTTTACATGTGGTGTGTGGGCCTCCTTTTGTGTCTGTTGAGTCATTTATAGATTACATGTAATGTCATAGTGTTGAAAACAATGTAGACAATGTGCAAGCTGTGTTTTTTAGGGGACAGTGACACAGAAAGGGGTCTTGGTATATGCTCAGTACAGGTGCAGGGTTTTGTTTTTTGTTTGTTTGAGACAGGGTTTCTCTGTGTATCCTTGGCTGTCCTGGACTCCCTTTGTAGATCAGGCTGACCTTGAACTCACAGAAATCTGTCTGCCTCTGCCTCCCTGAGTGATGGGATTAAAGCTATGTGCCACTGCACCCAGCAGTTGCAGGGTTTTTATTAACCGGTCTGTCATTGTTGGTGAGAGAACCCCAGGAGGGGAGGTGGGCTGGAGGAGTGGTGAGAAGGAGAGGAAAAGTTGACTTTTCTCTAGGATGTATTAAAAAGGAGCTTGGAATGCTTCCTGGAGCATTGGAAGTGGGTGGAGCTGTTGTCAGGGACAAATGTGCATGATTTATTTCTGTTTCGCTGCCTAAGCATGTGGCCTTACCAATGTCACTCTGCCTTGACAGAACAAACAACAAACAAAAGACAGCAACCAACCAAACAACAAATTACTGTTGCTGATAAACAGCCCCCAATCCAGAGCAACTTGAACTCATTCTGCATTGCAGGCGTCTACTAAATGTAGGTGGCATACTTGTGTTTAAAAAATATTCACTACATGTCTGAACTTTAAACTTAGCCGAGAGTCCTGTACTTTTATTTGGCCCTGTGTCCTGATGAGACTTTGATTGCTTGACTAATTAAATCCAGATCCTGAACTAACCTCGTTGAGCAACGATGCGGGATGGGGTCTCTTTCCACTAGCTCAGCCTCATGGGCCCACAGTCAGCCCACCCCTTGCCCCTCTGCCTAACCATAACCAGGACTTTACCAAGGCAGCCACCACCCTCCCATGCTACAGAGCACCTGAAGTTCACTGGATGCTTTTTTGTCCTCCAAAGCCGTGCCCGGTGACTTCACTTTACAGGGGAGTGGGCAATGGCTGGCAGAGGAAAAGCTGGCTGCTACTAGAGGTCTGCATCTCTTTTCACATTCTATCTAGACTGAGGGTGGGGAAGAGGTTCGGAGAACTGCAGGGCTGGGGAGCTAGGGTGGCTTCCCATGGAGCAGAGGTCTAGGGGTCCTTGGGAAGTGAAGACCTCTGTTCTGCTCCTAGGCTGAAATGCCTGTGGGTTCTCACTGCAAAAAGAAAACAACCACCAAACATGCATCCAGGATTAAAACCATTTCCAAAACACATTATTAAAGCAAGCTGTGACCCACATATTTGTTGTCTGCTGTAGAGTTTTTTGAGCTCTTGAAAAGACTGGAAAAAGTGAAACACCAGAAAATAAAGGGGGTTGGGGGTAGGAGTTGTTGTGGGATGGTTCTCTGGAGATGTGTTGCAATGTTTGAGTTTCAAAAATGCAAGCTTTGATGTCAAAGATGAACCCTCCCAGCTGAAACCATCACTGGAGAGGGCTGGGAGGCTGAAGGGTGGTGAGTGTGGTGCAGTGTCTACAGCCTAGATGTGAGTGTGCTTTTGTAATGAAACACAACTTTTAAGAACACAATGTTAAATCCCATGAACAGAACAGCACAGCTACACACAGGCCCTATGGATTACAGACAAAGCTTATCACTTCTTCAACAAAGCCTGATCACTCCTGGCTTTTAATCCTAAAAATGTATCTTTTTAATACTGGGGCAAATGTAACTGACCTCCATCCTATTTGTGGTGTTGTGGTCCCCATTTAGCATAAGCCAAACAGACAGGAACGGGCAGCAAAGCTCCCCGTAACTGTGGCAAAACCATGTGCTGGCAGAATTCTAAAATGGCTTCCATGGTTCGTGGCTTCCTATTGGTGTGTGCAGGACCATGATGGCTATCCCTCCTATGGCAGGGAGAGAGAGAGAGTGAGAGAGAGAGAGAGAGAGAGAGAGAGAGAGAGAGAGAGAGAG
>OU015757.1:36586159-36644069 GCA_907169655.1 Acomys percivali
TGTGTGTGTGTGTGTGTGTGTGTGTGTGTGTGTGTGTGTGTGTGTGTGTGTGTGGCCAAGGGAGTGTTTAAAGCCCTGCAGTCCACTTGGGTTCTGACTTAGCAACCTGGCACTGTTGTTGTGGTCAGTGCAAAAGGAGGCAGTGTGACTGTAGTTTGACTGGCCACACTGGAATCATATATGTGTCAGAAGTCACCTCTGCAAAAGAGGTTTTGTGAGTCTGTAAGTAGCATAGACACCAGCCTTCACCCAATTCCGCTTCCTTTTTCATCCGAGTACAGGAAGCCAGGTTCCTCTGCCTCCTCTACACTCAGTGGATGCGTTGACCGCTCCTGGCCAATGAACTGTGTCTAGAAGTGATGTCTTCTCCAGACTGGCTCACTGAACTTCCTTCCCAGTATTCCATGCTCTTCTCCCTCCTCTGCAGGCCTGGAGAACGCCAGGGCCCTGGACAGTGGTAGAAACACATGCCGGTGTGAGCCTGGATCCCTGAACAACACTGTGCAGTGAGGGTTCCCCACCTCTGCCCCACAAGGACTCCTACTGGGCTGAGCAGGGGTGTGAGATAAATGTCCATGTCTTTAAGGCTGTGGGTACAAATTTGGATAAAGAACAGAAACCAAAAGAGAAGAAAAAGGGCATATCTGAGGTTTGTTGGGTTGAACTGTCTCTTGTAAAAATAAACAAAGCTGAAAACTAAGGGAACTCTTCAGAGCCAGAGGAAGAGGAAGAGCAAGTTGGTGGCAGGAAACCCTATCTGTCTATAGGACCCATTGCAAGGCCTTCTGGGTACATGCAACTCAACCAGCTCCAAAGAAGGGATCACAAAGGCGCAGCTTTCACCGGCCACATAGTGAGCCTTCCCTCTTGGCGGGATTCCACTGCTGTGATTCAAGCTGCCTTAGGCTTAAATATTTAAAAAATGAAATCTTGGGCCTGTTCTGAGCACATGAACATTTTTTCCTATCATCTATCTATCTATCTATCTATCTATCTATCTATCTATCTATCTATCATTTCTCCTTATAGTCCTGACTGTCCTGGAACTCACTCTGTAGACCAGGCTAACTTCGAATTCAGAGATCTGCCTGCTTCTACCTTCAGAGTTCTGGGATTAAAGGTGTACACCACCAAATGATTTTTTCTATTATAACATTATTCTCTTCCAGGAATGCCCAATTTTTTGACATTGTGACATGACATCATCTACAAAACCATGCTTATACATTGTGCAATCAGGTTACAAAAAACAAAACAACACACACACACACACACACACACACCTCATGCCATTTTAAGTAAGTTGGTGATTTTGTGTTGGGCTGTAGTCATAACTGTCCTGGGTTGCATGTGGCCTATGGGCCTCAGCTTGCACACAGTGCCTTAGTAAGACTGTATAAGAGTTTATCAAAGCAATTACATTGGTGGTTCAGAGGGCATGAGCAGGTCCTACATAGATGCACACCGAGAGAGTCAACTATAAATTTGAGGGTTGGATGCAGCTTCCAGATGTTCTCTGATAAACTGTGCTTTGAATATGCTTCTCTATCCTAGAGCTTGAAGGTTCAGGTGGCTTCCAGACATCTTAGGGGAAGGAACGTTACGTGAACATGGTATAGCCAAGAGGATTCTGGGCTCTGCCCTTGGGAAGTGCTCTCAGAAATGGCCAGCACAGCCAGGTTCACGGTGGCAAAGGTGTGGGGAGTCGTCAGAACAGCACCCTACTTCCATCCCTCAGGAATCCTCTAGTGGAAATACGAGCTTATTCCTCCACTCATCCTTAGCTCTAGTTGTTGTCTTTTTGATCACTTAATATCTGTGTAAAGGTTTGGTGTACTTCCCACCAAAGACACCTCAGTATACTGAAATACTCGAGAGGAGGGCTGTATCGTGCCAGAAGCCAGCCCAGGTTCAGCATGGAGGACCAGTCACAAGGGAGCAGTGAGAATGGCTGTCATTGTGCAGATGAATTTGAGACATTTAGGTCATCTTGACTGATGCCTGAGATGTTAGTTTCACCTGGACCTATGACTATAGGGAATTTTAACCCAGAATAGAATCGGAAGAACTTTAACAGAAGCATTGGTGCATCAGTTTGGGTTTGGCTGAGACTGTGACAGAATGTGAAGTAATTATAGGGCTGTGCCGTTGCTGTGGAATGGAGAGGAAGGCTCTGGAAAGCTGCTGCCTCTATGTATCTGCCAGTGGGTGTAAAATTTCTATGCATCAGGAAAGCTGGCAGTTGGGGGGAAAGGTGGATGTGAAGCAGGTGAGGGAAGCCCATGAGGAGGGTGCAGGCCCACACCTGCCTCTGTCTCTCTCCACCTTGACAACACAGGCATGCTCTCTCACAGATCTGCTCATGTGTGTGCAGGCCGTGAAACTGAACCAGGTTGTGGAGAAATTGGGATTTAAAGCAGGAGCTTGACTAGAAAACCAACCCTAGTGTGTGCAGGCTGGAGTGGATCTCTGGTCTTCTGAGCGCAGTGGCTAGCGCTTCCCTTCTGTGTCCCCAAACTTCCAATGTCTTTTCATATTTAACTATAATCCAGAGACATGCAGAAGGGAATTATGGGAACCACCATGATAGTGTAGTCAAGGCCATAGGTCCTGCCTCTCAAGTGCATCATCACTGTAGCTGTGTGTTTGTGTTTGTGTGTACGTGTGTATACACATGTGCATGGGTACATGTACATGGGAGTGTATGTGTGTACACGTGTGCATGGGTGCATGTGTGTTTGCATGTGCACATGTGTGTGCATGTGTGTATGGGTGCATGTGCATGCATACAGTTTATCACAGGAGTCTTTGCTATAAGCCTTTTCTGTACTATGGAACACACTGCAATTTAGACTAAGGGTAAACAAATAAAGCACTAAAGCCTTTTATTCCAATAGTTTGTCATCGATGAATTCTATTGTTTCATGATTTTCTTAGAGAAAATATGAAGAGAAAAACAGTGGTAGAAATAGGCTTTTCCTAATCTCATGTGGAGTTCAGAAGTGTGCGGGATGTGGAAGATGTGAGCTTCCAAACATTCAAGTGGAGTCTCTCCCACCAAGTGTCAGTGGTGATTGTAGGAGGGATGGCCATATCTGAGCCCCTCGTAGTAAGCTGCAAGCTGCAAGCTACTAGGGCCACTTTGTGGACCAACCAAGGGCCAAAGAACCTGGGAGGACCTTTTGTTCTGCTAACCTCCAACTCCAGTCCCCATGTCTCCTCACGTGGTGCTGAAACTGGAGCTGCTGAGCCAGGAGCAGCGGCAGGGAGAGCAGCTGCCTTCTTCCCTGTGTTCTGCTTCTTAGCTTGCCAACTCATTCAGGCATATTTAAAATGAGAATTAATCCACCATTTCTAGCTGCCCTCAATGCTAGGATGGATGCAACTTTTCTGTTCATTATTAGAAGCAGAGTGTTTTGGGTTTTGGTGTGTGCTTACGTGACTGTGAGTGAGTGTGTGTGTGTGTGTGTGTGTGTGTGTGTGTGTGTGTTACAGGGAAAGTGCCTCTGACACAGCTGACTGGTAGCAATGCTTGCAAGACTTTAAAAGCTAATGGCTGTGGAGCCTTGAGGCCCCACTCACAAGCTTTAGTAGAGTATGCAGTAGGCCCTGGATATGGACAGGGTTGTGGAAACATGGGGCAGAGATGTTCAGATGTTGAAAATGCTGTGCTGCAGGGAACTTTGATTTTAAATTAGGTTTTTAATTTTAATCTTACTTTTAAAACCAAGCTTGCTATATTTGAGGCTATCAAATATCAGTAAACTTTTCAAACAGCATATAGTTAAGGTTTCATCATTTATAACATGTCAATGGATATTAATTATTTTGGTTGTGAGCCTAGCCTTTAATGGCTGAGCCATCTCTCCAGCCCTAAATGGATATTAATTTTAATTAAAATGTCAGTTGGACAAGACGAATTTGTTCAAGAGGCCTCCCACACCTCCTGGAGACTTGAACATTGCCAAGAAAGTGGGTCTTAGTGTTCTCAACATACAAAGATCACATACACACATATAGATGTTAAATATTTACATATGTCAAGAAAACATGTGGTATATATATCTATGTAGAATCAATTTGCCAATTAAAATACATAAACAAATTTAAAACATAAACACATAGTTCCCTAACAAAAGGCCCTGCAGTGATGGCTACTGTGCTGGGCCATTGACAGTATAGTGGCCCCTGTGATGAGGGCCTGACAGAGGTTGGGCAGCCTGCCAGATACCAGTTAGAAGCCCCACTGTGCTTGACAGAGGCCCCATGCAGAAGCCAGAAGGCCCTTTATGAAGGTGCCACTTCATCTGTGACACTTTCATGGCTGGCGTGGGAACTTCTGCATGAAACACATCTGTCTTCTGATTTCCCTTTCCAAGCTGTGAAAATGGTAATTTTGAGAAAAGGGAAAAGGAAAGTCATTATTGAACAATGTTTCTCCTTGTTATTAGTATATTTTAACTACAAAATAATGGGCTTCATTATGCCACATTAATATAGGTCTTTCGTGAACTCTCTTTGAGAGCTTGGTCATTGGTGATGTTTCGGCAACTGCTGCCTTGCTCCCAAAACACTTCTGTTTTGAATTTGTTTTCCTCTGAGACTCCTGCTTTGTCTGCTTCCTGGGCAGATGCTAGCTACCTTGTATGCAGCATGGCAATTCCCCTCCCAATTCCCTGTCAACTTTTTGGGTCTAATTCTCAATAGTGAAGCTGGATTTCACTGTTAAGTTTAGAAAAAAAGCCAATGGTGCATGATATGAAGAAGGGGTGGAGTTAGTCAGGTGACTGAGAGCCACCACAGTGAGTCCCCAAGTTCGTTTGTGGGCTTACCACCTTCTGCACAGGCTTCTGTCCTGCACTTTTCACATTCCATGGCTATGGACTCCTGCCTGTTACACAGATACATTTTATATGCACCACATGTGTTTATTGAGCTCACACACCAAAGGACGGTACCAGTTACTTGTAGACACTGAACGGGGCTCTTAGGAAAAAACACAAGTAAGGTATTGACTCTGCTCTTGTGGAGTTTCTAGACTTGTTTGAAGACAAAGGTCTACGGCCACTTGAAATGTAGAGGGTAGAGGCGGCCAGCAAAAGAGTAGGCGGAAACCACAGGGCAGGAGGAAAGCATTTGATCCTGTTGGGGAGAACAGAGTGGCAATGGGAAGCCAGAAGCTGGGGACAGTGCCTGTCCTCCACATCAACTACACAGGACCCTCCATCACCCTCGCCAAGGACAGTGGAAGGGATTACACGCAGAGGTTCAAGTGTGGTGGGTATGTGCTCATTTGACAAATGAGAAAAAATTATTTGGTATATGCTCTCACAGAACTCTTGGCTGTAGCCATTAGTGTGACAGTAGAACAACTACTAGAATAAACAGTCTGGTGACTGCTGTGCAGAGCAGGTACTCTGGGGGGGTTCCCAGGTGGGAAAGGACCATACACTGACTCATGGGACTATATGGCTGGCATACAGGGACTTTCTGCTGAGTTGAAGCTTTCTGCTAAACCTATTGCTGATCTACAAAGTAAAATCTACTTTTAAAAATTATATACAAAGAAAAAGAAATGCAGAGAAAAAGGAACAGGCTGACAATTGGCATTGGTGTAGACACCCACGGAGATAGTGTGTCCCTGTTCTTACACCTGGGGTGGGCCTAACTTTGCCATACAACCCTGGCGCACCAAAAGTTTCTGTACATTTCTGGCTACACAGATGCTGGAGTGAGCAGAAAGCATGTAGAAGAAGTGAAGGTGGCTGCATAGCATGGGTATCTCTGTTCGCCGTTGTGTGCTGGGTCTGAGCAGCTGACTGTAGTATTGCTGGACTGGAGGTGCAGGTCTGGTGCTGTCTGTGGCTCACTTCCCGAGACTAAGCAATCAAATTAACTCATGTAGTCCACCAGTTTCTGAGGGCTTGGCTGTGCACAGCTCAGGACCTATCAGATGGCCCCATCCCAGGAGCCAGGGCAAGATCATCTCCCTATCTGCTAGCCTTTTCTTTGCTTAATGCAATTATTTCTTTCCTTTGAGTAGGAAAATGCCCAGATCATCAGAGAAGTGGAAGTAGACAAAGTCTCTGCACTCTCCAGGGGCCAGGTGGCTGCCATCAAGCAGCTGTGGCTGGATCCAGGAATCCAGGAGTGTTACGACAGGAGGCGGGAGTACCAGCTGTCAGACTCTGCCAAATAGTGAGTACTCTGCCTGCCACAGCTGCCAGAACTGTGGTCAGGCCAATTCTATAAGACTGCCAGAATGGTGAAAACAAGGCAGTGTCACCCTGTCGTCCCTACCTCCCCACCCCCAACTTCCAGGCATTGCTCAGCCTCTTAGTTCTCTGTGGGTTCCCTGATGTCCCTTGGAGTCAGCACCCACCTTTTCTCACCTAATTAAACTGGATATTTCTTTAGAGGAATTGATCTAAATTTTGGTGAAGTTATGATTTAAGCAAAGAATATGCCTGCCTGTAGTTTTCATTTTCTTCCTCTCCATATCCCTCTGGCAGGCAAGCTTTACTTAAATCAGCTGCTGATCTTGTGCTGCCCTCTAGTGCTGGACATAGGCATTTGCAAGACCACCACAACAGGACTCTTAAAGCCAGACTCTCTCAGAAAGTCTACCTCTTCGTACTTTGGATCCATAAAGCTCTAGCTTTAAACCATCAACACATGAGAATTTCTATTGCACACCACTTCAGAGAGATGACAGCATTTCCCTTTAAGAGTCCCCCAGGACTGTGTGTCACCCAACAGGTGACTGAGCACACAGTTTTCTTCTTGGGGTTGCTGTTAGTTTGTGCTTCTGAAGCTTAGTATTTTCTCCTTCCTCCATATCACTGTTCCTCCTCCCAGGGCCATGGCATCCCTCCCCCAAACCACTCAATTCCTCTTAAGTGTTGGCCTCCTTCTGTGCAAGCCTGAATGGGACAAAGCAGCTGTCAGGGAAGGCATCCTTACTCCCTGTGGCCATTAATGATTTTCCCTAGACATTTGTTCCAGGAAGTGTTCAATTCGATCCATGTTGGCAGAATTGATCCAACCACCACCAGCAGAAAAGCATTTCAAGAACAGCAAAGAAACCAGTAAGATGTTAGATTGGCAACAGAGTGGGGAGGAATAAAGCCCTTTAAGGAAGCAGACAGGTTGTACAGGGAGTCGGGCTGCTCAAGGTCAAAACTAGTGGTCCCTGTGTCCCCTCCCAGAAGCAGCCCATTGTTACTGGCTGTGACGGGTCTGTATATTTACATCTATAGAGAAAGCTCACCAGAAGCTGCTCTTGTGAGAACAGTGGCTATATTATGTAATGTTTTTGGATGAAGGCAAGTGGGCAGCTCCTTTGGGTGAGGGTCCAGTTTCATTTCTCACCTCTGTGGCCTCTAGACTTCTGCTTCCCTCACGGTCACATAGATAATGCTGCTAACAACTGGGATGGAGCAGCCTGCATTCTCAGAAGGCTCACAAATGTGCTTCTGAGCCCTGGTCCCTTCAGAACCTTATCAGGAGAATAGAGAGACCTGGCATAGTCACCTCCAAATGTTACTGCTGTCCTCCACGTCTTGTGGGGTTTCTGTGGTCAGGGAGGACTTCCTCTGAGCAAGGAAGGGTATTTTCCATTTCCAAAATGGAGCCTCAGCATCTTGACTCTTTAATGTCACAGTTACCTGACTGATATCGACCGAATCGCCATGCCCTCTTTCGTGCCAACACAACAGGACGTGCTTCGTGTTCGAGTGCCCACCACTGGCATCATTGAGTACCCATTCGACTTGGAAAACATCATCTTCCGGTAAGTCTGTCTCCCAGAGTCCTTCAGGGATCTGTCTGTTCAGGGGGCTAGTCTTGGGGCAGAGTCTTAGGTGTGCAATTCCTAAGCAGTCCTTAGGTTGGGATAACCTTCTGGGGTCTCAAGCTCCAAAACAGAGGGACTTCTGGGCTCTTCCTACCGGGGAGAAGCCTTATGTGTAGACACACAGATGTGTACTCCTGTGACTACACAGTCTAACACAGCATGTTCACTAATGCTGAATATAATTTCTCTCTCCCTTGTTACCCTGTCTGACATAAGACCTGTATAGATCTTTACTGAATTTTGTACAGGAAAAATAAATTATAGTAGAGGGCATTTTAAAAACATTGAAACATTTAAAGCACTTTAGAAATTATTTTGTGTATGTATATGCATGTGCACCAGTGTGTGCAAGAGCCCTTTGAGACAATGAGTGCATCTGACCCCTAGGACTGGCGTCACAGGTGGTAGTGAGCCACCATGTGGGTGCTGGCAACTGAACTCAGGCCCTTTGCCATGGTGTTGGAAAAAATATTTGCTCTAATACTTAAAAATAATCTTTTACTCTAAACTTACTAGTTTCCCCTAAAATACCCAGAGACCTGGTAATAGTGAGCTTGCATTTTGTGTGGCAGCAGTGGGCCTTAGTGACATGATAGCTATTCCTTTACATAAGGTTCCACTGGACTCATAAAGGTACTTAGGGCTTTATGTCAGCAATCCCTGGGCTGAGTCCCTGAAATATCTCCCAGACACAGGTAAAGCTTTTGGGTTTTCATACTGAGCAGAAGACACATGCAGATGGGAAGAACGGGTCATATCCAGCTAATATAGAAAGGATCTGTGGATAAGTGAGATGAACCATGAAATCAGGATTAGGATGGAGGGGGATCTAGAGGGGAGGCTCATTGGTTAAGAGAGTTCATTGGCAGCACTTACATTGAATGGCTCATAGCTACCTTTAACTCCAGCTCCAGGAAGTCTAATAACCTCTTTTAGCCTCCAGGGCAGCTGCACTCATATGCACATCACACACACACACACACACACACACACACACACACACACACACACACGCTGTCTCAAAGTTGTAAAAAACAGAAAATAAACTGACATTTAAATATAGGAACTGAGAAAGCAGAGGTACCACGAAAATAGCTTGTTTTTGTCCCTTTTGGGTCCTGGATCTCTGTGTGGGTGGTTGGAGTTGTGCCCAAGTGGATGTTGGCACTTTGTGCCAGGACTGCTGCAGCAGGTTCTTACCCAGTATCACCAGGCAGGCTCCATCTGCCTCCTTTGCTTGGAAACCATCAACGTTCTTCTCTGCCTAAGGCAGCACTGTTCTAACACATTAACATTGAGAGCCCCTTCCCTCTAAACTGATGACCCTAGAGGGCACTAACTTCCTGGTGTAATGGCTTGTGTCCTTTCCCTGGAGTTGTGCATTCCAACCATTGACTGCCCACCTGTGTTGAGCAGAATGGTGGATGTTGGTGGCCAGCGATCTGAACGACGGAAATGGATTCACTGCTTTGAGAGCGTCACCTCCATCATTTTCTTGGTTGCTCTGAGTGAATATGACCAGGTTCTGGCTGAATGTGACAATGAGGTATGTTTGGGGTGGGGAACTTTGAAGTATGCTGCTAGGCGGTGGTAACTGTGGAAGACAGTTTTATTTCTTCAATTTTCAAAAAGCCAGCTATGTGAGGAAATAGACCCTCTTTCTCCAGCCAGCACTCAGGTTACTGTTGTTACCAATGCAGCCTACATACAGGTGCACTGCAGACCCAATGCCAAAATCCTGTGTAACTTAAATACTGTCACCTGTCAGAATGCAAGAAAATGCATTCTGAGATAGACATCATTAGATTTCAGAGCCAGGTTTGGTGGCACATGCCTTTCATCCCAGAACTTAGGAGGCAGAGGCAGGCAGATCTCTCTGAGTTCTAGGCCAGCCAAAGCTATAGTGAGGTCCTGTCTCAAAACAAAAACCAAACCAAACCAAACAACCCACTCAAAACAAAAAAACAACCCAAACCCAAAGGAAACAAGAAAAAACAAGAACAAAACCTCCCAAACAAGAAACCAAGAGTTTTAATCATTGTGTGACTAATTTAGGTGGTGCAACCTACTACTTACCAAGAGGCATGGACCAGAACCTCACTAGAATTTCCTAAGAAACCTAAGGAAAAACTGAGTGCCCTGGTCAAATACCAGAGTCTGACTTAGATGACTGACAGTGGCTGTGGCCTAAGAGCAAGGATTATTCAAAACACTCCCCAAGGTAAACATAATGTGTCATGAGAGCAAGGATTATTCACAACACTCCCCAAGGTAAACATAATGTGTCATGAAAGGTGGAAACTAGGAAGGCAGGGGAACTCAGTTTACTAAGTCAACCCTTAGAAAGTATAAAAATTCAAGCTGGCATCTGTTCTTACTCTCCTGAAAGGGTCTCACTCAGAGCATCTGGGGCTGATCCAGCCCAGACAGGTCCTGTGCCTCCTGCAAAGCTGCAAGGTGCCAGCTGGGTCTAGTTCTGTCAGAGGCTCTGACAGACAGTGATCAGGACTGTCAGTCACTTTGTGAGATTATTTTCCAAGGAATACCAGTGTCCTCCTAATGGGCTCTCCCTCTGAACTTAAAAAAAGATTTCTTGGCTCTTGTTACAAGGGCATGAATGTAAGCCATCAGTGTCCTGCCTAGGATCAGGTGGTGGCCCATGAACAAACTATAGCTTGTATCTCTTGAGTAAAGGCTTCTCTCTGAGGAGTGCTACTATATTAGCTAACTGGTGGAGGGCTAACTCATTTACTTGTGCCATCTGACTAACAGTGGCTGCTGCCTCACTCTCTCAAATGGAATTTCAAAAAGAGAAGAGTACATAGAAGCTGGGCATGGTTCACATGCCTGTAATCCCAGCACTTAGGAGGCAGGCAGATCTCTCAGTTCAAAGCAAGCCTGGTCTACAAAGAGAGTTCCAGGACAGCCAGGGCTGTTACAGAGAAACCCTGTCTCAAAATCCAAACCAAACAAACCAAACCAAAAAAGCTACTATACTAACATAAAAAATTATAATTCTTAGGACTTATTATATTTCTCAGAAGTGTCAAAGGACTGGGTGCTCAAGGGACCAAGAGGTCAGTCCAATGTTCTTAAAAATTAAGTACATTCTCCTCAAAACCACACAGGTATCTGGAGAGAAGGCAAATGCTTCCTATCCCAGCCCATTCCTTCCAGTTGTAGATATGACTTGGTTAAGATAATATTATGCTTTAGAGAATCTATAAAAGTGGATGAGTTCCTTCAGAAGAGACTTTCTGGATCCTGGTCGGCGGAGTGGGAAAACACGTAGGTGTGAGACTGTAGGGAAATAGATTCAAGGTGCATCCCTGTGGAGCATGTGTTGAGCTTGCATGCTTTTAGGGTTGCTTTCTTCTCTAAGTAAAAATTCTTGTCTCCTTGCTTTTAGAAATACTTTAGAGAAAGTGCTGCGTAGAGTAGTTATCACAAGATACGATTGGTTCCTCAGCTATCTGCCCTCTTGAACTTGAGAGCTTTTAGTATTTTCTTTGAAGCGTGTTGTTTAAAATTACTGCCTAGAAGCATGATTGTTGCTGGACTCACTTCTCCATGGGTCTGGGAAAGGTAAATTTTTGGAATACTGTGCTCATCAGCCAAATTGGGACAATATCCCACTTGTAAAAGCATGGCCACAGTGCCCTGCAGTGTTAGTTTCTTTCTGCCTGAGGGCTCAAGGAGAGCTCCTCCTGATCTTCCTGGAGCAGCATTCCTTCCTTCCAGCCCACCTGAGGCATTGTACAGCAGCACATACCTACTTGAAGCTGGTGTCCCACCACCTGGTAACCAAACCATTACAGAAAACAAAACACAGTGTCCAATGACTTAAACTTTCTGCTTCAAGTTGCTGAAAAGCCTTGTTTAGGGCAGAAGACATAGTGTGCTCCAATGAGAAGGCTCAGAATCAAGTAGTCAGGTGAGGGAGGGCTCAGATGGAAGCAGGTCCAGTGGTCCCAAGTGCTTTCCAACGTAAGAGCAGTGACCCTAAGGGGAGAGAGGATGCACCCAGCCACTTTGCATGATGTTTCCAAGTCTTGCTTTTCTTCTTGGCTTAGCCCAACTTCCTTGTTTCTCACTAGAACCGTATGGAAGAGAGCAAAGCCTTGTTTAAAACCATCATCACTTACCCCTGGTTTCTGAACTCATCTGTGATTTTGTTCTTAAACAAGAAGGATCTTTTGGAAGAGAAAATCATGTACTCTCATCTAATTAGCTACTTCCCAGAGTACACAGGTAAGTATTCATTTTGGGAACACTGCTGTTACAGCAATCTTGCTGACCTCTTCTCTCTTCAGCACCAGTCTTCAGCATGGCTTTTCTGGGGCCTCCCCACTGGCTCACCTCTCACTCCAAGAGCCCGGATGCAAGTGCCAACTCATTTGGCTGACTCTACCTGGCTGGTCAGGCCCCACAGCTCAAGCACCTCCCCTAGGAAAACCCTTGTGACCTTGCTACCTACAGGTGTCTGTCGCCCTGGCAGTCTGGTCATTCTGCTGGGGAATCCTGTCTGCATATGCATTCACTCAGCTTCCCTGGCAACTCTTTGGAGAGCTAGTTCTCACAGCTTTAGTCAGAACCCCTGCTGCTCAGTAGGGTTACAGGGTAGCCTCTTCTTAGACACTGGGTGGGTGTTGAAGTCTTTATGTATGCAGCAGCTCAAGGCAAGACAGTTCTCACTCTTGCTAATCCCTCCTGGCACAAGAGGTCTCAAATAGTATGCTCTTGACATTCACTGATATTTCCGTTACTGTTTCAGCATATCCCCTTCCTCTGATTAAATAATCTGGTAGTATAGATTAGAACTATTAAGCTTTAGAACCAATCTAGCTAGGTTTTGCACCACAATCTCTGCTCTCCAGTCCACAGCTGCCTGTCTATAAAAGTTAGTATCACTTCAAAAGTGGTTAGAAAACAAAACGAGGCCACTAGGCCACTATTTTTAGACAAGCCACTTTACAGTACAATTTTTAGATATACCAGTAGACACTTTAAAAAGACCAAATAGTGGGCTAGGGAATGACTCAGTTAATAAAAACACCAGAACCCATCTAAAGAAGTTGGACTCAGACTCACAGAATGGGGGTGGAGGGATGGGGGAGGTCGGAGAAGGGGGACAGTGGGTTCTGGGACTTTCTGGCCAGCCAGTTGAGCCTAGTTGGGGAGCTGTGGGCTAATGAAGGACTCTGTCAATGGAGTTACATGGCATTCCTGAGAATAACATGAAACTGTTCTCTGGTCACATGCATGTACACACACACACATACTAGAAAATATTCTTAGGATACTATATTATGGCTTCATAATGAAACTTAATGACTACTCCAGGTAAACTTTATATCTAAGAAAAGGAAGATTGATAAAGAAGGATCCCAAATAAGAACAAATATACATTTGAAATGGCTTACAGGAGGATGTGATGGTGAGTCTCCTTCTTTATCCCTCTCATGACCAGGACCAAAGCAAGATGTCAAAGCAGCCAGGGACTTTATCCTGAAGCTGTATCAAGACCAGAATCCTGACAAAGAGAAAGTCATCTATTCTCACTTCACTTGTGCCACAGACACAGAGAACATCCGCTTTGTGTTTGCTGCTGTCAAAGACACTATCCTACAGCTAAACCTACGGGAGTTTAACTTGGTGTAGATGCTGTGGCCCACTTCCCCCAGACCGAGGGTGATCGCAGTTCTTCTTGCCTGATCTACAAGTGCTTCTGACCACCTGGACCAGGACCCAAGGACATTATATAGCCACAGGGACAGAGACGGGTAGTGCAACTTGAAACATACTTGCTTTACCAACCCCTCTAAGTATCTAATTCTTGATTGTCTAATTCTTTTCTTACCTTTTGGCTGTTTTGTATTTTGTAGAATTTTAAAAGCCACTGTGATTTCCCATTATTTTTGAAACTAAAGTGTTCAATAGCTATTAAAAATGACATAACAAGGGGACTTATTAATTAACAGATCATGCCTTCAGACCTCCAGGATTAATTTAGGTAACTAAAACATCATAATAATCTTGATGACCTTTAAATAATTAAGAACCATTTCTAACAATATTTCCCCTTAATGCTTAAGTATGACTCATCTAACATTCTACCAAACAACCAAAGATTTCTTTCTATGCCTTTTTTTGGGGGGTTACTTGTTATTTTTATCATTTTAAACAAAGTCTTCAGTAGCCCAGGCTACCAATTCAATTTTGCTATGTAACTGGGAATGGCCTTGATCCTCCTGCCTGGACTTTCCAAGGGTTTGTTGCAATTGTGGGTGGTGCCACTATGCTCAGCTAAGACTTTTTCTTTTTTAAAGTTTTTTGAGATAGGGTCTCATGTATTCCATATTGTTTTCAAACATACTCTGCAGCAAAGAATGATCTTGATCATCTGATTCTCTTGTCTTCATATACACAACCTATTTCAGGCAGGGAAGTTCTTCTCAGCCTCTTGCTAATTCCTGGCATAAGAGGTTTAAAATAGTATGATGTGTCATTGATATTTATAGGTTAGTAAATGCTGGGATGTATGTGTCACCATGACCACTTTATATGATGCTTGGGGGTGGAGACCAGGGCTTTGTGCATGCTCGGCAAGCATCCTGCCAACTGAGCTACCTGCCCCCAGTCAAAGATTTCTTTCAAAGGTAGTTCTTTTCATGCCAACTTTCTAAGCCAAATTAATATTATCCAAAAATCTAATTTTGCCATAATTTGGTGGTGAAGCCAATGCTGAGCTATGATAAATGGTCTCTAGATAGTGCATGTATGTATCCTAATATATATGGCCAGGTCTTATAACTTATGGAATGGCTAAAGCATAACTTGTTTAACAAATGTTATGTAAACCTTGCCAAAGCTCTGTGTATGCTGTGTCTTTCTGGATAATAAGAATACACTGTTCTACCATGAGCACTGATGATGATGATGTGTTTCTTAGAGATTGTGGCTGACAGTTCTGTTTAAAAGAAAAATGGTACAGCCTTAACAACTCAGCAGCTTTCCTGTTTCCTCCTCTTGAAAGAGTGCACTGGAGCTCTTTAATAGCTGGCTCAGAAAACAGTGCAGACCCAGATCCCCAGGAAGTAGAATGCTTCATACGCAAGGCGTTGGATGGCTTTGTGTGCACTGCTTACATAGAGGTATGTGTGTTCTTAGGGACTTAGGACATATCTACCTTTCACCAGGCTTCAAAGGGTCTACCAAGCTTCAAATGGTTTACCTTTTACAACAGTAAGAAAGTCACATATTCGCAGTAAAAGCTGTACTTTGAATTAGAATCCTTTCTCAGGCTAACTCTCTTGAGATGATGGGCAGTTGCAAGCTGCAGCTCCCAGCAGCCATACCATCATGATGGGAAGCAATGACTTCTCCGTAGCACGCACAGCGCTGGAACGGATGTCAGAGAGTCAGTATAATATGCATGTTTTCAGCTTCAGTGCTTTCAGTCAGGGAGGGTTTACTTAGTTTGGTCTGTCTAGACCATTCTCAGATTGGCTACATCTGTTGCAGAACCTAATGGCTGAACTCCCTTTCACCTGGTTTCTGGACCTCCAGATTGCCAATTTGTTCCAAAAATTCCAAGTGGGAAACCATTCTACCAAAGTAGCATTACATTTTAAAAGCCAATCTTTGTTCAAGCATGAAAAACTGGGCAAATGGATACTAATTAGTCGTCAAGGCGAAGACAAACATGTAGCTCTCCAAGTTATTAAAAATCTTAGACAAAAACATTCACTTTGCGACCCCTTCCCTATTAGACACCATGGCTAAGGTGATTAGCTGAGTCTCATTAGCCAATTAATCTAAAAGAAGCATACCAATATAATCTCAATTAAGGATGTTAAACAATGTGGAACTCTTTTTTAAGTACTTTCTAGCACTAAGCTACCGACAACTTAACCTTTGGCTAACAAAAAAGAAAATGCCTTTCAGAGCAAGAGAGTTATGGAATAAATAAAAAATTAGTAACAAATATCTTTTTTAGTTAAAGCAAAGCTCAACTCACCATATCAAAGTTAAGTAATTTCTGTCTGTAGAAATTCTCCCTTAGCCTTTCTTTTAAAGTATATTCACCAACTACTGAAAAAAATTAGCCATCTGAAGTTGGTGGCTGAGTTTAACAATGATTCCCTCAAGCTTTCAGTCAATGGTGAGTAAGCATGCGTGGCTAGAAAACTGTCCTCTTCAGCTGAAAGTCAGGACATTGATTTTGTGGAGCGACTTAGGCCCCAGAGAGGGTAGATTTTCAGACAGGCAGGAGGAAGTGAAAAGCTCCTGGCTCTTTTCAATAACAACTAAACCAGAGTGAAGAGCAGAAAGCTTTATTGGACTCACATGTTGTTAAACTGGGCCGGTCTTAGCACACAACCCAAATCTACCCTCCTCCAAGGAGTAAGTACTGTTTCAAGCGTTAGCATATCCAACCAGTTTTATGAAAGAAAAAGACGAAGATTAGTTTTAGGAATAAGAACCACACTAGAAATGCCTGTGTTAATAGACAATTTATATATATAAAAAAAACACACACACACACAATTAAGGCAGCCAGTATGTAATAGGTAATTAAGTAATGTTTACATACAAGAGATACTAGGAATAGAAAAGTGAAGGAAATAAGGAAGAAGTGCAGAAATAGATACTCAAAAAATCCCGTAATAACCAATGGCTATGTTTTCACCAAATAATAAGCACCCCAAAGAAGTACAGGGTATTCAGTCAATATGAAAATAGTTAAGACACTAGTTCCTTTCATAAAAAATGCAACTGTACAATTAAAAAAGTAGGAAAAGATGGTATTTTTAAAGTACACCTTCCCTGGCAATTCATTAAGTATAATGCACTTGTATAGAGAGATGACCACTAAAAAATTATACATGTTCCCCAAACAATCTATAATTATTGGTGGGTATGGGTGTATTATCATTGATAGTTAGAATATTCCATTATAAGCTACAGTATATTGGTTTTTGAAATGTTTTTATGCCCCTATACTGGTGACTTGGACAGTCGATTACACACCAGTGGTATGAGGATGTTGTACAAACACCAAGGCTTTCATTATTCTCTGCTTTAGAGAATGTTTCTAATCATTAGATATTTAACAGCCTCATTTTTATTTAACATCATTGTTACAAAGATTTAACTAGAAGGAAGCACTGATGTCACAGAAATATGTTCAGTGACAGAAATTCTAAATCAAGGCAATATGATACAGACAATAGACATTAAACTACAACTCAAACTTATATTTGTATAAAGAACTCAATTTTTAAAAAATATTCATACTGACCTGTAAAATCTGAAGTTACATTTCTTTTGTGTCAGGCTTTGGGTACCTCGAATTTTTCCCTTTTAAAGAATGCTATAATTCTTAAACAACAAACAAACAAACAAACAAGAACCCACAATGCTAAAGTCAAAATATTTTTAAATGTCATGAGATAATTTATTTTACAAAAGAGGCAATAAAGTAGAAAGGGTTTCAAATTAAGGAACAGTGAGTTTTCTGAGTAAGTTGCAGCCCCTTCTAATTTAGCAAGGCACCACCTTCTAGGTAAGTGGGGAAGTCATGCAAGTGGATGTAATGCTCATATCTCCATGCTACATATACAAGTTATAAGAAACACAACTTAGCCAACTAATGTAAACTTAGTTGGTAAGTATTACCAATGACGTATAAACTTCAAAAGATACAGTCACATGATCAGGCAGAGGTTCTAGATGGAGGAGTGTTATGTGACTCTATGGAGTAGCGACCAGACTGATGAGTGTGTACTGAATGTGGCATACAAATACAAGTCTTCTTCCTTTTCTACTGAGATCTTATGGGAATGAGGACACAGAGCATCTTTAGTTAAAAGGTACTGAAATTTATATGACACCCTCAGCAAGAGACTCTTCTGGTTCTACAATAACATCTCCTACTCATCATCTTTCAGGGTCTTTGCCACCTACATGACAAGCCAGACAGAAGGCAAATGTAAGATGCCCGGTAGCTGGGGGCCTCTTCCATAGCTGGTGGTCTTTTTAGGTGTCATCTGTAGGGTTAATTTTCTATGCCTTTTCTGGTCCCACTGAACTCCTATGAGGAAAGGAAAGGAAGTAAAACATTTCATCTACTAGAACACCAGCTCTCCTGACTTCTCACGCTAAAGATGGATGCTGTGCTCTGAGTCTGCTCTTCCTTACCAATCCAAACCATCTTATGCCCAGGTCCTGATCATGGCCTGGTTCCAACAGTTACTAGATGGCCCATGCGCCTTCCTAGTCTTTCAGGCTTTTTATTAATTTTTTAAAATCTAAGACTACAAAGTGGTATATCCCATTTTAAGTTATTAATGAAAAGAGCATCTGCTCTTATGTGCTCTCTTGTTCCTGTATTTTTTTTCTATTCCATTTTTGAAATATGGTTGTCTTTAGCTATTAAACTGATTTCACAACCCATTGGCTGAGACCTATAATTTGAAAAACACTGCCCCTGAGGATTTCAGTTGCATCAGAGACAAAGAAAACAAAAAGAAAAGACCTGAAGTATAGGCAGATCTGACATTTTTAGATACCTATTCTATAAATATATAGGTACATGCCTTTTGTACTTTTGTCTCTATCATTTTAGTGCAAGGGAGCAATTGGCACATGCTGAAGATTCAACCAACATGCTGATCACAAACTACAGGAAATTCAGTGTTGAGTGTTTTTTTAAACCAGGTAGGCATGGGCTAACACTGTGAGATACTTTTAAGAGATTAGATATTGGCAGAGTGGCACTCACTGGGATACTACTGTTACTACATATTATCAGGAAAAAAGGGAGACCATTATGATAGAAATCATGGAAAACCCCTGATGGCAGGGAAAACACACACACACACACACACACACACACACACACACACACACGCGCGCGCGCGCACACACACACACACACACACCACTAGCCACCCACCCCCATACACACTGAAAGCAAAGCTACTGGATGACTTTTCTCAAAAGATCCTGGATTCTGAAAAAGATTATTGAATCAAACATGCAACTGTAAATTATAAAATGTTACGCTAATGCCTCACTTAGTGGTTAGTATTCCTAGTTTTTATTGTTGTTTAGACAAGTATCCCCTAAAACAATCTGTGTCTTTCAACTCCACAGCTGGAGAGAGTGATGGGTACATGATTCATAGAGAACAGGAGCTATTTCTTGGTTTTTGTTGATACAGGAATGAGGAGGTTAGGCACATGAGCTGTGTTATGTGCACTAGTAATAAAACCCATCATGCTGGTCACCAGAAGATACAGAATTCCTATGTTAACCATTACCTTTTCTCTTTACCATGGCATACCTGGGGAATTACAAGTCTAATTTTTCTGAATTCATGATATAAGTAATCAATGAGGTATTTAACTATTGGCAGTGCCTGGTATGCAAGGAAAGCAACATTCCAGACGAGAAGATAATACCAATCTTCTCTTCACAGGTTTAATCTGCAAACTTGGAGGGGCTTAGCAACAGATCAAACTTGTACCTTGAAGAAAGGTAGATACACAACTACAACAATTTGAGATGTGTCATCTTTTGATTCAGTTTATGTTTAGCAGAGAAAGCATTCTGGGCAACGCTATCAACAGCAGTGTGTTCTCTGCATCAGACGGTAACAACAGGGGCATGTGGGCAGCAACAGTGGCAGATAGAGTCTGGCATGCTGTTCATTCCCATTTTTACAGCAAAGCAATGGCTTGGCAAGCCTGCAGATTAAACACCCAGTGACCAAACAGAGTCTTCAATTTCAACACCAGTTTATACCAAGTTGGTAACACATACAATATACATTAAATACTGTGTTATTCAGTAACTGATTAAGATATTCTCTTTCACTTTAAATAGTCCAGTAAGAGTAAAGAGCACAGATAGTGGACAAAAGCCAAAAGGGGAAAAATCTGTAGACTTATTTGTCTCTTATGACAGACCTCAGAATTTTTTTTTAGCAATGAGCCTGTATGTTTGAATGAGTGTTTCTCACCAGAATATCTACAGAGTAAGCAAACCTGAATCTCTTAGCGCAAAGCCATAGGGTAGGGTCCTGGTTTTTAACTCAGGAGAGGAGCTCCTCATTCTAGAGCCTAACTCATTATAGCTAAGATGCTGCGAAATGCTTTTCTTTTTTGTATTGTTAAATTCCTGTTACCAGTCAACAGAAGGCAACTATTGTTAAGGCTTTAAATTTTTAGTTTGAAAATAGTTGTCTATTAAGAACGCAAACTGGGCAAGTCCCTGGAACTCTGCTGAGGAGGTATTTCTAAGGCTCTAAGGCTATGAAGGGGGTTTTACCTTTTGGGGTATAATACTCATTTGTAAAGCCTTTCTTAAGTCTGTGACCCAGGGGGTATTATTTCCAATCTCAAAAAAGATTGTTTTTCACAATTATAGTATGCATTTTAGTATAAAATACCAAAATATTTATTTCTAAAAATAACTTCATGATTCTCAAGAAATTACCAAAGTTTTCTTGTCATTACTGAGGCAGTACTTAAACTGATCATTCTCCACCACTTCAGGAGATAAAGCAAGTGTGAGAGAAGTTTAAAAATGTTAACTGGGGAAACTACGTTTTGTTTGATTAAGACTGTGAGCAATCTCTACCATTACTGAGAATATCCTGGAGTAAACACTTCTTTTTATAAAGTATTAAGGATCATGAACAGATGTGGTTCAGATAGGAAACTGAATGGACCTTCTAGCACTTTAATCACACAGCTGTCTACCCAGTTGATTCTGTTGTTTTAAGCATCTAAAACCACAGGATCCTGAAATGACTCCTGTGCTCCACAGGAGTGAGAGGTACAACACAGGACCAGTAATGATGGATTTCTGCCGCCAGGCAGGGTTCCCTCTTTATAGGCTTGGGGATGGTTCTCTTGCTTCTTCCAGCTTTGTAAGGATCCACTGTTGGGGAGAAATAAAAACATTTACACATTTCAATGAACTTGTGATGAAACAAAACAAAATGAATGGAAATCTAAAACCCATCATTAAGTGTTGCCTCAGTGGTGACAAGAAAACTTTGGTAATTTCTTGAGAATCATGAAGTTCTTTTTAGAAATAAATATTTTGGTATTTTCCTTACTTTTTAAAACAACTTACTTGGATTATATTAAAATGAATACTGTAATTGTGACAAATGATCTCTTTTGAGATTGGACAGGATACCTCCTGGGTCACAGACTTAACCTACACACTGTAGAAGAGAACATGGACACAGGCCTGAGTTGACAGGAGTAATACTTCTCTAAGATCCTTGGAACTGTCCTCACAAGAGATAAATAAGTGAATGGAAGATAATCATATTGGATGGAGAATGTAATAAGAAGCCAGGAGGCTAATATTTCTGATTCTGGGCAGTGCTAAGTGAAAAGTCTAGTACTCTTAAAATGAGTTACCCCAAATAGTACAATGCTGTGTCAAGAACAGTGTCTTCCAATACAGGCAGTAAACTTCAAACCCCTACCCAGATCTAGCCGATGGACAGGACATTCTCCACCGTTGAGTGGAGAGCGGGGTCTGACTTTCACACGAACTCTGGTGCCCCATATTTGACCACGTCCCCTGGATGGGGAGGCCTGGTGGCACTCAGAGGAAGGACAGCAGGTTACCAAGAAGAGACTTGATACCCTATGAGCATATACAGGGGGAGGAGGTCCCCCTCAGTCACAGACATAGGGGAGGGGAGTAACAGGAAAGCGAGAGGGAGGGAGGAATGGGAGGATACAAGGGATGGGATAACAACTGAGATGTAATATGAATAAATAAAATATTTTTAATAAAATATTTAAAAAAAGAAAAACCAATAAATAAATACATAAAAAAGAACAGTGTCTTCACTATGACTAACGTGACATTATTCATAGGCTTCATTTTCCTGTAATTGTCATACTCCTCAAAGTATCATATAGTCCTTTTGAGTTCAGACCATTCCCATTTTAAGGAAACAGAGGTTAACTTACTTCCCTCAAAGTTGCTCTATCAAGCAAGAGAGGAAATACTGAAACCTAGCTTTTTTCACTATAGGCTGGCTTAACTGACTTGGCATAATTACTGATTTTTTACGTGTTCTGCTTATCACTGTAACTGTGTAGTAAGGAAATTAGCAACATGAAATTATCCTTTCTCTGCAGAATGATTCTTGGTGTTTGCTTACATTTAAAACTGGAGTATTATAGTGAGCACTTAAAAGAATAGTGTGCTGAAGCTGTAACTTCAGCTCCCTGGAGGGTGAAGCAGAACTGTGGGCTCTACAATATCCTGGATTATACAGTGGGACGCGTCTATGTGGCTTAAATAAAAGATTAATTATATTTACCCTAGCATCTTCTGGAGTCTTGAAGTTAATTATTTTTCCAAATTCTTTGGCATGGAATACAGATTTCACCCGTTCCTAGAAACAGAATTCATAACTTCATTAAAAAGAAAACCCAGTTGTAGAAATACAATAGGGTTTTGCTTCCCCCCGCCACAGATGCTTACAATGTAAAGGAAAATAATCTCAAGACAAAGCAGCATTCATAAAAGACAGATCAAAGAGACAACTTCAATGTACTATTTTAGAAAATATAAATATAAATATAAAAAATGTCTATTCTACATACCTTTGCTTCAATGCGTAATCTTCTCCCATGGACAATGACTGGCTCTTTGGTAAATTCATCAAAAGTGTACTGCCACTCACATGTAAGCTGTCCAAATGTTCCCTTTGTTACAAACAACACACCACTAGGGGTAGGGGAAGAAAGGATTCACTTTGAGAAATAAGGAATCTAAGTCAATAATATAAGATTTATGTTTTTTTATTTTTACTTTTTATAAGCGCACAGAGACTACTCACCTAGATAAACTGTATATCTTAAAAACCTTATTTTTCAAATAATTTGTATGTGTGTGGGCCAGAGTATATGTATATACATGTGTGTGCAGAGTCCTAAAGAGGCCATTGGATTCACCTGCAACTGAAGTTACAGGTGACTTTGTACCACCTGATGTAGGTACTAGAAGCCAAACCTGGATCTTCTGCAAGGGCAGCCAAGTGTCATCCTTAACTATTTCTATAACTCCACAAAAAAACAAAAACAAAAACAAAAACAATGAATTTAGGGATTGAGGTATACTTAATGGTAAGCTGCCGCCTAAAAAGTGTGGCCCTGGGTTTGTTTTCCAGTACCACAAACAAAACAAAACAAAACAAAACAAAATCCAATAAATGTAAAACAAGGGAATCCATAAAAGTATCTGTTTTCAGACTATAATGAACTGTAATTAGAAACCAGTTAACAGAAAGATGAAAAATGACAACACTCCTCAATGCATAGAAATAAAGACATCTCTTCTTTCTCTTTCTTCATTTCTTCTTCTTCTCCTCCTCCTCTTCCTCCTCCTCCTTCTCCCTCTTCCTCTTCTTTATTCTTTAGTTTCTCTGGCCTCAAACTCAGAGATTCACTTGTCTTAGCCTCCCAAGTGCTGGGATTACAGGCATGCACCATCATGCCCGGCTTCTAGAGACCACATCAAGACTCTCCTCTCTCTCTCCTCTCCTCTCCCCCATCCTCCCTCTCTAAATAAAGACATTTCTAAAATAAGTCATTAGTTAAAGCTTACTCAAACAGTAAAAATACTTGGATACTTGGAATAGACTGAGAACAAAAAATGTCACATCTGTGGATGCAGCTCAAGCAGCGCTTAGTGGGATGTGGACAGCATGACCTATACTAGAAACACTGAAATCATGTAACTAGGCTCCTTTCCAAGGAACGGTAAGCATTTACATAATCAATTCCAGAAAATATTCAAGAATGACATAATAGGTTAGCATAATACAATTTCTACCCTGCATTAGAAAGAGGCTTTCCTAATCACATTGAACAGAATCCACATACTAAAAATCCTTAGGGTTTTCCAGGGAACAATCAAGCTTGGTCACTGTCAAAATCAGAGACAAAGCAATATACCATCTTTGGCTTTATATTTTAATCATTTTTGTTCCACTTTGGGGGAAGAAATCAGAAAACTGCATTTCATCTATGATTCTACTTAATCCTTCCTTCAAAGGACATTCTCCCACAGTTGCTCTTTATAGTTGAGGCATCAATTTTAAGTTGATAGCACACATTTTCAGAGCCTGATTTAAGAAGCAGCCGCGGCTGAGACCTAAGCCAATCAGGCTCTTGCTTTAGCCTTCCAAGTCAACTACCTGAAGATGTCATAGCTGGGAGTATTTCATAAAAGGTCCTGGTTCCACTGGCATACCCAGTTATGAGGGTAAATCTACCTGTTCTTATGAAGTGATGCATACCATTAGGAGGACTGCTGACTTCTAGAATAACTTGAGTGGTATTCAGAGGGTAATTTCTACCTGACAGGTCAGTTCTGAACCCAGTGAAGTGGCTGAAGAAAGTACTAAACTAACTAATAATTGTGTATGTATGATTTATATTCATCTACATGCATACACAAAGCTGACCATGAACATGACCAGAGTGTAGAGCAATAAGTGTGGCTAGATGGAAGTGATGAACATGAGAACCTGTCACCCATATCAATTATATTACAGAAAGAGAAGAAGTTACCGTCTTGTTATCATGAACATATCTGTTTTATTGATCATGACATGGGTAAAATACTTGTATTTTGCAAATCTTCCATTTTCTATGACCTATAAAAAAGAATAAGACAACTGATATATTCCATTTTATGATAAAAAAATTTCTTAATAGAGACAATTATTTAACATAATATAGAAAGTATACACCACAAAAATATAATTAAATATACGTAAATTATTGTTTGCTTCCTTTGTAAAGGTTTATCACACTGATTTATTTGAGGTTACACAAAAACAGCAATGGAAATCTTAAGTGCTAGGCTTTTAGAAGATGTTAGTTTATAGGTTCAAACTCAATCTAACAGGTATTACAGTATCATAGATACATTTTCTTTGAATCCTATTACATTTGTATGAAAACATTTAACTATAAATACTTAAACAAAGGAATTACTAGGAAGAGACAGGTGTCTATCTGCTTTTCCAAACATGATTTTCTATGCCAGTCTCAGAAATGGTTAAAAAAAAATATGAAGCAGAGTTTCTGGATAAACTCAAAGCCTACTAACAATGCATAAGTTCACATTCAAGACTGTTAAAACACTATAATACTGTCTGCTAACAATCCTTTGCTCCAGAAAATACAAATATAACCATACATATAGTTATTATTTGTTTCAACATCATTTGTTTAGGATTCAAGTACCTTGGCTATTTAATATACAAAGTAGGCCAGACTGTTTTAAAGGCAAGCAATGTGTTTGTAACTAAAAATACTCAAAAAAAAAAAAAAAAAAAAAAAAAAAAAGATGTGTAAGAATTTAGGCATGTTAGGAGTCACTAAGAATTCCAAGAGGTTTTAAACTAACAGTTTAGAATATTGAGTTCCATGAAGCTACATTAAAAAAAAAAAGATTATTTGGTTTAGAAAAAAAGGTGTAACTCCCTAAACATCTTGGTACAAAAGACTAAGGGAAGAATCTTCATGTTAACTGACAGCAATAGGAAACAAGATGCCAAGCAGCAGGGTGAGATCTACAAGTAACTGTCATGCAGGTTTTTAGCTATGGGATATAAAATATTATGGAAAATATGTTTATTCTCTAATTTGTAGAACAGTTAAACACAAAGTGAAAAAAGAGACATAGCCACAGCCTGAGAAGAAATTGGTAAGGATTGTTACATAATCTGTAAACTACGTAAGTATATTTGAAAATATAGGTGAAATAGATAAACAAATATAAACTAAAAGAAAGCATCAAATTTTACAGAGAAGGGGTAAAAATTATTTTCAGATAGCAATGTATTTGAAAAACATAGTAACTATTTCAAAATGAAAGAAAAAAATCCCTTTCATAGTGGTAAAGAAAAGATAAATAATCTAGGTGGTGGTGGCGCACACCTTTAATCCCAGCACTCAGGCAGAGGCAGGCAGATCTCTGTAAGTTCGAGGCCAGCCTGGTCTACAAAGTGAGTCCAGGACAGCCAAGGCTACAGAGAAACCTTGCCTCGAAAAACCAAAAAAAAAAAAAAAAAAAGGAAAAAAATTTATTGTTGATTTATAAATACTATGCACAACCTATATGATAAAGCTACAAAACTCTGAGATCAAGCCTCAAAGCCTGACCTCAAAATCCCAATTCTCCTGTCTTGGTTTTGCAAATGTAGGTGCGTACTACCAAGCAGTAGATTATATTTTACTGATGAAAATTTTCGAAAATGAAAACCCGTGCTTTATTCTCGGATGAATGTTATTCATTTTGCGGCCCTCCATGCACCGATTGCCCTCCCTTTACTCATTCTTCCCCTGTCCTCTTTCTCTGGGCTTGGGGAAAGTACTGACAGCAACAGCAGTGGTTCTCTTTTAATTTTACAGTCTCCAATTTGCTTTTATTTGAAATAAGTAAGTTTAGTTGATCTTTGTGTTCATGGCCAAATTCTGAAACCAAGAACGCAAATACTGATTTCCTTTACACCACTATTATAAATGTCAAAAGCCTACACAGCTTACTAATAACCATCAAACCACATAAAAGCCAATGTTCAACTCCCAGTTCCCAGCTTCTTCTATGTCAGTATCAAAACGGTATCAAAAACAGTATCACTTAAGACCAAATCATTCTATGCTGTGCCTGGTTAAGTTAAACTAATTTCAATAGTCACAATAGAGTCTGATATAAGTAAGTTACAAATCTTTTACAAATGTAATTGGTACAATATTCTCTGTAATTCATCCTCAATTTTATATGCAACTCTGGAAAAGCAATGGGGCATTCTGGTCATATGTTCTGAAACACAATAAACTGTGCCCCTACTATTACAGTTGCTATGTTTTCATACACAAAGATAGTCACTGTGCAGCATAACTCTACAGGTGTCTCCACTATCAACATGTGAAAATGAGTAAGAGCAACATAAGCAGAATCTAAAACTCTGAAACCACTGTGACAGAAGCTTAGGATAGATGTTGTAAGATGTTATAGTCTAGAAATACACATTTGGTCATGCTTTCCTGGCTTATTATTTGACTCTGTAAATATATTCTATATAAAGATTTATGCTTTTCTAAACACGACCAAAAAACCCACAGACTTTGACACAAACGTTATTGTTCATCCAACACAATCTTTCCTTTATACATGAAGAAACTGAGAAGCAGGTGTTTCCCCCTCCATGATTATGTAGTAAGATTACAGCCAAACGACTAGCTTGGGATTAACTGCAAAAATGGCTCAGAACACTGGCTTTGTGCACTTTGAGCGCACTTTCCCCACTATGACTGGCCCTTCTTACATTTCAGTCACACTTTCCCTAGTCTACTGTAAGAATGTCTTTGATAATCCTGGCGGATGACAGTTACTGAGGCAGGCTGAAGCAACTAAAGGTAGGTAATATTTTAGACCAAAGGTCACAATCCTACATCCTTTTATTCCAAAAAGATGCTAGTTTTGAAATTTTCCACTACAACAATTTCAGATTAAAATAAAAAATGAGGACAATAAAGGTTAGGCATCAACAGTATCTGGCTGAAGTATCAGAGACTTAACAACCAATACCTTAGGACATATGTAGTGTAGTGCTAAATAAAAACAATTCTGCCTTATTCATTAACAGGATATATCAATTACATATCATTAGAGGACTTTTAAAAAGAGAAATGCAACTAAAACTGCACTCACTATGTATGTCAGAATCTATAGGTAAACAATTTACATGGCTAGTGGTAAAAAGTTCTGAATTTGGAAAAAGACAAGTTCCTATGCTACTTTACTAAAAACAAATGGATAAATCTAAAACTGATTAAAATATGAACAATGTACATGATTTTTCTAGAACAGTGTTTCATAATTGTACGAGGCTTGTGTTTTGTTTTTTAAATACAGCAACATGTGAGCCAAGAGTGGGAGCACATGCCTCTAAATTCCAACACTTGGGAACATGGGAGGCAGAGGCAAGCAGATCTGTGAGTTTGAGTCCAGCCTGGCTACACAGTACTGAGTTCCAGGATAGCAAGAGCTACCTAGAGAGACCCTGTCTCAAGAAACCTAAATGTAGGCATAGGTTACTGTGTAATCCAAATGCTGATTTCTTTACCCTCACCCACATCATATCTGGTTGCAATCCCTATTCTGAGAATCATATATCTCAATGTTATGTAAACACTGATCTCCAATTGTCCCCTCATATGCCAATAAATTACTGAGCAGGGGAGAGAATAGGGCTGAACTTACTGCCAGCCAGGGGAGGCGAGAAAGAGCACAGCAGGGAAAGCGACAAAGTGCAAGTATTTCTGGTATGTACAATGAGAGAAAAGCAAATTAGCTTAAAGGGTTAAGAATAGATTAATAACTGTACAGTTCTTGTGCTGTGAAGCTTAATGTTAATATAAGAGTCTCTACTATTTGTGTGATAGCACAACAACAACAATAAAAATAAGATAGTAACATGTGGAACTAAAAAGTGAGCCAGGTGGTATACATATGTAATACCAGGACTTAACAGGATGACACAGGCTAGCCTGAGTTTCCTCACAGGTTCTTTATAGCAAGACTGTCCGAGGAAAGAGAGGGAAATGTGGGAGAGAAAAGAACAGGGAGAAAGAGATAAGCAACTGAATATTGTGTTGAAAGAATTTTATCTTTAGAGAAAACTAGAGTATTACAATTATTAAACATTGAAAGTTTTACTAAGTCACTTTAATTTGAAACTTAAGTTCATGACTAAATAAGAGGGTATCAGCCAACCTTTGTAATGAACCATGGTATGAACAAGGACCTCAAAGTTCAGAGCTTTCTTATACAATGAACAGAAAGGCAAGTCAGTTAAAATGTCCAATTTTAATTCTTTGTTACTATGTTTGAAGGGGAAATATTTTATCCCTCATACTCATGTCTTCCTCATATGCTGTGAGCCGAAGCATAGGCTATGGTGACAACTTAGGTAAGAATGCTGAGTATAAGTCTTTTATATAAAATCAAGTGAGGAAGTTAAAGCTCAAGATACATGAACTGGTAGCCCATAAAAAGCAAAGAATTATGCTCATGAAATAGCTAAATGTACCACTCCTGTGGAGTACCAGTCCATCTAATATATTCTAGAAGCACAGTGTGTGGATGAAAAATAATGAAGTGCAGTTACCAAAGTTTCATTAAAGCGTTTCAAGGAGTATTTACTTATTCCTCCTATATGTACTTGAAATAACAATAGCATTTCTTTTACAATACTATACAATTAGAAACAGTCCAAATGAGTTTGTTTTTATTTTAAGCAATTAGTATGTAGAAATTATCATGGTATTATAACTATTCTACTAACCTTGAAAGGAAAGAAAAAAGATGAGATTTAATGATGCTTTTATCCTGGCAAATAGGGGACAAATGAGGAATACATAGTTTATTAATGGTGGTCAAGAGATAGCAAACATTGGTATTCATCTGGAATAATAAAAATACAACAGTTCTTGTTAGGCACACTGATAATAACCACACCTATCACCTTACTTGTTTTAATCCTAACAGCAATACCAAGATAAGTGACACTAAAATGATCTACTTTGCAGGGTGGAACAGAGGTCAAGTAGGCATAACAAGAGATGGAAATTAGCAAAATGAAAGGTTAAACCTAAATTAAAGTTTATTTGGCTCAGGAACCCAAGTCCTGACACACAAGGTCTTGTTATATCCAAGTGATAATTTTTAATATCTGTGAGTTAGTACGGAACTACAGCTGACCCTCTCTATTTGTGGTTTCAGAACCCAATCATACTTGGGAATCTAAGTATTTTTTAAAAACATTTAACTGTAAATCAATGACATGAAAATGTTCTTCATCGAGGTCCCTGAGAAATCTAACTATTTACATTGCACTTACATGAAATTTTGAATTATAAGCAATCTGCAGATGATTTAAAATATACAGGAGAACATACTTATGTTCTATGCAAATATTATGCCACTGCATATGTATCCAGTGGTTAGGTATCTCTGAGGATTCTGGAACCAATCCTCTGTAAATACTGAGGGGCAACTGTATGTATTTTACAGAATATTATAGCAGAAGCTGTGAAATCTCATTTTTGGCAATTTGCTGAGATATAGATTTATATATCCTACAAATTCTAAGAGGTCTCCTAAACAGCTTCAAAGTCCATGAAGAATGTGGGGTCATTCTCTCCTTAGATGGGTGTGTTGTGCCTCCAGTCTGTTGAGCCTTGCACGTTAGTGAACAGGATGAGACTGTGAAGAACGTTATGCTACAGAGCTGGCCTCTACCATGGCATGTATAACTAAGTCATGAGGGAAGAGTGAAACTGTGATCACTGTCTTAAACAATATGACCCCTATTTCTCCCGGAAAAAAAAAAAAAGCCCTAAGATACAAGTAGTAGAGATTTAATGAAGACAAATGCATATACAGTATTAAAACTGTGTATTGGTTTATAGTTTCACATGAACCACAACTCCAGGAAATTCCAACTATATATGTGTAACATTTATTTTGTTTGTGCAATTTTAAAATTCAGAGTATCCTGGCAACTTATCCCAGAAAATTTAATTTTACAAGATACATCTATACTTTCATCCTTGTATTCCAACACTGCAACTATCCTAGAGATCTCTGATGATTGTTACTGTCTCAGGGTTGGAGTACTACAAACATATCTAAGTGTATATCTCTCTACAGTGCTTTGCCAAGAGTCCTGTATGGTGGTAGATGGTTATCTACCATCTAAAATTATCGTAAGTGACTAAGATATCAGTATCACTGGAATCTTACAGACTCAACAGAGAAACAAACAAAAAGGTATTTCTTTTAACATGACAAATTTTTAGATGAATAAAAGAGGCCCACAATTTTGTATGAAAATTATTTCGTTTAGCAAACAAAAAATACCTTTTATAATACTAGTTAGTTCTCTGACAATCAGTTTGGTGGTCTCTCTGTTCTCAATGGGCTTTCCTAATGTGAGAACCTGTCTGTTCACAGAAACTGGGAAATAAAGAGAAGAGTTCTACCAAATAAAACAGTGGATCATGGTTGTAAGCCTGAAATTTTGCACAATTTGCTTAATTAGGGCTGAATAGTTTCTAAACTAGTACTTATTGTAGTGTTTAAGCATATATATTGATTTAAAAAAAAGGAGGGTAAAGTTCAAACGGAACCTATTTGAGCTTAACATTAAAGGGCTTATAAAAATGTTAATATGCACTGAATTTTTATTGTAACATATTTACCCATTCTTATTATATTTATAAGTGTAACAGCTATAGTGGTAACAAAATTTTAAAAAGACTTAGAAGTCAAATAGTCTTACTCTATTTACTAGGTTTAAAAGGGTAATTAATGTTAATAAAGTATCTATTATAATGAACCAAAAAAAATAAAGAATAAGGAACCTCCCCTAACATAGAGCCATCACTGCAGAAGAAGACACAAATTAACTTCAAAGTCTTGTTTAGAAAGTACTTTTCACATAATACCAGACAGTTCTAGGTGGTGGTCCACCTATCAGAAACAAACGTAGTGGGACTTCCACAATCACTTGGTGTGGAGAGTCTATAGAGTAGTGCCCTTGCCCTCAGCTCTGCTTCTTCTGACACACTATAAGTTCTAGTTTGCTTATACATAAAAGAACGAGTCTTCACTTTTCTCCTTCCATTCAGACTTATCTTTCTGGAGACGGACAGTTAAGAGTGGCACCGAGTAAGCTTTGTCTCCTACTTCTTGTCCACTTACTCAAAACTTTAGATGAAGCCAGAAGAGTGTCCAGTACTACTCTGGTGGTCTGACTGCTATTTTTATGCCCTTTCTTCCAGATTAACTGTACTTCTGAAGTAAAAGGAAAGGCCATGGCGCTGAAGGTGGTTTTCCTCCAATGGCTGTTAAGGCAGGGTTTGAAGCTAATTAAGCTTCTGTAATTTCTGAAAGACAAGACATACAACAAACAAGAACAGCCCTCTCCTACAATTTACACAGTAGCAACTATCAGAACTCTGTGAAGAATTAAAAAATAATATGGGTGAAATTAAAAACACATGAAATGGCATAGGATGTATTATCATCTTGGGACAACTCAGCTCTCAGTGTTTTCATTCCATGGAAGTATGGACTGTATGCACCCATCCACTCTCACATTTACAGGCCAGATTTAATTTTTAAGGGGAAGACATTTTTTAGAACAAGAAATCTCAAAAGGTGAAAATACACTCAATGAAAAAGGGAAACTTCTACGTCAGCCATTTCTGTCCCTAAGACCTAAGTATAAACATCTTACATGTGGAAATTATTTTGAGTAGAATTTTTTAATCTTTAGAAATAATCCTGCTTATAAAATTTATAATATAAACATAAAATAGGAATTCATGTATCTGACTCCTAATTGTATAAATTAAAAATGTTAAAAAGGAAATTACCCATAAGTGGTAAGAAAACACAAAATAATAACAATTATTATTATGATTATTATTTTGCCAATTCTTACTTTAAAAGTTGTATGAGATGGGTTTACATATTGTTTGGGGGAGGGGCACATGTCATGGTGTATGTGAAGATCAGAAGACAATGTACAAGTATTGCTTTCATCTGTTTGTCTTGGTTAAGATGGGTCCATTCTCCATCCTGTGAGCCAGGCTATGCTTGCACAATATATTGTATCAAGTTTTGTTTTTTGAGACAAGGTTTCTCTGTGTAACAGCCTTGGCTGTCCTGGACTCGCTTTTGTAGACCAGGCTGGCCTCGAACTCACAGTGATCTGCCTGCCTCTGCCTCCCACGTGCTGGGATTAAAGGAATGCGCCACTACGCCCGGCTCTGTATCGAGCTTTTGTGTAGGTTCTGGAGGTCTGTACTCAGGTTGTCAGGCTTGTACAACCAGCCCCTTTCCACTGAGCCATCTTCTTATCCCCTACTTTTCTTTAATGAACAAATACATTTTAACAATATTGAAAGTCTAAGTTTTGTAAGTTTTCATATCAGTTATAAAACACAATTTTATATCAGAACCAACGTTGTTGAAGTCACTCACTGCGTTAGAGGACACAGAAAAACCTATTAATCTAATTGAATCTACCTACCTACCTGCCTGCCTGGTATTTTCTGAGACAGGCGCTCATTCTGTAGTCCAGACTTGGTTTGAATTCAGAGCACACTTCCTGCCTCAGCCTCCCAAGGGTTGGGATTAGAAGTTTTGCATCATTTTACCTGGCTAGCATCTGTAAGACTATTAATTCATAGAACTGCTAAGTTTTATTGAATACATTAAAAAATTGTAGACAAAGTAGATAACAGATTACTGATAAATGACAACTTATGAAATATTCTCAATGAAGACAAATTCTATCTACTTATCTTAATCTCTCATTCTTAAAAACACAATACATATTATTTTGTCTGGCTAAAATGTTGAGTGTTATCGTATATATAGAAGATCTTATATCCTCAAGAAATTACCTAATTTATAGTGCTCCTTTGTTGTTATGTATATAATATATATGGACTACAATATCTTTGGATTAAATTTCTTATAATGCTTTCTACTCATTGCACTTAAATTATGTGTACATGTTTTCAACTAATCATTGTTTATTACAAAGAAGCAAGGTGAGAAAAATGAATAACACAGACATCTTTTACTAAATTAATGTCTGTACTTGATAGTATTTTACTTAAACCTCTTAGGCCTTTGCTATTTGGAGGCTATGATGAATTAATTTGTACAGAAATCTATAACAAAAACTAAGGCTTGAAAAAGACCCAGTAAGAGGTGGCCTGTTATGACCCTCTTCCCATCAGTATAGCCAAGTTTAATGTGGAATTTTACCACAGGATCTAAGCCAGACAACACAGCAAGGACAAGAATGTTCTTCAGTGTATAGACCTTGAGATATAAATACAATACGGCATTTTTCATAATGAGTATGAAATGTCACAGTCAAAAGACATCTACAAAGTTCCAGTTTGTACAATTTATATCATGATTCTAAAACTGAAACTAAGTATTGCATCAACGAAAAATATTTTTAAGAGCCGGGCGTGGTGGCGCACGCCTATAATCCCAGCACTCGGGAGGCAGAGGCAGGTGGATCGCTGTGAGTTCGAGGCCAGCCTGGTCTACAAAGCGGGTTCAGGACAGCCAAGGCTACACAGAGAGACCCTGTCTTGAAAAACCAAAAAGAAAAAAACAATATTTTTAAAAAGCTAAAGTCTGCTTACTTGTTTTCATGTGTGCCTGCCTATGTGTTTCTGTGTAGGCAGGGGTACATTTGTGAAGTTCCAAGGACATCATGTGGGTTATAGATATCAAACTCTGGTCATCAGGCTTGGCAGCAAGCGCCCTCACTAAGCCATCTTAGCAGGTACAAGGATAACATTTGTGAGAATCTGATTAAATTGAGATTTAGTTTGGTTTCTTGGTTCAAAAAGAATATTGAAATTAATGTTATTCTGGATTTCTATTCATCTTACTATAACATGAGTGTTAACTGATTCCTTTTAAAGGCTCTTAGAAACTTAATCAGTCATACAGACACACACACACACACACACACACACACACACACACACACACGGTTTTGATGTATATAATTTCAGGATTTTTCATCTTGTGAGTTTTCAGTATGCTATTCAAGTGTCAGAGAAACACAACTGAGAATAAAGTATTTCCAATGGTAATCACTCAGGGAAGAGAGAATATTCCCATTTTATTCACATAAGCAAAGTTCATGCAGAGATTTAGAATATAAAGTTAAACTATATAAAAGGCACAGTATTACAAAGTAAGTTTTCAAATACTGCTTTTCTATAGACTTTCCTATTAGACAAAACCCACTAAAAACTTGCTTATGCAGTCACAAATAAGTAAACTATTTGCCTATGAGGTCCATGTGAACCCTTTCGATCCTTTGGGTAGGTGCAGAACAACAAAGCACTTGTCTCTCCAGTTCTACACTTCCAACCAAGGTGACAACAGTACAAAACAGAGCAGTTTTCAGGGTTAAGTTGTCTCTGATAAAAACAATGCTTTTTAAAAAAGTATCACTGGGAAACCAATTAGTATTAGTAGTTAAGGAGACTTGAAAAGTTTTCACTGTGGCAGAAAAACAGAAAGGGCAATTATACTGCTAGGGACATGCCATATTCTTAAGGGCTAAATTAAATAATGAGGAACCCTAAGAACATATCAATAAAGCTTACAGGCAACTGTGATATTGTTTTCAATCTCAGTGTTGAAGAGATTTTAAATATATGTGATTCTAGTTTTAATTTTCTTTTAATTAAAATGCCAAATAACCATGATATTTTCTAGATAAATTCTTAATCAGTAAAGAGAATCTCCATGAAATTTGGACCACAGAAATAAGCATCACAGATTGATCACAAGAAAGCTCAATGTCTTGCAAACCAAGAGTTTGGCACTTTCTCTCTGAGGAAGGACTGTGCTCGTAAACCTCCATGCCCAGAAACAAGACATTTTTGCACTTTTCCTCCTTTATGCATACAAAGCATGACAATTGTGTTCTTCCAGCTAGCTCTGAGCAGAAGAGGCACCTCTGTAATGTTGGCCATGGGTTACAAGTAGTACATGTATGACAAATTCAGTGTGATATCATAGCTATTATTTTACAGTCATTATTTTAATTTTAAGAGCATTATTGTACTACAAAATTTCTTTGCCAATTGCTTGTTTTTAGGTCTAGCTATATGCACCCCCAGTTGTCACGAATTTCCAAAGGGCCTATCTGTCCTCTGCTGTTGTAGGGTGGTCATACTCAAAGAACATAGGAGATAATTGTTTATAGGGATGAAAACTTGCTAAGTGCAAGAGTTAAATACAAAAATCAAATCGTGAGTTGAAAAACTCAAATACATTAATCAAATTATCACCTAAAACCTAAAGTAAGCTCAATATAAGAAAAGTGTTTAGTGTACATTAAATATTCCTTTATTATTTTACGATCAAAAAATTTAGTAGTCATAAGTGATTATGTATTACAACTATGAAGAATAGGTCACCTTTTTAGGGCATTTGAGTTTTGCTGTTTGAGCACATCTAATATACTAGCAAAGTAAGATAATAGAAATACACTTATTTGTTTGCAATTAAAAACAAAAAAACAACAACAAAACCCAGTGCTCAAGGTTTGCTTGTAAAACTCAGAGACAAAGATATTCTTTCTTCATAATAAAAAATACGTCTAAAAAAGTCTAAATTTATAATTTATTACACAAATTCTATTACCTTGAATTAATTTATAATATTCCAATAGGATATGGATATGTAAGCTAGCTAATAAATATGACTAATTAACTTGGTTAACTGTTTTAGAAGTGTACAAGAAAATAAGTAATAATAAAATAACTATTAAAGACCAGAATATATGTATAACTAGTCTATGACAAATCATTAATTTTTATATACTAGTTTAACTTAGATGATTCTGGAATAGAAAAAAATCCACACAGCTTCAAGTAATGAAAGTTTATTATGAAAAGAAATTTGACAAAAATATCTTTAAGTGCTAAATACATATAAAACATTGAATGGTATTCCTAGTCTTTCTCCTACCCACTCTTTTTCCTTGAAACAATGGTATTATATTACAGCCCAGAAATTCACATAACGTTTTTATTTTTAAAAAAGGAGTTTTGCTAACAAATATGCAGATGATTTAGAGTAGAGGTCATGAACATTGGAACTATATTTAAGTCCAACTTCAGGTCCTAACAACAACTGTGGGTTACAAAGCTAGGATAAATAAAAGCACATTTACAATATATGATACACTCTATACTTTGACTGATAAGTACATTTTCCTGTGTGTAAATAAAGCAATAATTTTTGCTTTACCCTGATGTTCAGAAAAACATTTTATAAGGAAACAGTGCTTAACTTCCCTAAAAATGGACATATGGGTATAATGTTAGCAGTTATACAAAAATTCCAAGTGAAATGATAAGAAGCATATGAACTTTAACACTTAAGCTCTGACTAAGACTCCTCCTCCTCCTCCTCCTCCTCACTACTGTAACTGTGAGTCATAATCCATTCCCTGTAGGCCTGAATTTTCTGTAAGCATGGCAAAGGAAAAAGAAGCATAAACGTTAGTTAAGTATGAAAAACTAGAGGGAAAACATGTTAAAATTATGAAATGTTTGGTGTTATAGTAATTTTAAAGCAGAGTTTTCATCTGTGATTCAGCTGTGGATATAATACTTTTAACTTAAAGAGCCTAAAGGTAACTTCCATATACACACTCACGTCACACATGGTTCCATGTATCAATAAGGTGTTCTAGGAATATAGTGATTATTCTACTTCTTTATAAGTCACTAATTGGCTACTAGGAAGCACTGAAACAATACCCTGCTTTTTAGATAAATGGCATAAAATAAATGTATTTCTATTTTTAACTACTATATGAACATATGTAATTTAGTCAACACAGATAAACTTTTTGTAGAAAGAAACAAGTAGAAACATTAGAAAGTAGAAAGTAACAAACATTCTATAACTCACTCTCATTATATCATTTAGGTGAAATCTAGGCAGATTACATCCCTATTTTTTGAGGCAGGGTCTTATTATCCCAGGCTGACCTCATACTTGCTATGTAGTTTAAGATGCCCTTGAAATTCTGATCCTCCTGCCTCCATTTCCCAACTGCTGGATTACAGGCATGTAAGACCAAGCCTGGCTTATGTAGAGTTCAGGATAAAACTAAGAGGTTCTTGATTGCTATAGAAGAAAAGAACTCTACCATGTTTATTTTGAATTTTATTACATCATATTTTAACAAATGTACTAAAATATAGCAAATTTTTTTTTAGAAAAGCACTATTATTATCAGAACAGCAACTAACTTTTTACATCTGTAAACAAACAATGCTAACTGTAAACATACCAAGACATCTTATAAACCTGTTAAGTATTCAAGTTACTAGTGTGTTTGACACTTGCTGAAAAACACACAAAGATGACAAAGATCATGAGATTTTATTTGCTGAGGTAGAATCTTTACCAGAGACTGGAGTACTAAAAACAATATGTCTTTAAACATGACGAGTAGAAATTCAGTTTTAAATTCCAAAGAAAACAATTAATTAAGGTGTGCAATGAACTTTCTTGACACTGAAATCCAATTATCAATCATAAAAAAATTTGGTATAATCTGTTCCTGGATAATGAGGATAGTATACTTCTAAATTCTCCTCACTACAAATTCCTATTTTGTAGCAAATGTATTAATATAGTTCTTGAGAAATATTATTTTTTAATTATGTTTTGAAAACCATTCAACTTTCAGTATAGCAAAAAGTTAGTATGTCAATTTTTCTCTGAAAAGGGCAGGCAGATATTGGGTGGAAAAGCTTCAACTGGATCAGCCAGAGGTAACACCTACACCTTTTCTGTTTTTTTAGAATAATAGACTCTCCTGGCAAAGATTACAGAACATGTCCTTTAGGTACAACCTCCCAGGAAACTGACAATTCTATCTCCATTTGCAAGTATTCTGGCACTTCACTAAGATTTAAAAATCAAAGTAAATGTTACTGCATTTCAATCCTATGGTTACATTTTAATATATTGAACAGAAGATACAGATGTAAAGTACATTTAATGCAGTAATATATACTTTACATGTAGTAATAAAATAGTAAAATTTTTAATTTTTTATCCTGGTTATTTTAATCTTAAGAAGTTCCATGTTTCAACAGTTTATTGTTATTATGAATATTTTCAAACAAAAAAATACTGACTCCTTATTTTCAAATAAATGGTTTAGTACTCCACACCAAAACCACAAATACAACCTTACAATGAGATAGCCTAGGATATGAATTGTTACTTTTACTATAACCTAAGTTTTAAAATTGAGTTATCATGTAACAAAGTTGTCTTAACTGGCAACCATTCCAGACTGAGACTACCTATTGTCCCTCAACTTGTATTTTCTTACCTGAAAGTACTACATGATGTGAATTGTGCATCAAATCCCACAATACTAATATGGGTATTGTCAAAGATGCTTAAGAACCAGGATGCCCTTCATTCATGAATAAATTCAAAATGAAGATTATATTTAATATAAAAACTAGTAGCAGTATGAAAGACAGTACCCCAAACATAAACAATCTAGTTAAGTATGTGCTATCAACTCTGAAGGGCAGAAAGGCACACTGGCTTTTGTGAGATCTATGATAACCAAAGCAGAACCAAGAACTGTCTATGGAAAAATTCCTGACATTCCTAACATAAGTTACCTATACACAATCTTTTCTTTAGAGTCAAAATTCTGAAACAGTTGCACAGAGTTTGTAAAACTTTAAGACTAAAATCTACTGTTGGCTTTTACTTGCAAAGTCATGCAAAAACAGTTTTCATATCAAACTTTTTGATGCCTGTAAAAAAGAAAAAAAAATCTTATAGTAAATAAATGTACTTTAAAGCCTAAGTATATAAAAATATAAATAAAGCTGAACAGACAAATAAGAGCCCAACCTATTTTAAGCTATTGTGTGCTACTTTAATGTACCCTAAGTCATGAGATTTGATTTTAGTTTGTAAGACTTTTCTCTACTTACCTGTAACATTTGATTTCCTGTACCATCCCGCAACCTGTAAGGTCTAATAACGCCATCTTCATTAAAAAACCTGGGAGGTCGCAGACTCTCTACTTCAAAAGTCTCTGTAGCTCTAAAAACAAAACAACAGAAACAAATTATATATATATATATATATATATATATATATATATATATATATATATGCGCGTATATATGTGTGTATATGTATGTATATATATACACACATATATAATAAACATAAAACATTATATATACATGTATGTATATATAAAACTTAATTTAAAAATTATCAAAACCTGTACTTATGCCTTCAGGGAATATCATGAAAGAAGATATGAAAAGAATATTAGAAGCCTGAACATCAGCTAGTTGACTGTGAGACAGTCTCTTCTGGAAACAGCTGTAAAAACAAGACTAGAACAGTGGCAGTATCAATGAACATGTTAACGTGGAAAGGGAAATCGTCTCAGGGCCCTATTCCTAAACAAAAAACTATAGACAATTGGTGAGTGCAGAGAGAAGGAAAACAAGCCTCGCCCAGGGATGAGCTCTCCTACAGGTTGTTCACACAGAGCTCAGTCTTAAAACCATTTAACACAGATGACTGAGCAAGTTGTATTTATATTTACTTGCATATGTACATTCATATATATGCATTAATAAATATAATAAAAAACAAAGAGGCTATCAACTTGAGAGTAGGAGGCATGGGACAAGCTTGTGGGAAGGTAGCTGGGGGCTGAAGGAAAAGAAGTAATGTAGTTCTATTTCAATTAAAAACATAAAAAATTTTAAAATAGTATGAAAACATGTAAGTACTAATTAAAATAATAAAACTGCATAACTTCAGATAAATAAGAACACCATGTAACTTCTCTGCTTTTAAATTGTTTTAAGACACAAATAATGAAATTTCCTAGAAAAAAATAAAACTATAAAAAGATCTGTTAATCAATTTCCTTGGGCTTCCTTTGTAATGATAATAAGAAAGCAGATTTTGTTTTGTTTTTTTATGGGAGATCCCACATGGATGTTCAACATCATATGCCATTAAGCAAATGTAACTTCAAACTTTAATGAGATACTACTTTATACCCAACAGCTGTTTAAAAACAGGCAGATCTAAACAAAAAATAAATAAATAAAAACAGGCAGAATAAGCACAGGTAAGGAAGACCAGGACAAGACAAAAATCAAAAAATTCTGTAATGAAGCACATCAGGGTCAAAAGATATAAGAAATCCTTCCCCCTTGAAGATGATTAAATGTCTCTCTGCTTTTTAAATGTGTACTGACATGAGCCCAACAAACCCTTCCATCCTTACGTTGCTTATGTCAGAACTATTTCATAGAGCTTAGAAGGGAGTCACGAAGTGAAGAGATGGATTTGTCTTATTTGTGGATTGTAACCTTCCTCAGTCAATGCTACCTGAAGGAAAACGATTCCTTTCATGTTGAAGTATAAACCAGCCTATTTTCCTGCTCATATACTAACCTGAAATATTTCTGTCATATTTTGTAATTGATATTAGCTAATTCCCCAATAGAATGGATACATTATTATACATAATAACTTATTTGGGATAGGGATGCCATGTTTGGGGAGGGAAAACCTAATCCAATGAGTACCCTCATCTGTCCCCTCTTGCTTTCCACACATACCTAGCCCTAATCTTTTACTTTTGTCTATTCGGCCACTGCCTACACCATCAAGTTCACAAATGTACAGCCGTCTTCACCTACGCATCTGAGGGTAGCCAACTGGATCAAAGGCTTTCTGAGAAGAGAGTGTTGTGTATCTACTTTATACAAAGAATCAGAATCCCTGTAGTAGTGTTTAAGAGGGGGGTGGAAAATCCTGAGGAAAAAGGAAAATAATGATTCTTAGAAAATAATATAGAAAAATTCCAAACACAAACCATTTGTCCAGAGAAAGTTACATATAAAAGGTTTTAGTGAATATGAGTAACAGGGTTTTATTTATTTATTTATTTATTTATATTTTCCCATCTCCAGATAGGGTCTTACTGAAACTCATGATGTAACCCAGGCCAGCTTAAAACTCTCTGAGAACCACTTGCCTCTGCCTCCCAAGCACTGGAATTAAAAATATGTGCTAACATGCCTGGCAACAAAAATGAACAAAACTTAAATATTCATCTACTGATGAACAGGTAATCAAAGATGGCTTAAATGAAAAATGTCTCCCATAGGCTCATACATTTGAACTTTCGTTGCAGGGGAGGGGTACAAAACTTTAGGGATGTGGAATGCTCTGCAGGTAGCATGCCACTGGGGGTAGTCTTTATGAGCTTATAGACTTGCTACATGTCCAATGCACATTTTGTTTTCTCCTTGTCGGTAGAAATCTGATCAGCCAACTTCCTACTCCTGTCATCTGTTGCCATGCCCTCCCCGCATTTCAGATTGGAACTGTACAACCTCTGGGGCTGTATGCCAAAACAAATTCTTCTGTAAGTTGCTTTTGGGCATGGATCTCTTTTCATGATTCTTGGCACTGTAATGGTCAAGTTGCCACCATCTCTCATCTAGATTACAGTCACATAGTCTATTTCCTCCTTGATCTGCCTGTAGCCTCTTAGTACAGCACCAGCTCATAAACCTCTGCTAGTTTAAAACCCTCCCAGAGTCCTAAGAAAAAGCCAAAGTCCTCTCAACAGCACTGGATCTGCACAAGAATGAGTGTCTCAATAGAAGGCAAGGGTGAAGGAGGTGGGAAGGCTGATAGGGATGGAGGAGAGATGGTAGGGAAAGAAAGTAATCAGAATGTATTGTATTCCTGAATAAAATCATCAAAGAACTAGCACTTATAGATATTTATAAAAGAGTATTTGAACAGTGCTTTGAACACAGTAAAAAAAAAAATCACTTGTTAGTTAAATGATCATTTTTTATCTTTAAGTCATATACTTCTAATGGTTATAGTTAAAAATTAGTTCATTACAAAAGACAGTATTTTTCTCTTTAAAAATAAAAACAGATTCTATAAGGCTAGATGACTGAACTTTATGATTATGGAAAATTATTATGCTGCAGACCAGACCCATGGAGTAGGAGTTACTGCCCAGTCCAACGACTACTCCAAACTTTTAAAACCTATAAATAGCAAGCTACTAATTTCCATCAATACAAACACCAACCAAATAAATAAATAAATAAATAAATAAATAAATAAATAAATAAAGCAAGCCCCAAACTAAGAATGTCACCAGATAGCATGAGGAGGCCTGTAACAGATTTCTCCACTTTTCTGTATGTAACCTGCCTACATAACAAAAACAATGTATTTGAAAAGTGTCTTGATTTCTAGCTAGCTTTGTCCTATTATTAACTGTTACTACATTAGGACATGGAATCTGGGGTAATTGAATCAGTGGTCCTAAACCATGGTTACTCATACCAGAGTAAACTATCTCTTACAGGCTCTCCAACAGGCACAAACATGGCAAACATGGCACAGAAGGTTTTAATTTTACCCTTCTTTCTCCCTTGCTAGAAACCATTAGAACTCAATCCTAAAGCTAATCCCCATGGTCCATTCCCTTATTTGGACTCTGACTCATTCCTGAGACTAAACACTAAGGTCCAGCTATCAAAATTCATTATTTGGTTATATTGGCTAAGCCGTTCAATCAGAATTTACCAACGTACTCTAGCACAGACGTCCTCCTTTTCTCCTTAAAAACCCCTGCCTGCAAAAAACATCTGCTGCTGCTGCTGCTTGTTGTCTGCCTTTGCCTGACTCATAGGCAGCCTCCTCCCACTTTGCCCTTTTGTGCTAAGAGCTCGGTGTCTGGATGTGTCCTATACTGACTGAGGGGCCCAATCTCCCTTACACCTAGTCTTTGAAGAAGGAAGATGGTACTTTTCCACCGCCACTCTGCCTAGCCTTATCTCTCTTAATGTGCTCTTCCTTTTTCTTAGTTTTTCAGAACTTGGGGCTGAACCCGGGATTTGTTCATGTTCAGCAATCACTTTACACTGAGCCACATTCATAATTCTATCTGCTTTCGCCATCATGGAATATTATTTTCTTTTTAGCACTTAACATATCATACATTATTTATCACTTATTTACTTTATGCTCATACTAAAATGTAAGATGTGTCAGAAGAAGAAAACTGCCAGTTATGTTGAGTGCTGATATAAAGCATATTATAGAAATATGTAAATCTGTCTTTCCTTCCCTCCTCGTGTGTGTGTGTGTGTGTGTGTGCGCGCGCGCGCGCGTGCGTGCGCAATAGTTTATTAGTATGTCTCAATTATCCATTTACTCAGTTTTATCTTCCTGATGCATCAAAGTTAAAAAGAAATGTTAAATTTTTCCATTATATAAATATTTGGGAAGGTCTTATAACTTTATCAATTTTTGCTTTGTAAAAATTGAGGAATTGAACTGAGCACAAATTCAAAATTTTTATCTTTTGGAATTTTTATTATTTTTAATCATTTTTTTAGTTAGTTTCATCTCATTAATGGGCATGTGCACTTTATAAATGACATTAAACTGCTTCACAGTAATAGTTCCTTTTCCTAAACACATATTATTACCTTATACTATGTTCCAATATTGTTTCTATATAGATCAATTATATCTATCTACTAATTGATTATTTTACCTTTGATTCTTATAGCCTACTCTTTGGTTTGATGTGTTTCTTCATATGTACATCCCTTAGTAGTTCCTGGCCTTCTACAATCTTTTACTTTGTCCTTGACCCTTGAAGGTGATGAAGGTAGGTACAGAATGGCAAAGCTTTCCCGATGGAGGGCAAATCTGGCAGCTCTGTGAGAAGTCTACATAGCTTGCTACATGTTTTGAATTCCTTGTGTTTCAGACTTCTGAGCTTCTGGGAGAACTGTGACTCAGAGTGATATTTTTATGAAGCCAAAACTACAGGGAGAAGAAACTGATCCTCTTTCCTTATTATTCTAATTCTAACTTGTACAAAACCAGAAACAAACAGTGAAGAGAGAAAAATGAATGTAAAGGGTCTTAAAATAAGATCATAAACCTATGGGAAAGGCAAATGTAATGTGAAGTAAGGAATGGAACCATTTTTTATTTCTCAAAAGCAGGGAGGATTTGTTGATTTAAAACTGACACAAGCAGCATACACAGATGTACTTTAGCTGAGTAAAGCTTAGCTGGCCAAATCATTCTTGACATCAGCTGCTGGAAACAGTGGACAAAAGCGAACTCTACAACGCTCAAGTCGCATAATGACAGCAACTTAGAAAGAATCAAAATTAGGAAGTCATATGCAATCTGCCGTACCGCAGTGTTTATAACTAGGAGCCTGCAAACCAACAGCAGAGACACTTCATGGCTTCAGGATATTATTCATCTGTCTCTCACAAACGTTTTACCTCTTGATTCCCTGAAAGGTACTGCTGGCCATGTCTATGATGCCACCCGTTGGCCTTGCCACTGCTCCAACTAAACCTTTTCCAACACCTTTGAAGAAACCAGCTGCTCCTTCCTTTTGAGCACCTATAAAACACCAGATCAACCAATTAGATCAAATGAAAATGCAACAACATGTGAGCTATATGACAGCTACAGAAACTATAACACTTGCCTTTAATTGGTTTTGTAACAATCCCTGTAATGCCACTTACAAAACCCTGGAAGGAAAGCACAATTGAAAAGTTATATTTCCATATGATATGTACAAGACCATTTTGCTTCAATAAAAAAACTTCTGAGTTATTTCTTCCAATAGATTACAATCATTAGCATATTTATTTCCTGAGTGTTTTATTTAAATAGAATGCTTTTGGAGCTTACTGAAATATTTTATATGCCACATTACAATGTTCAATAGTAATTTAAGTGGACTTATATATCTATTTCTTTATTCCCTCACATGTCTATAACCTCATGAAATTTCTTACAGAAACGAGGCCTTTCCCTCCACGAGTGATGCCTTCTCGCAGGCCTGCTGGTTGCTTATTCATTGCTTCTCGTCTCTTCTGCTGGTAGTCTTCATCCATTGTCATGGCTGCTACCCCTTTAGCCATAGCGCTTGTGATTTTGGAGGCGGCACCAGCGAGTCCACCTGTCGGAGAGAGCAGTGTGTCAAGCAAAGGCTCAGCGGCCGTTGGTCCTGGCAGTGCTGCTGGGCTTTCAGTTGCTTACCAACTGCTCCGCCAACTAGTGCTTTCAATCCTAGTGCCATTCCCTCCACAAACTCTTCAGGACCCTGGATGGCCCCCTAAGGTGACAAGAAGAGTGGTATTAAAAAGATGGGCTCATTGATACATGGAGTAAAGAAAGTGCCAGCAAAACCACTCAGTTCTCAGGGTAATTTCATGAAACTCAAAGTGTAAAAGGTAAAGCAGAATTTGTTTCAGATGGAGAAAGGAGAAGAGAAGTTTGCTTCTCACTGTGAACTGTAATGATAGAAGCATCTTTTAGAAAAACTTAAAACTCTTATCATTTCTAATTTTTAAATTACAATGTTTAGAACAAAAAATTAGTTCTACTTTGTTTTTGTTATGCATTTCATAAGTAAAGTAGGGAAACTCTAAATGTGTTTATGGAAAGTATGAAGGGATATAGAACACTTCTTTGCTATCCCCATTAAAACTGTGTTGCATGATGCCATGATGTGTAGTTGTTTTTACAATCACATACTTCTCTACAAAACAAAGTTACGATAATGGTGAGGTTCTTTTTCCTACAGTCCAAGCAGTACTCACTGTTTTTTACTCCAAATCAACACTTTAAATAGGGATTTTAACAAAATATTAAGTTTTGAAATTTTGAAGGAAAAAGTAGAAATTCCCCTATTAAGGTCAGAGTGATTTTGTGAAGTCTCTCAGAATTTATTCACATGTTAATAACTCAAGCTCACGTTAACAACTGAAATATATTATACGTTAAGAAAACACTATTTTATATTATTCATTATATAATACAAATAAATATTTTACCTGGTAAGGTTCATAAAAAAATGCTTCTACTCCTTCTGAAAATTCTCTAAATAAGCCAAAGGGATTTCCCAAAACATCAAGTCCAAGAATGAGTACATACATTTGCTTAATAGCCTAAAAATGAAATTTGAATAGCAGTCAACATCATGAGACTATTATCCTTAGAGATTACTTAGCATACACATCCAGTTTGTTCATGCTAACATCTTTACTACAAATTTCAAGACCCAAACTCTGTCACTCTTCTTTCTGTTCTTCATTTTCTTTTATGTGTATGGTTGCTCTGCCTGCATATATGTTGGTGTGCCATGGTGTGCCATATGCATGTAGTATACTCAGAGGCAAGAAGAGGGTCTGGGACTGGAGAAAAGGCTGTGGGCTACCACCAAGGGTTCTGAGAATCAAACTACACTCCTTAGGAAGAGCAGCAAGTGCTCTCTAGCCCCTTTATTACAATTCTCTACTTAAAAATATAATTATTAAAAATGCATATTTGTGTAATGTGTGTGGAGGTGCATACTGTGTATGGGTAACTGCTGAAAGCAGAGCTCAACCTGCTTTGAGGTTGAACTCTTGAGGCATCATTTTGAGGAACATTCTTCTTTGAGACAGGGTCTAATTACCTAGACTGATGGCATGAAATTCCAGTGATCTTGCCTCTGACCACTCAGTGCTGGGATTGCTAGTATGCACTAGCATACCTGGCATTTTCACATGGGTTCTAGGGCTCAAAACAAGGTAAGCACTTCAGCGACTGAGTCATCTCCCACAGCCTACTATACTTAGTTTTTAAAGAGCTTGTGACAAACTGAAACTCTAGATTGTAGATTCTAGAATACAGAAACGGTTTTCAGTGTTCCACTCTTGTAAGTTACTACTATCACCATCTTATAGATTGCCCAGTGTCACAAAGTCCACGGCAAAAGTGGGATGCCTGCCTAGAACTCAAATTTAAATCCTGAGGTATAGGAATCTTCCTAGACTTGAAAAGATCCAGAGACAAGGTATATGGATGACTCAACAAGTCTACAGTAAAAATATTTGCATTAATCAGTGGCTCATATATTCAAGATATGAAGTATGATGAATTAAAATGTTATAAAAAGTTTATGTATTTTTAATCTCCACCGATTCTGAAAGAAATTCTAATAGTGTTTTTTGTTTGTTTGTTTGGTTGGTTTGTTATGTTTTAAGAACAAGGACAAAAGCTGAAATGGTGGCTGGGTTTTAACTTCATGTGAAGTTTAAATTTTTGAAACTTGCAATTTGTTTTCCTGACAAATCTATATTGTCCATGAATGGACAGACACAAGGCTTCACGAGCTTACATCTTTCTATCCCCCTGCAAGATAATCTCACACTAACCTGTTTGGAATAGTGTCTTATTACTTCAGACTGCAATTCAGATGTTGTATGGAACTGGTAGTTGAGTTCAAAAAAGGCAAGCCTGAAAAAACATATTAACACATATATATTTACATAGACATGTATGCATGAAGGGTGGGAAATTTTTTTTCATTATTGATGACTGGTTTTATTTTCTTTAGAATTTTCTTTTCCACATCTCTCCCAATATATTTATCCTATGTAATTCTTGGTATGTTCTACTTGAGGAAATTCTCTAATAATCTGATAAAGTCTATAACTCTTATCCTATGAAGAGAATCACCAAAGACCAAGACAAAGATCTCCGTCACGGACCTGTAGAACTATTTCCCAACTTTGCCCTATAAAGGCCCTAAAAAAAAATGCTTGAGAAGCTGAGGTGCATGCAGGGCTGCCTGGAAATGGTCAGACTTCAGATGGCTACAGACCTTCCTTCTGGGATGAAAACAGGGGCAGCAGCTGGCGCACTAACTGGAGAGCTCTTTTCTCTGACCACGAGAACAGAAGATATACTCACCTTACTTCAATGCTGTGTTCCTGATTCTGACTGTTTCCTTGTTAGACTCAGAGCTGCATCTGATTCTCATGCCCTTATTAGTAAGTAGGCATGCAAAGACGTTCTCTGGGAAGACCATGCTTTTCTAAAGCAGTCTCTACTCAGACTCTGAATCAATGGTCAGATGCTCCATTAGTTTCCATTATGATTCACCGCCAAGTAGAAATATGTTTTTATCTGCTTACGAGATGAGCTCTCACTGTGTCATATACGCTCATCTTGAATTCCTAAACTCAAGTTATCTTTCCACTTTAGCCTGGGACTAGATATGTGTCCCATGTGCCTAGCCTAAAAATCAATGCTTGGCTACTATTGTAATTAAATGTATTCTTTTAAATCAATCCCTTAATTATTCTCTGTCTAGTCACATAATCTTTGAACAGCCTTATGGGTTTGAATGTCCTACCTTCCAAACACCGTACCTCTTAAGTATCACTTCTTTTGAGGGATCTTTATTTGGGCCAGAGTTTCTAAAGTATATAAAACGGAATATCCAACATCTCTTTTTCTTAAGAAAATTACTTAAAAATTACTCTTAACTTAGTCATTAAGGGTGGATAAAATACTTGGGTGTTATATTGATTATGACTCACTTAAAGTCAGAAACATATTTGCCTATAAACGTCAATATACTTTTCACATTTACAAAAATTTTAAATAAACATGAATGGAGCATTCATTAATTGAGATAGATATAAGTATTGAACATACTTAAAAACTACATCTTGTACATCTGTAAGGGTGGCACCAATACTCTTCAGCAAAAGATTTAAAGAGTGAACAGGAATTAGTCCTCCACGTTGTCCTGAATCTTTAGTTTCTTCTCTACCACTGCTCAGTGAAACACTCAAATGCAACTGAAGAGATAAAGAAACACAGTAAAGCATTTTCCCCATAGTGGCAAATTAACATTTACACAAGTTTAATATTGAGTTCACAAAACCATAAATGAGGTCTCAAAGCTTCTTCAATTATGCCAACTTAGTAACTAAAAAGTTTTAAAAAGTCAAAATCCAATATAGCTCTTTTTAAAATTTATAATTTAAGATGTTATAATGGACCTGACTACGTAGCTCACGCTGTTTGGACTTGGAAGCCCCTTGTCTCAGCATCATGAAGCAGAGCTTACAAACACTATCACATGAAGCTCCAACTCGTGGGAAAATCTTTACTTAATATATTTTTAGTAACACTAACAACCTAGATTCTGAAGCTGTTAAAAATAACCACATATCTCTAAAAGTATACAAATATAACTAGTATAATTAAGTTAGCCCAATAAAGTCAGGTTAAAAGTACTTTTGTGTTGTACTGTATATATATATATATATATAGCCTATACGTATAGGGTTGTGCTATAATAGTAATTTTAATGTGCTATAAATAACTTGCAGAAATTGTTTTAGACATTTAGATAGCACTGGCAAGATGGCTTAGTAGTAGATAAAGGAGTTTGCTGCCAAGTCTAAAACCTGAATTCAATCCCTGTGAACCACATGACCAATGGAAAGACTGATTCCCACCTGTCTCTGTGCTTGCAGTGACAAGTGCATTCACACACATTAAAACCAAAATCAAAACTTAGACGTGGGCTGGTGAGATGGCACAGTAGGTAAGATTACTTGGTACATAAGCCTGGCAAGCTGAGTTCAAACTCAGAAGCCATGGTGGAAGGAGAGGTTATCCTCTTTCTTGCTGTCTACCGTGACAAATAAGGGCCTGTACTCACATGCACACACCACAGGCACGCACCCATAGTAATAAAATTAAAACATAATTATATTCTATGTTCAACATTTTTGTTGCAGTATGCATGTGTTCATGCCCATATGTATGTGTGTGTGTATACAGTAATGTGTATTGCCCCTGTGCCTCATGCTTTATAAATTAATATAGCTACAACATACAGCACACTTTGAAAATTATCACAATTTATGAAAAAATAACAAAATAACAAAAGGCCAAGACATGTAGACTCATGTTGTATGTGATTTCATTATTACTTCTAAATAATAAAAAATATTTTTCTTAAAAATGCAAATGTTATTTATATCTGTAACTGTAAAACTATAAACTACTATGTTGTTATAGGAGATAACTTAAGTGCTAATTCCCTTCAGAGAGATCAAACCAATTTGTAATTACCAAGTTTATAAAATAAAACGATGTATTTTTCTTACCTTGATAGGAGATATATGAAAATATTCAAAGAGATTGACTTGTGATTGATCTACTGATGAAACCATTTCATATTCTTGTTCAAGTGTTTCTACATCCTTATGAAAATATTCAACCTATACAAGGAATATAAATACTGAAAGGGCCTGTTTATGTAAAATATTTAAAGCCAATGCCTCACAGATTAAAAAAAATTCTCTCTAAAACTCAGGTCAGCATTATTCTTAATTGGAAATTACTGCCTCAGAAGTCACTTGTATTGTTACTGCTAGGAAAGTCTGCCACAAACCAAATGATAAATATATCTTTTATCTTTCAACTAAATGATACCCAGCTTTACTTCATGTGACTGTAGATCGTATGTGAAAAGAGCACTACAAACATCACAGCAACACAGTCGTGGATATTTGCTTCTTTAACCATAGTTCTAAAAGCGATTTGTAGCACTTTGGAACCTGTCTTGTTGCAAATTTAGAGGGCAGTAAGATCATGTAAAAAGGAAAAGGCACTAAATAATTTTGCATGAGGTACTAGTGGTTCTTATGTTTGATAATCACTAACACTTCTCTTCCAAATATGGACAGACCTAAGTTACTTCTATGTGTTGAACGAAAAGTCTCAAATACTTGAAGTTGCAGAAATTATGCAGATATTAAAAAATCTCAAGTTTTTCCTCATCATGTATAATCAATACATATACAATGAACATCAATTTACTTGCCAAAAGGTAAAAGCAATCCAGATTTCAAGTAAGTGACAAATGGATAGGTACAGTAAAACAAACTCATGTAATCAATTATTACAACGCAGAGAAACCTTAAAAACATACTAGGTGATGGGGATACAATGGGGATGAATATGATATTACATGATATACATGTATGAAATTCTCATAAAGAAAAAATTATGAAATAAGTCCTCAACAAACATACAAAGCATATGATTTTGCTTATATAAATATTATAGGAAAAGCACATTACATTTAAACAGAATTAAGGCATTTAAGATGTGATAAGAGATTCTCGAATTTAACTAGATACTGACTACAACTTTATGCACAAAATTTGGTAATATTTTCTTAGACTTTCTCTTTTGATAACATTTCCTGTCAAATCCTGTCACTCTAAGTCTCACCTCTGTTTTCTCAGTCACCTCAGCTTTTGTGACAAGGTCTGCTAGAGCATACACAAATCCAAGATCCAACCTGAGATCCATTTCTTGAATCAACACTTTGAAGTACCTATATTAAAATGTAAGGAACATTAAAAAATTTCAAGTAAATATATAAAGAAAGTTAGATGAAATAAATTAGATCAACATTAGAACTTTGAAAGTTGGGACTAAATGATTGAACGAAATGGCCCATGCTACACTGTAACAGCAAGGAACTCAAATATCAAAGTGGCCATAGGGAAAAAACTGACTTGTGTCACGGAACAGATCATTACATAGCAATAACAATGAACGAGCAAGAACTACTTGTTGTAAATCATTACATTTAAATACAAATTTTAATTTACAAAACCAAGTCCTAAAAGTATTTTGTAGGCTGAAATACTTTAAGACAATTAGATTATTAATCCAGCTAGTTAGAGAGATGGCTCAGTGGTTAACAGAATTCACTGGCTGCTTTTACAGCGGACTTGGGTTTGAATCCCACCATTCACAACAGGACTCATAATTATCTGCATCTCTAGCCCCGGGGAATCCCATGCTCTCTTCTGGCCTCAGCAACCACCTGGCATGTAGAATGTTGTTTAGGCAAGGCACGCATTCATATATATATGGAAAAAAATTTTTAAAGAAAATTAGAAAATAAAAATAAAAGTAAAAACATATTATTTTTAAATTTTATCTATTTATCAGTGTGCATGTATGTGTGTGGGTCATATGTGCCACCTTTACGTGGGCTCCAGGGATCAAACTTGGGGTGGAGGACAAATACAAGTCACTTTGGAGATTAGGAAGGGAGGAAGAAATAAAGAGGGACTTATCACTTAGATAGATACTGTGGTTCATAATCTGCTTCTTTTTTTAAATTTTAATTTTATTAATTTATTCAGATTATGACTCGATTGTTATCCTATCACATGTACACTCCCATTCCTCCCTCCCTCCTGCTTTCACCCTATTCCCCTCCCCTAGGTCTATGATCTAGGGGGCTTCCTCCTCGACTATCTGGTCATAGACTATCAATTCTTTCTTTTGAGTGCCATCAGGCCTCCATCCCAAGGGGAAGTGGTCAAATATGGGGCACCAGAGTTCATGTCAGAATAAGCCCCCGCTCTCCACAAAACTGTGGAGAATTTCCTGTCCATTGGGCAGATAATCTGCTTTTTAGAATGAGTGAGTTGTGAGTAAAGACAGGGATCTGACTTTTGCCACTGTTTCTAAAACTATGTATGGCCATTATAAATAACTTAAAACAGTAAAATAAATGTACATAAAATGAAAATAATAAAGAATCTTACATGTAAATATCTGACTCACATGAAATTTAGTTTTAACAAGAACAAGGATATTCAAATGTTCAGACAAAAAAGTAAACATACAAGAACTATATAAAGACACTTACTTAATGCGTGATATCTGGGAATGTCCTGCAGATCTCATGACAATACTGACATCTGTAAAAGGCTTTGGTGCTGTAAAGTTTAAAATAGTATTATGTTCATCACCCTTTAAGCCGAAAGGATGGACATTTTCTTTCAATTTAAAACACATGTCAATGGAAAATTAATCATGTAGTAAATCAGCAGTATCAACTAAAATTAATGACACCTTCAACATAATAGTCTTAATTTCAGATTCCAGATACCTTTTTAGTTATCTGTAGTCACTTTAAGGATAACTACAAAAATCAATTACTTTATATTAGAAATATGGATTAGAATCATCGGCAAATTATGAAAACATATTAACATGGTTCATGTTTCTAAGAGGATCAGTAAATGCATGTAAGGTGGTTAAAAGACTTCCAAGGAAATTATGAAGAAAAGCCACAAGAAAGTGTAAAGTCCATAACATGAGGTCTGTGATGGGAACACAGAAAAGGGAAGCAAAGAGAGGTGAAGTACAAAGGGGGTAGGGAGCAAAGAAAAAGTACAGTGAGAGAAATAAACAAACAAGAGAGAAGAAAAACAAAAGAGGTGAGAAAGGTTGGAGACAGAGAGTCAGTTATTCTCATTTGGAGAACTCAGGACCATTCAGAAAATACTGTATCTAGGGGCTGGAGAGATGGCTAGGGGCTTGAGTGCACTTGCTGCTCTTCCTCACACACACTGGCAGCTCACAACCACCTGTAACTCCTGCTCCATGGAATCTGCTCTGCTCCTCCGGCCTCTGCAGGCACCAGGCATGCACATGGTGCACTACATACTCTTAGACATACACATAAAGCAAGTGATGAAAGCTTTAAAAAGCCGAATCTAAATTGTCTCATTTTTATTCAGTTCCTAATGTTTTCAAATAATATAGATTATTAAGTAGTTTACATATTAGTAATACAGTTTAAAATTCCTATTTCTAAAAACTTCAATACATGTATTTCTGAATAACCTTACCCTCAGCATTTCACATGTTTTCCTGAATAACTAACTCCTAGTCCTTCATTAAGCAGTTTTACTATCTAATGATCTAGCAAGACTAAACTTGACAATGCCATTTTTGTAGCCAAATAAACCAACTAGCAACATAATTGTTTGTAGCACAATCTAAAAGTAAACACAAACCTGAGTCCATGGTGACAGACTTTGGAGGTTTAATAGGATAAAACACGAAAGGAAAAATAGCACCATGAATCTGGTTTTGGATCTAAGAAAATGAAACAGGAATCAGTATATAGCATGTCACATACACGACCTGACTAGAACATAATTTAAGAATTACAGAGAATCAGACTAGTCAATACGCAACTGAGTACAAAATGAAGATTCAGTATTTCCCTTGTGTCTCCAACTTCAGTCCCGTCCTCCTTCCTTCCTCTCAAACTATCCCTCCCTGCTCCAAGCCTTCTTTCCTTCTTAAACATAGAGTCTCAATCCACAGCAGGGAGGCCTTGAACTCATGGGATCCTCCTGCCTCAGCTTCTCAAGTGCTGATATTACAGGCACATGTAATCCTGGCTTCTTTTCCAATTTGTTTCTAGCCATTGGCTTCCATCTTGCCCTCTTCTTTGGCTTTGTACTAGATAAAACAGACCAAGGGAATATATCGGTTTTTTATTGTTTCACCTTCATTTCCAGACTCACCTGTATTCTATAAATCTGAATCCTGAGTGATGATTGGTGTGCAGATGTATTATATTCTACTTTTAGTGCTGGGAGGTAATTTCTCCGTACAGCTATTACATGTGGTTGAAGAATTTTCATGTCATTCCCACTAGGTGTTAAGCGTACCTGAAAAATATTGACCCTCCACAATGAATTTTTTTTTACTATTCATTAAAGTTATACATCTATATGAAAATTAACTTTAAGATACCCTAATTTAGCGGGGCAGTGGTGGTGCACGCCTTTAATCCCAGCACTCGGGAGGCAGAGGCAGGTAGATTGCTGTGAGTTCGAGGCCAGCCTGGTCTACAAAGCGAGTCTAAGACAGCCAAGGCTACACAGAGAAACCTTGTCTTGAAACACCAAAACTAAAAACAAAGAGATACACTAATTTAAAAAGTAAAGTCTACAGAAGAGGTTAGTCAGGTGGGGAGAAATAGTAGGAGCAAAGTATAACAATACATATTTGCGAAACCCATTAATTTGTATGCTAACTTAAAAACACATTAACGCTGAGCATGCTAGTGCATATCTGTAACCTCAGCACTCTAGAAGCCGAGGCAGAGGATTGTCATCTTCAAGGACAGTTTGGTCTATATAGTGAGTTCCAGGCCACCTCGGGAAAAGCTAATCAAACCAAACCCCAAACAGAAAGTTCTTAAAGTGTATGATTAAGATTCAAATCTTTCTTCAGAGCTTTGAAATTTTTTCAAACAAGTCCTTCATTTGCTTGGTCAGAGTAACTCCTAAATATTTTATATTGCTTGTGGCTAACGTGAAGGGTGTATGTAGTTTTCCTAATTTCTTCCTCTGCATGATTGTCATTTGTATATAGGAAGGCTACTGACTTTTTTGAGTTAATTTTGTATCCAGCCAATTTGCTGAAGGTGTTTATGAGCTGTGGTAGTTCTATGGTGGAATTTTGAGGGTCACTTATGTACACTATCATATCATCTGCAAATAGGGATAATTTGACTTCCTCTTTTCCCATTTGGATCCCCTTGATCTCCTTTTGTTGTCTTATTGCTCTGGCTAGAACTTCGAGTACTATATTGAAGAGATATGGAGAGAGTGGGCAGCCTTGTCTTGTACCCTATATTAGAGGAATTTCCTTGAGTATCTCTCCATTTAATTTGATTTTGGCTATTGGCTTGCTGTATATAGCCTTTATTATGTTGAGGTATGTGCCTTGTATGCCTGATCTCTCCAAAACTTTAAACATGAATGGGTGTTGTATTTTTATCAGGGAAATGCAAATCAAAACAACTCTTGAAATTCCATCTTACATCCATCAGAATGGCTAAAATCAAAAATTCAAGTGACACCACATGCTGGCGAGAATGAGGAAAGAGAGGAACACTCCTTCATTGCTGGTGGGAATGCAAACTAGTACAGCTACTTTGGAAATCTATCTGGCGCTATCTCAGAAAACTGGGAATAGGGCTTCCTCAAGACCGAGATATTCCACTCCTTGGAATATACCCAGAAGATGCTCCAGCACACAACAAGAACATTTGCTCAACCATGTTCATAGCAGCCTTATTCATAATAGCCAGAACACGGAAACAGCAGCCTAAGTGTCCCTCAGTAGAAGAATGGATAAAGAAACTGTGGTACATTTACACTATGGAATACTACTCAGCTATTAAAAACAAAGAATTCCCGAAATTTGTGGACAAATGGATGGAACTAGAAATGATCATAATGAGTGAGTTAATCCAGAAGCAGAAAGCGTCATATGGTATATGCTCACTTATATCTGGACACTAGCCCAAGGGGCATGTCCCATGAAAGTCTTCACTTACCAGGAAAGTGGGTCAGAGGGGAGGACATCCTATTGGGACTCTAGGTGAGAGAAGCATGGGAGAATGGGGAAATAGAAGGATCCAGAGGGTCCTAGAAACCTACAAGAATAACATTATGATGGATGGATCTGGGCCCAAGGGTCCTGCTTAAACTATGGTACCAGCCAAGGACAATACTTGCAGTAAACTTTGAATCTCTACCCAGATCTAGCCAATGGACAGGACATTCTCCATAGCTGAGTGAAGAGTGGGGACTGACTTTCACATGAACTCTACTGCCCCATATTTGATCACGTCCCCTGGATGGGGAGGCCTGGCGGCACTCAGAGGAAGGATAGCAGGCTACCAAGAAGAGACTTGATACCTTATGAGCATATACAGGGGGAGGAGGTCCCCCTCAGTCACAGTCATAGGGGAGGGGAGTAAAGGGAAAATGGGAGGGAGGGAGGAATTGTAGGATACAATGGATGGGATAACAATTGAGATGTAATATGAATAAATTAATAAAATATATTTAAAAAGATTCAAATCTTTTTTTTTTTTTTTTTTTTTTTAGACAGGGTTTCTCTTTGTAGCCTTGGCTGTCCTGGATTCGCTTTGTAGACCAGGCTGGCCTCGAACTCACAGTGATCCACTTGCCTCTGCCTCCCGAATGTTAGGATTAAAGGCGTGTGCCACCACACCCGGCAAGATTCAAATCATAAAAAAAAATTCTAATCTTTATGTTTATATTTGTAATATTAGTATAAATATTTATATAAGGATTATAGCTTGGCTATAACACTTTTTATATTTAATTACTAAAACTTATTTTAATAAAATAATGCAATAAAAGAAAAATATTTTAAAATAAGAAAGTCTTGTTTCTTGTTACTTTAGCGAATAATTAGCAGCTGGCTTCTTAAGAATGTTCAGTTTCTTAATATAACCACTCTTTCAAGCAGCTCATATGAAGTATATACATTAGCGGTAACGTCATTCAGTATGCTTCGTAAGAAGTCAATTTCTCTTTAGAATTCAAAAGTAATTCAAACTACAATGTAAAATTGAAAGTTGACAAAAGTACGTTAAAAACTTACTGGAATGTTATTGTCCAACTCAATCACCTTGTCTTCGGAAGGTGAAGATTCTATGTATTCCTTAAATTCCTTCTCCAGCTTCTCAGTGTGTTTTACACTCATTGGCTTCCACCTGGCCTTTTTCTTTGGTTTTGTCTCCCA
>OU015757.1:36644079-36693320 GCA_907169655.1 Acomys percivali
TTTATAATCATTAAATGAATGTTTTACATAAACTAAAGAGCCTCCACTCAAGTTTTACAACAGTTTCAGTTATAAGCAAGATTATTCTTATTTTAAAAACATGAATTCATTCAACTACTTATTTCACTTTTATTCAGTCAGGGTTCTAGGTAGAAGGAAGATGCCACTGAGCACCCCTGTCATGTTCCCTTTAGCTAAGGAGTTATACTAAATAGTAAGCATGAAAACCAATTGGGTATTTGGGAGGGGAAATGCTTCTGAAACAAGAAAATGTAATAGTCTCACATGGATCTGCAGTCTCAGCTACCAGAAATGGTAGGAACCCCAGGAATGGTCACTAGGGAGGGCCCCGTTGTGAAGGTGAAATTTCTGCAACCTTAAGGGAGGCAGTGAGGGTAAAAACATTTCAGATATGTGACCTGCTTTACCAAAGACCCTGGAGCAGGAGAAAACTGTGGTGCATGAAAAACAAAGAGACTAGCAGGGTAAGAACACACTGGGGTAGACACAACAGAAGCCCCTGAGAGGTCAAACAAGGTAACGTCTTTTAGGAGCAGACTCTGAGTTTTATTTTTCAAATATTATTCCAAACATTACTTCTAATATTGATGCATCTAACCTTGTAAAGCCTATATAGGCTACTTCTTGTCTTGTATAATTATTGACAAGTGAAATTCCAACATCCTGTAATGCCAATACAATCTCTTGTTCTGCTAACTCTGCCTTTTCACTTTCATATGTTGCTTTAAACACCCTTGGATCTTCAGTGAATAAAATAATACGCTGCAAGCCTTCAAAGAATGACACTAAATAAATGGTTTTTTTCCCCACAAGTATAGGCGTCATCATATCCTAAAAGAAAACAACCAAAAAAGGGAATCAGCTTGTACCCAACAAACATGAAGTCTATACTTGACATTACATGATGCGAACACAAACAACCTTAGTTTCTAAGGCTAAGGCAGCAAACCACATAAACACTAGCACATGCCTTGGAGATAGTTATCACTTACATGAGTGCTATTTCAGACAATTAACAGAATGGCTATTTGTACACTATTTCCTCACTAAAGAAACCTGATGCCAGCTGCCAAATTATGATATTGTTAATCATAAAATCCAGTCAGTTGCTTAAATACTTTTAGATCATAATAAAATCTAATTTAAAGTCTTATAGGCTAAATCAATAACAATTTTTTTCTATTTCATTTTAACTCTACGGTATATTAAAGGTTCTTTCAGCCTCAAGTTCACATTTCCTTACATAGTAAAGTAAGAAAAAGGTATCACTACTCAGTCACAAGCCTTATAAAGCACTTGCGCAGCTGGGTGCAATAACTCACATCCACAACCACAGGACTTGGGAGGCTGAGGGACAAGGACTACCATGGCTCAAGTTAACCTGGGCTATAGAGGGAGGGCTTATTTCAAAATATAAGACAAATAGAAGTCGTATGTAACAACAACAAAAATAAATAAATAAAGAACTGATGTTTTCAACAGGGCTAATTACTTAGGAAACTTCTTTATAAATACTGTGTTGGGAAACCGGAGATGACTCAACAGGTAAAAATATGTGTAGACAAGCCTACCGACCTGAATCAATTTCCAAGACCCATATGGTAGGAGGACAGAACTGATTCGCACAAATGGTCCTCTGACCTCTACAAGATGGCCGGTGGTACACTTGTACTCATGTGTCTATGTCCATATACACAAATCCACACACATAATAATAATAGTAATATATAGATAAAAATACAAACAAGTGAATAAACACTGTATTGATATTGTATCTTTAAATTAAATGATAAAACAAATTTAACAAATTAAATAACAATTACCCATAAATTCTAGTTAATAAATATTCTAATTAATAAAATCTTAATATTTAGTTCATACTTATTTTATAATATACAGAAATTAAAATTTGAGGTTACCATAAAATTATTACCTAGGTATTATAACATTACCTATAAAAACTTCTATGATAAAATATACAGTACTAGAAGTATAGAGAGTTAAGAAAACGTATTTCCAAATAATTCTGAATCTCTAATATACCAAATTTCAGACTTAGATTTATAAATTTCAAACTATCAGTACTATTTAGCTGTGCAATGTAATAATCAAGAGATTATAAAGGCCATTTATCCCAGCACTTGGGAGGCAGAGGCAGGCAGATTTTGTTACTTTGATGCCAGCCTGGTCTACATAAGCACATTCTAGGATAACCAGTGTTTACTTATGGAGAACTTTCCTCAAACAAAACAAAATACAAAAGAAGACTAAGCCAAATCAAATAAAATAAAACTTATTATCCAAGAATTTTTAAAAGGTTAAAGCTAGACTGATTATATGAAATCTACTTTAAAACAAAGTCAAATCACTTAATGCTCACACTGAAGACAATGAAAAATCTCCTACTAGTACAGGAGCTCTAGAGAACTGGCTAGTGCTTAACACGCACGCACGCGCACACACACACACACACACACACACACACACACACACACACACACACAAAATACAGAGAGAGAGAGAGAGAGAGAGAGAGAGAGAGAGAGAGAGAGAGAGAGAGAGAGACGGGCAAATCACAAGCACCTCTACAGACAGTGACAGCTACCAAGGAACAAGTGATGCCAGAGAGACCAAAGATAACGCTGTTGCCCCTACAGCAAGTCAGTGTCAGAAATATTAAAACAACAAAACATGTTTTTTAAAGCACAAAAAAGAAATGAAAGAAATTATAATGACAAAACAAAGGAAAAGAGAAAGAAAAGAAACAAAAGACACACACACATATTTTAGCAAAGGGTTTAGGTTCATGTCCCAGTTAGATCTACACCAGGCAGCTCACAACCACCATATGCATGCAGATTGAGAGGATCTGATACCCATTTCTGAAGTCTATGGGAACCTGTATGCATACGGCACATAAAGTAATGTAAATAGTATGTTAAAAAAACTTTCATTGAAGAAAAGTATGCAAAATTAAAAAAAAAAATACTTATAGAGAGCTAGAAGACAGTGAGTGGTTAAGAGGTGTAAAACTCATGATTTCATGCCCTGAAATGATCATCATTTGTTTTTACAGCTTGCCATTGAGAAATGAAGTCTTTTTCGTTTAGGTTCCTGCAAGAGCAGAAATCTAGCTAAAGTGACAGTCAGTATATGACACAGATACCTAAGGGATGAATACTGAAAGACTTCCTCAAATACATGGTCTTTCCTAATAGTAAAACCAGATGATATAGATGCAGTCAGATGTGCAGTTCTTGGTACCTTCAGAAAGGATCAAGTGTGGCAGGACTCATTCTGCACAATGAGCCCTAGGAAAGACTGCAGTCTGCTGCTTACTCTACACGCCCGCCCAGCTTGTGGATGCCCTTACATACCATTTAAGAAACAATAGGCACTTGACGGGTTTCCATTTCCAATTTGAAAAGAGGCAATTTAAAACAAACAGGCTTTTTTCAATACTGCTTTTAAAATTTTTTTCTAGCTTTTACAGAATAGCTGCAAACCAGCCTTACTGGTAAAGGAACTTCAGCATGAAAAACAGAAAAGCAGCTGAGAACTACTTAATGACCAAGTGAGCACTTACATCCTTGTGTGTTACTTCACCATGGCTTTGCCCGCAGCTCCATGTCAGCTTTCTGGAGCCTACTGGATCAGCCCATGTGTAATATACTGCTTTTCCAGGAGGAAGGGAATCTTCTATTTCACTGAGAGAACTGTCATTAATAGTAAAAATATGTATTAAATGAAATGCAATTGACAAATACATAACAATCCTAAATAATACTTCATTCTTATCCACTAATTGAGATTTGTAAAAGTTCTAATTAAGACCAGAAAAAGGTTTTTTCCTTTATACAGTGAAAAGAGCAAGTATGCTTTCTTTTAAAATGTTACAGCTTTAGAAGAAAAAGTAGGGAAGAGCCTAGAACACATTGGCACAGGAGACAACTTCCTGAACAGAACACCAACAGCCCAAGCCTTAAGGTCAACAATTAATAAATGGGATCTCATGAGGCCAACAAGCTTCTCTGTAAGGCAGGGGACACTGTAAGAGAACAAAGCGACAGCCTACAGACTGGGAAAAGATCTTCACCAACCCTACATCTGACAAAGGTCTAATATCCAACATATATAAAGAACTCATGAAAGTAAACACCACCAAACCAAATAACCCAATTGAGAAATGGGGCTCAGAACTAAACAGAGAATTCTCAACAGAGGAATATCAAATGGCTGAGAAACACTTAAAGAAATGCTCAACATCTTTAGTCCTCAGAGAAATGCAAATCAAAATGATCCTAAGATTCCATCTTACACCCATCAGAATGGCTAAGATCAAAAATTCAAGTAAAACCAATGCTGGCAAGGATGTGGAGAAAGAAGAACACCCCTTCATTGCTGGTGGGAATGCAAACTTGTAAAACCATTTTGGAAATTTATCTGGCGGTTTCTCAGAAAACTGAGAATAGGGCTTCTTCAAGACCCAGCTATTCCACTCCTTGGAATATACCCAGAAAATGCTCCACCACACAACAAGGACATATGCTCAACCATGTTCATAGCAGCCTTATTCATAATAGCCAGAATCTGGAAACAGCCTAAATGCCCCTTAGTTAAAGAATGGATAAAGAAACTGTGGTACATTTACACTATGGAATATTACTCAGCTATTAAAAACAAGGAAATCCTGAAATTTGTGGACAAATGGATGGAACTAGAAATGATCATAATGAGTGAGTTAACCCAGAAGCAGAAATACTCACATGGTATATATTCACTTATAATTGGGCACTAGCCCAAAAGGCACGCCCCACAAAAGTCTTCACTTACCAGGAGACTGGGATAGACGTGAGGACATCCTACTGAGACTCTAGGTAAGAGAAATATAGGAGAATGGGAAATAGACGGATCCAGAGGGTCCTAGAAACCTACAAGAAGAACATTGTGATGGGTGGGGCCCAGGGGGTTCTGCTCAAACTACTGCACTAACCAAGGACAATACAATAGTAAACATTGAACCCCTACTCTGATCTACTCAATGGACAGGACATTCTCCACAGTTATGTAGAGAGTGGGGATTGACTTTGACATGGGCTCTGGTGCTCCATATTTGACTATCTCCCCTTGGTGGGGAGGCCTGGTGGCACTCAAAGAAAGAATAAGCAGGCTACCAAGATGAGGATTGATAGCCTATGACCATATAGTGGGGAAGGAGGTCCCCATCAGTCATAGACCTAGGGGAGGGGAATAGGGTGAAAGCAGAAGGGAGGGGGGAATGGTAGGATACAAGTGATGGGATAACAGTTGAGTTGTAATCTGAATAAATTTATAAAATTAAAGATAAAGATAAAATAAAATAAAATAAAATAAAATGTTATAGCTTTTCCAATGAAAAATTTATCTTTAAGAAAACAAAAATATTTTAAGGGAAACATTTTTTTCTGAGGAAATAAAGACTTCATGTATCTAAAATTACTTTTTGTTTTATTTTAAACTGCAGAAAGATATTCTTATCTACATTAAATTTTAGATGATTTAATAAGTCCTGGTCTTACTGTGTAGGCTAGCTATTTTCTGACACTTGCCACAAACCAGAGTCTCTTGGGAAGACAGATACTTAAGTAAGGAAGCACCTCTATTAGACTGGTCTGTGGGTTAGTTCCTTGACTTTTGACTGATGTGGAGGGCCTAGGCCATTGTAAGCAGTTTTTCTCGGACTGTAAGAAATCAATACAAGCCATGGAGAGCAAGTCAGTAGGCAGCATTCCTCAGTGTTTTCTGCTTCGGTTCCTGTTTCCAGGCTTCTGCCCAGAGTTTCTGTTCTGACTTTTCTCAGTGATAGACTGTGATAAGGATGTGTAAGCAAGATAAGCCTTTTTCTTCCCCAAGTTAGTTATGGTCAGTGTTTTATTACAGCAACAGAATGTGTGTGGGGGTGGGGGCGGGGGTTGTAAATAAGCCGTTTTAAAAATTTACATACAAGTGAGAGAGCCCAAACACATAATGACAGAGTGAAAAAAGCTACAGCACAGGACAGAGATAAGAACTAATGTTTTAAAGATGGTATTATATTAGGGATTTTGTTGAATAAGTAGATCTGAGATACTCTCATCAAAGGAAAAAAAAAATAAAGTAGCCATGGCTAGGGATATAGCTCAGTGGTATGCTACTTGCCTTGCATGTGATTTCAACTCCTTAGTGCTACGTACAAAAAGTAACTAGGAAGCTACAGACAAAACTGCGTCACTAGACAAAACATTGCTTATATGTACTCCAAAGCATTGTACACAATATTGCAAACTTCTAATTTTAGGAGGTATGGGAATTAGCACGGTGGTGACTGCCTACCATATACAAAGGCCTGGACTCTATCCCTAACACCACAAAAAGCAAAACAAAACAAACAAATAAAAAACCCCAAAAAACAAAAAACCAAACCAAACCAAACCAAACCAACAAAAACCAACTACACAGGAGCTGGAGAGTGGCCCAGACACTGAAAGCACATACAGCTCTTCTACAGGACCCAGTTCAGCTCCCATATTCTCCTTAGGAGACTCACAACAACCTCTAACTCCAGTTCCAGAGGCCACACAGCCTCTTTTGGCCTCTGAGGGCAATGGCACGCATATAGTATGCACACCCCCACACACATAAAGACAAAAGTACGGTAGCTCAAAAGTAGTGCAGACCCTGGGACTAATACCCAGATTCAAAACTAAGCAAACAACAGTAAGAACAACAAAAGCAAATTAGTTAGAAATGATGCTAGTTCCACATATGCACAAATAGGACATGTTATTTTGCAAATTGTTAAGGAATGTGTATGATACAATATTACGGTAAAAGACAGAGGCTATGGCTCCGTGGATTAAGTGCTTGAAGAATTGAGGAACAGAGTTTTGATCCTCACAGACAGTTTCCTGCAACTCCAGACTCAGGAGGCAGAGACAGGGATCCTTACACAAGCTGGCTAGCAAAACTAAAATAATCTACGAGCTTCTGGCTCAGCCAGAGACACACCTCAACAAATAAAATGAAGAACAATTGACACCAAACCACCACTTTGGGCCTACACACAGACACACACTGTACATAAGCACCCACACTTAAGGGAACACCACACCTATATCCATACACTATACACATGAACTCACACTCATGTCCTCCCCTTCCCCCCACAAAGGCAAGAGATAAAATTCAGTTATAATTATTAAATTGGGCTAAAGATTGCTATTAAAAGACAAACAAGTAAAAGCAGGCACCTTGTAATCCTAACAGAGGAAGCAGAGACTAGAGGATTCCAGGAACTCACTGCCCAGACAGTGTTGTTGAATCAGTGAACTCTGGGTTAAGTAACAGAGCCTATCCATAAGGTGGAGAGCCAGAGAGGACGATAACCAACTGGGCTCCATGCAATATACATAACACAACGCCAGCCTTGTGTGATATATATAAAACATTAATGGTAATTTCTTAATTATGAGAAAGAATGCTATATTGTGACATTCTCCTTACCTTTGCTTATACTGAACAGGGTCACTCTTGGTATGATTTATTAATAGGAATGTAGCTGCTCCATCATGGTAGTTTGAAAATGTAATAACTGTAGAGTGCTCAGCCATATTAACTTCTGCAATAATACCTCCAAGCTTAAAGGAAAAAGTTTTGATGTGATTATTTTGCTAAGAATATTAATTGATAGCATTTAGTAATAAAAGTTCACTTTTGGTGAAGAATTAGACAACTCAGACTTTTTACGGTTAACGATAAAACTCGACTGTATGAAAGTGAAATTTGAGTATATTCCAGTGTAAATTTATTCTAGAAATGTTTACTAACTTTCTATATAACAAATTCTTTTTGTTTGTTTCACATATACATTAGTTTTTCTAATGATACACACAAGATAATGACCATGGACATAAAAAACAAAACAAAACAAAACAAAACAAAACCACTCACCTCATTACTCAGCCGCAATAAAATACAACTTTCTTGTTTGTTAAAATGTATCCTTTTGGGAGGACCTTCACTCCCTTCAACTTGAATAAGAAGAAGACTGGAGGCATCCTCAGGCCAAAAGGGGATACTCTAAAAATGTATTACACATATTTAAATGGGTTTCATTATGAATACTTATGTCATTTAATAGCCTTACAGAGTGGCAAGTAAAGTTTAAACATTTCTGCCCACATTGCTGTCATCACTCATGAAACTGCAAGACTCAAAAGAGCACCAATACTCATATAACTAAATATATTAAAAATGAGGTGCATTCTTACATCCTTAAGCCTTAGGTTCCTTTAGAGCCTGGATTTCATACTGTATGTTAATGTTTAATAATATAACATAAAACAGCAAAACAATGTCTTCTCTAAGGGTTATGTATGGAACCTCTTGAGACTGGAGAATATGCCAAGTTTCTTTTTAACTTTTGTAGTTGGAAGGCAGAGACTAAGCTGAACAAGAGGTAATGGTATTGAGCGTGGATCTTAAAGTAATCATTATAAGTCAAATAAGAATGCAAGATTTTAAGGTATCTTAAATGAAGATAAAAAAGAAAACATAAAAATTGAAAAACTCTACAGATACAGTTTGTAAATGATAATCAGGACCTAATAGTATCTGCAAGTGATACAATACACAAGATACAAATGTTATAAATCAAAGTATAGAGAAGATATGACAACAGAGTAAAAAAGGTAAAAGAGAGCTACAGTCCCTACCATCCAGACAGATCTAGAATTTTATTTCCAAAAGCTAAGAACAGACTTACTGAGGACTTGTTGAACGCTTACAAAAACAAATCATGTTAAGTCAACAAACATTTACAGAGATTCTACTATGTTTAACCACTGATCAAAATCTTTTTTGTTTTGTTCTTGTGTTAAGACTGTGTCTCCCTATTTAGCTCTGGCTGTCCTGGAACTCCTTATTTATTTATTTATTTTTATCAATTGTTTTGTTTTGTTTTTTAAATCGTGGCTAGACATTTTATAGTATACAGCCAGAAAAGTCTACCATGTTTAATCATTGATCAAACCTTTCTAACAGGGCCCCATTTAGCTTTTAGGTGAAATATTTATGGTTACAAAAATCTACTTAATTACCCTTTATTCTCACTATGGCTCTGACTTCTCTTGTTTTGTTTCGAGACAGGGTTTCTCTGTGTTAGCCTTGGCTGTCCTGGACTCGCTTTGTAGACCAGGCTGGCCTCAAATTCACAGCAATCCGCCTGCCTCCGCCTCCCAAGTGCTGGGATTAAAGGCATGCACCACCACACCCGACTTATGCTTTAACTTCTAATCTTCTCCTCTCTAATAATATTGGTCTTTTTTACTACCTTCCAAACACGTCAATAACTTGCCTCTGCTGGGCATTGTGGCACACCTTTAAGTCCAGCACGTGGGGAGGCAGAGGCATGCAGACCTCTGTTGTTTTAGGCCAGCCTGGTCTACAAAGTGAGTCCAGGACATTCAAGGCTACACAGAGAAACCCTGTCTCGAAAAAACTACAAAACAAAAAGGAAAAAAAAAAAAAAAAACTCCACCACCAACAACCAAAAATCCTCTCCTCCACTGGATTACTATCCTTGTTTATCTCTCTCAGGCTTACTCCCTAGACAAGCAGATTGCTGAGAGGTCTACCTCATGTCTCTAAACTTAGGTTGTTTTCAGGGAAGACTTCAGACATTATAGAAGCTTAACTTAGTAGACCTTAGAATGAAACAGAATTAATAGTTAAAGGGAGATTAGTTTCAAGTTTTACAGGAAGTAGTAGTAGTCAACAGATATAGATATAAGTACCTCAAGAAAAATAACGAGTAACTCATGTACAGACATAGTGATATGATATTAATAAGAGAAAAAAGACCTATAATGCAATTAGAGAAGAAAGACAGGTTACTTCGAAAGAAACGACAGGATCATAGCATAATTTTCCAAAAAATGTAAACCAAAGAGAATGGTGAGAAAGACACAAGACATTAGGAAAAAGAAAAACCAACCACAACATGACATAAAAAACAAAATAAGAATTGGCATAAAAGATAATGATTAAAACTTATGGACAAAAAAACCTGATGTCATTTATCTCAAGATCAACCATACTAGAAATTCTAAAACTTTAAGAATATGCCCATGGATTGTCTTTATGTACAATTTTAGCATAATAGCTCTTCAAAACTAGGTAATGTGTCAACCTCAGTGTATCATGTAGAAAACACCTCCAGCTGTCTGACTCTTACCTTCTTCCAAGAAGCAAGTTTGACTTAATTTAGCATATAAAGGCATTCCCAACAGCTTCATGAAGAAAATTAATAATTTTCTAATCTTTAATGATATCTCATCTATATTTCTACTGCTGTTATTTACAAATGTCTAGTGTGGTTACTTAAGCAAACTTGTTAGAATTGGCAGTGTCTACCAACTCAATTAAGTTATGCAATCCTAGGGAGCAAAGGTCCTAAGAGAACTAGTCAATAAAACTTTACGCAAGTAAAACAAAATTAGGGTATGGGAGAATTAAAACCATGATAATTTAAGGAATGTAACAACAAAAACAAAACACAATTAAAAGAAGTATGTTTTAGTTTGCATATATTCACTTTACAACCCTGGTTTCACTATGGCACTTTTATACATGTCTATCATGTACATTGAACATAAGAGTACAAAGTACATTATGAGATTCATTTACGCACCTGCTCTAAGTCAAGAGAAAGCCATTTATCACTTCCTTCTTCTGCCACTGATATACGGTATTTGCTTTTGTTTTTAATCATATGAAAAGGAGTAAATGTCACAATTCTGGTAATGTTAAAACTGCTGAGGTTTATAGTGACACCAACCTAAGGAAAAAAATTAAAGCTGTTTGAAAACTATTACCATTGTATACTCGTAAGTTTTAAGTACCCAACAGATACATTTTAAATCAAAGTTTCTTTAGCACAGAAGAAACTTACTTGGTATTCCATTTTCATGCCTTTGCATTTAATGGCACCATGACTACCAACAGTATCGATTGAAAACTGATCAGAGAGTTCACTATCAGTTACCATGAGCTGAACCTAAGAGAAGAATTTGAGATAAGTTACAACTTAGATACCATCTATCTGTGTGTGGTGTGGAAAGTCAAACTCAAAGCCTGCACGTTAGGCAAAACTAGATTATACTGATAATGTAATAAATCTTTCGTAACACTAAATGCTTACTGTACTGTTTATGGTTAGATGTTTCTGAGATAGCATCTCTTGTGTACCTCAGCTTGGATGTAACTTACCATGTACATAAGCAGGCCTCAAAATCAACATCCTCCTGCCTCCTGAAAGTTACTGGGTACAGGTGCATGCTACTATACCCAGCTATGCTAACTTTTTTTTTAATGCTAACTTTTTTAACCTCAAATATTTAACAAATGTTATTTCTATTTAAATTTCAGGTTTTATTGTTCAAAGCTCTAAAAGCTGAAACAGGATGTTTATTTAAAGAGCAAAAGTTAGAAAAAGACAAAGACACATACCTTATTGTTGTTAAAAAAGTGGTTTGGCTGAAAGGAAAAGAGAACTGGCTTTTTATAATTAGGTGGATGCTTTCTGTGGATTCCATCTGCTTTGTACTGTAACATCCGATCAGTTTTATTGACCATCCAATATGGACTATGAAATGCTACAACTGTCTGACCGGTATTGTAAGTCATATGGATAGCAATATCCAAATCAGTCTTCTCCATTTCTGTGAGACAGGTAAAGTTGGTGAAATTGATGTCTTGTTGATTAGGTTTTATTTGAAATTCACTTTTCCAATCATGATTAAGATAGTCGAGTAATTTTAAGTGTAGCTTGGCTTTGTCCATTTCTACATTATAAATCTGTGATGAATGTCCTTCACTTAGAGTAAAAACAGTATTTTCAATGCCCTGGAGTAAGAAACAAAAATAAAAAACAAACCTAAACACACTTCTGAAAAACACACACCCAAATGCACTTATTCTTTCGAAATATTACACAAAACTCCTTTGAAATAATTGTCAGAACAAGTCATCGGCCTTCTTCAAGCCATAACTCTGCCCAGTCATTTGGTTATTTGTACTTGTAAAATGCCCTAGATAAACTACTAGGAAAGGCTAAAACTAAATGGCACGTCGAACTGCACAGCTAGTTCTAACTGTAATGCTGTTCTCAGTAAAACTAAAATAAGCCCTAACTTATCTACTAGCTATTAGTTTTGAAAACTACAAAATAACAAAAAGTACTAGAAAAAACATACTGCCTGCCATTAAAAAAACAAAAACAAAAAAACAAAAACCCACCATCTACTATCAGTTCATGCGGTTTTCTGTATCTCAAAAAGTTGTTAATTTTTCTCCACTCACAACTTCATTACTTTAATTCTTATTTATATGACCTTTCTAATGTCCTTTTCCCAGCTTTCCTACCATTATTACATAATTTCTTAAGTTTAAAAAATATCAATTGATGAAGTTTTACAGGGAACAGTCTATTTCACAAAATAATGATGGCAGTATTGGTGTGCTAAAGTGGCTAATAGGGGAGTAGGGGGAAAGCAGGAGGGAGGGAGGAATGGGAGGATACAAGGGATGGGCTAACAATTGAGATGTAATATGAATAAATTAATAAAATATTAAAAAAAATAAATGGCAACCATTTATTACCTGTAATAAATGTGAGGCATGGTGTTAAGTCCTTTATATACTTAACTAATTTAATTTTCCGCATGGCCTAACCATACAAATTTTATTACTATTTCCATTTATTAAAATACAAAAAAGTATAATCAACCTGAAAACATAAGTGAGTAAGTGGTAGAGCTAGTATACAACTCCAAGTCATGATGGCCAAGTACCAACTACCTATCATTATGGTAATCTATTACATAAAAAACAAACCACAGATAATTTTTCCTACTTAAAAATATATAACAAAACATGTAAACATGTTGCAACTCACTAAGTCAAATAAGCCTACAATGAATAGAGTACAGTAAAGAACTAACTGCTCTTTACATGTGATAAGCATTTTAGAATATTTATGAAAACTCTAAGAAAAAACCTCTACTTAATCTAAAATAGAGAGTACTTAACATAAAAAGCATCTTTATAGAGAATAAAACTCCCAAAAAATCTACACTAAAAATATGTAAAACTGTAAACTTTAGTTGTGTAAGTACTGCACTTAAATGTTACTTCAATATCAATGCCCATTCTTGTTTAGTAATTCATTATCCAACATTTAAACATATATTATATGAACTACATATGAAGAGAAAGGACTGAAAAACAAATCTTATAAAATAATCAGTATCTTCAGATGGTGATTATATATCATTTATTATACAGGCCTACATATTGTTGAGCAGGCGGCATACCATATTTGTACTTAATTATATACAGCTTAGTAATTTCTAAGATAAATCAGTGGAAATATTCTTTTAAGTTTCCTTTTTTTGAAACTTCAAGTTTACTTTATTTACTGTGTGTGTGAGAGAAAGCTCACCCATGTGTGTGCGCATGCTGTGCTCTGTTGTGGAGGTCAGAGGAACTTAGGTCATCAGGCTTGAAGGCCCTAAATTATATTTTTAAACATGATATTTAAATTTCCACTTGATAAATGCTTATGCTTAAGTAATGCTATAACCTCTGTTACAGCTTTAAAATCCCTTGTTTATAACTTTAAATGAATCAAGCTACAAAGTCTAAGACAGAACGACACTAAGAACTGTCAAGTACCTCTATGTAATAAGCCATTTTGTAGGGAAGGAGATTCCGAATGAGGACAGGTGGCCACAAGTGCATCACATATGGCAAGTCCCAACCATCTTCTGAATAAACTGACAGAGAAGTCAAATTATCTTTTTCTGGGACAATATTAATAACAAATGGTTTCTTAGAAGGGTTTATAGATCTACATTTCTTTTTTAGAAGCTGTCCATCATATTTTATGATTTCTTCAAAGTCAATTCCTTCACACATTTGGTAGTCTTCATCTCTTGGCTTCAGAAAAAGCGATGATCTGCACAAAAAAGTAAATACAATTTAAAAGCATTTTTAAAAACCTTAAATTAGGCCAGGCAGTGGTAGTGCATGCCTTTAATGTCAGTACTCAGGAGGCAGAGGCAGGTGGATCTTTGAGTTCCAGGCCAGATTGACCTACAGAGCAAGTCTGGGACAGCCAGGGCCACACAGAGAAACCCTGTCTCAAACCCTGCCTCCCACCCCCCAAAAAACCCAAACCCAACCAACCAACCAACCAACCACACGCAACAACAAAGCCAAAATCTTAAATTAGCAGACTGCTGCTTGGGACACTGAATCCCTTTGCTCCTGATGCCATCAATGCTGTTTTTTTATGTTTCAGAGCTATGTAATCTAGACAGGGCCCCCAAATTTCCATAAACTCACCAAGTTATTTTGATTATGATTATTTTTACCACAAACTTCAACACAGATATATTCAATATACATTTAAATTTCAATATTTTTGGAAAATATTGTTCTGTGTGGTATGGCAATGTATGTGAGGGTGCATGCATTTGTATGTGGAGACCTGTGTCTCTCAGTAAGGTTGGAGCTCCTGCCTCCCCAATGCTGTGATTACAGGCATGCTGCCACACATGGCTTTTACATGACTTTCAAGAATGCAAGTCTTAGCTAGCACTTTACTTAGCCCTAAGTGTAATTTTTTTAAAAAACTAAACTACATCCAAGAATCATTCTTGGGAAATATCTTTGTATGTATATGTAATTTTTAATTAACTAACCATTTTCCCAGTGTTGGAGATAAAACTGCACACTTCCCAGGCAAGCACTTTGCTTCTAAACTAATCCTCTATACATATCTTCCATTTGTAAAATTAGTTATGATTCTGTTTCTTACGGATAAGCTGTTAAAACAATCTCTACCTCTAATTACTTTCTTACTGTCTAGCCCTAAAAGTTTATTTATCTTCAATTTATTTCTATATTTTGTGTGATGCTACTGTAGCTTGACTCAATTGTCCAACTTGAACCTTCTATACCTGTTGTCCTTTCTTGGGACTTCAGGTACATGTGCTCTGTGGTTAGCGTTGGTATTAAATTGGTCTTCTGACCCACACATTAAACTAGTGTCATAACAGTTTGCCTGTTCTACTTCTATATTATCCCTATAATTTTTATTGTACTGTACATTCTGATTTCTAATATTACATAAAAATAATTTACATCAAATTAAGGCCAACAGATACACCCAGTTTGTCAAAGCATTTGTTCATTTCATTAGTTTGTTTGTTTGCATTAAATTCTGTGGACCAGAGTGGTCGTCTGTAGCCCTGGATGGTTTTAAACTCCCTGTGCACCCTTAGCTGCCTCATACTTACGGCAGCTTCTTGACTGAAGTTCCAAGGTTTGCAATATAGGCATGAGACAACATGTTTGGATAGCCAAATACTTATAGTACCTATTATGTGGCAACAAAAGATACAACTGAAAATATAAAAAGTGGATGCTCAGTCAACTCTTAGTGTGCTTTCCAAAATGGTAAACTATAGCGGGGAACAGTATGGAAGTTTTATCATCCAGTTACATTTTAATTCCATAAAAGATTACTTTATATTAAATACCCTGGCTATTACTTATTATGATATAAAATATACAATTATAAGTTTTTAAAAAAAGATTTATTTATTATTTGTGCAGTATTCTGCCCACATGTGTGCCTGCAGGCCAGACGAAGGCACCGTTTCTCATTATAGATGGTTGTGAGCTACCATGTGGTTGCTGGGGATTGAACTCAAGACCTTTGGAAGAATAGACAGTGCTCTTAGCCTCTGAGCCATCTCTCCAGCCCCCCAATTATAAGTCTTAATTTATCATTATTTCATTTCTTAAAACATAATATTTACATCAAGTTTTTTTACTTTAAGTATTTAAGATTACATTGCAATTCTATCCCCAATTAAAGACATAGATACACAGAAAATAGTTTTCTACAGCAATTTTTAAAACTTCTATTATAAAACCTTTGAAAAGTAAAAATCATTTCATAGTCTACAAATATAGAAACCAAATTATGCTCCTTTAGACATTTTAAAGCACATGAGCCTGTGAGTATGGTTACAATATGAACACTGCAAACATGTAATAGCTGTACTAACTAGTAAAAGTATAAATATGCAGAAATTAAGATACAATAATTAATTTTTACCTTTGAAAAGATACTTAGGTACCTTAAAATCCAAGCTAGATGAGATATTTAGCAGTGTATACTAGAGGAAGGTTTGATAACTTAAAAACAATGTCTATATTGAATCTGAAACTGAAAATTCTCTAAAACAGCTTAAGGCAAGTATAAAGATAAAGAAAAGAACTCACCGGTAAGATGCTAATGGTATATTGAATTCATTTTCAGGTGAAGCAGTTCCCAACAAAATATCTTCTTCAAAAATAGAAATTGGGATTGAAAAATGATTCTTAATCTGGGAAATAACAAAATATATTTAATATTAATATAAGAAAAGATATTTTAAAATTATGTCCATCTCTATATCTTAACATAGAAACTATCAGGCAACATTTAGCTCTGTCATATAAATTAGAAATATATATATTCAATTATTTATCTTTAAAAAATGAAAGAATCCCCTGGAGCTGGAGTTATAGAGAGTTGTGAGCTCCCAGGTGGTGCTGAAAATTGTACCTGGGTCCTCTAGAAGAGCAGCCAGTGCTTTTTACTACTGAGCCGTCTCTCCAGCCCTGGGGACAGGTTCTTCCTCTGTGGCACCAGTTGGCTTTAAATGTGACTGACTGCTCAGCCTTTACATGGCATTCTTGAGTCACCATCCCTGATTCCCCATGTCTTTAAAATTACTATTTCAGATGCCCACAAAATACATGTTTTGTTTTTAATTGGGATGTTACTATATTCCTTCTTTTTGTGAAAAATTCTCTTTATTTCCCTTTTTAAAAAAATATTTATTTTATTTATTGCATATGAGTGCTTTATCTGCAAAAGAGGGCATGAGATCGCATTTATAGATGGTTGTGAGCCACCATGTAGTTACTGGGAATTGAACTCAGGACCTCTGGAAGAACAGCCAGTGCTCTTAACCACTGAGCCATCTCTCCAGCCCTCTCTTTTTTTTTTCTTAATGGGTATGGTGAACATGACATTTTTATGTATGTGTGTATCTGTTTAGGTATATAATTTTAAAAATATTGCTGTAACCTAGAATATGCGAATTTTCATTTTTGTTTAGTTTCTTGTCAAAGTTATTTTATGTATTACCCAATCCACTGTCTCTGAACATTTCTGTTCTCACTGTGTGTGTTCATAGTTTGCTGTGTTTGCTGTTGAGCTGCATGCCTTGTTCATAGAAAGCTACAGTTCCCAGGTCATAGGTTTATGTCCTTTCAATAAGATAAAAATGGTAAGGGAAAAATTAACTAACATGTATAAAGTAAATGTGTCTTTATTTGCAAGTATAATTGTTCAAATCTACTAGAACAAGCACAAGTCTAATAAAGTGGAAAACTATGTATGTTATAATAACTTGTATTCTAAATGGGAGTAATGGATAATAGAAAATAAAAATTAACAATAAAAAGCTCATTTTATTTTTTAAAAAGGAAAATACAATAGTGAAAAGAATTTAGGAAAAAAATAAGGTGAGATGCCATGACTTAAAGTTGGACTCAGAGAGTAATCAAGAGAGTATGGAATTGGCATAAAAATAAACAGATTAATGAAAAACAGAGAGTTCAGAAATAAACCACCAATATTTAAGGCCAATGAAGACAATCTAAGGGGAAAAGATCATCTGGGTTACAGCAATTGGATAAACAAATGGAAACTTTAAACCTCAAACCTCACCTATACAAATACAAATACAAAGACTCACCAGAAATGAAAATGTGGTATTCTTCACATACTACAACATACTTCTCAGCAATCATATGTAGCTATATATTTTGGTGAGTGAAAAAGCCAAATTATTAGGTCTATGTAAGAACTGTATAACTAATGTACAATGAGCTAAACGAATGTACAGGAATGGAAAGTAGGGAGACAATGAAGTTTTTCAGTAGTAAATATGTTTATTATTTGACGGCTATGAAGGTTTCTTAACTGTATATGCCAAAACTAAACTTTATAGGTATTTATTGTAAAGGTCTCAATAAGTCTGTAACTTATTTGATAGTTTTGCTAATAAAAATATCACCATGCTATAAAGACTAAACAAAATATAGTATTTTTATAAAATACTAAAATCATTGTATAAAGTAGTTCTATAAAAAATTATATTCCACTGCTCATGTCACAGGTGTAGTTGCTGATGAGAGTCTTAACAGCAGCTGTGTTTCTGCAACAGTTTGTATTCTTTTAGCAATAATTTAGCTGAATTTTCCTTTTTTCTGAAACGGGTTCACGTACAGCAGGCTGTCATCAAACTGAGTAGACAAGGATGATCCCTCCTGCCTTTAATGCTTAAGTGCTGGGCCACCACATGTGTAGATGTGGTGCTGGTGATCCACTCAGGGCTTCCTACATGCAAGGCAGGCATTCTACCAACTGAGCAACTTGCCCAGCCCACTGCAAGCAAACACAATTTCCTTACTTCATACCTGCACTGGTGAGCGGATTGTTACTTTCTTACTTCCTTCAACTGTGTCAATTTGACAAATGATAGATCTTTCAACTCCAGATTCTCTGTGTCTTACAGTGTACAGACGGCGTCCCACTTTTGTTAAAGGGATCTTGTCAGCAGTAGAGTGGTTAGCAGGTGCTAAATTAAATACAGATGCTCCAGCGTTAATTACAATTCACTGTGTAATAATTTTAAATGCATGTTAACTATCAAATGATTGTCTGCTAAATGAAAAAGTCCTTGAATAAAATCAACATTAAGTAATTATTTTAAGAAGCCACCTATTTGGATAGCGTACTGGAGAGGAAAATAATGTCCCTGTGTGGTTTAAATGAGATTGTCTTCCATAGGCTCTGGCATGTGATTACTTGGTTCCAATTGAGTCGAGCTGTTTAGGGAGGATCAGGAGGCACAGCCTTCTGGAGGAAGTACATCACTGGGGTGGACTTTGAAGTTTCAAAGCCTTGCACCATTCTCAGTTTCTTCTCTGCTTCTTGCTTGCAGTTCAAGATGTGAATGCTCCCCCTGCTATTCAAACCACCTTGCCTGCTGCCTCTACTCTGACATTGTAGACTCTAGCCCTCTGGAATCATAAGGCCAAACAAAGTCTTTCTTCTGTAAGTTGCCTTGGTCATAGTGTTTTATAAGTAATAGAAAAGTAATTAAAATAGTCTTCAACGTATTGGAAAACATATTGTTTAAAAAAAAAACCTGCTAAGGCACTAAAAATAAATAAAACTGTTTTAAAAATAACTTTACAAAGCCTCAGAAAGAAGATGTATCACTTACTGAGGAGAATGAAGAAGAGTTTGCTGCTTAGGCTGGTCATTGCACTGAAGTGATCACTATCCTTAGTTCGTACATAATCCATACTTAAACTCTCTTCATTTTTCAGTTCATATGATTTGGCCATAGGCACGTTGAGTACATTAAAAGAATCACTTGGTGAAACAGAGACAGTAAGCCCAAGAGAATTTGAAATCATGAATGGTGCTAGGTCTCTCAGGAAGACAGCTGAAGATCCAGTAGCAGCTTCGGTAAATGCCTTGGAGGAAATGAAATGTGGACCAAGTACGTAAGAAACGTAACTAGATATACAATAACTTTACTCATGTAATGGTCATGTAAAATATTTCAGTATGTAAAGTTTCAAATATTTGTGTTTTCTTACCGTGACTAAATTATTTAACATCACAAGGCCACACTTGGATAATGTAATGTTTAGTTGGTCTTTAGAATAAAAACTTATGATAGTTTTATATTCTGGTACTTTGTAGTTTTCTTCTTCACTTTCTGACTCAACAATGGCCTGTTTTGCTTTCTTTTTCATCTAAAATGATAAATTAAAATTAGATATAAAAGAACATAATTTGTTTTTAGGAGTAGAACATAACTTATCTGCAAAGTGTAAAAACACCATTAGAAAGAGAGAAAGATGAATTTCATGGTTTATACTGCCCGATGACATTTTTGGACATGCCAAGTAATGTCACAAACTACAGAGAAGGAAATCCTAAAGGAAAATAAATTCTACCCCTTCGATAGTAGAGAAGAAAGAAAAATTTTGAAAGTTACTAAGTATACATGGGACCTACAGATAAATCAAAGCATATACTTCACAACAGAGTTGAGAAGGTGAGTTCTGTGCATTGGCCATGGTAAACAGGAACAGAATTCGGGACTGACACAGTCACACAAACACAGCAGAACAATGCTGTGCAGTGAAAAATTTAAGAGTAAGTATATCTCTGGAATTTAGAGACTGATATTACCGAAAGAATTAAATTAAATCATTTCAATATACTATGGTAGACAGGCCACACTAGACATTTGTTATTTTATCGTACTTTCATTTTCCTCAGTTTTTCAAGAACGGATTTCTATGTGTAGCCCTGATTGTCCAAGAACTCCATCTGTAGACAAAGCTAGCCTCGAATTCAAAGACATTTTACCTCACTTTAAAGCCCTAAAAATTTGTCTAAAAGTTGAGCCCATTATTAGTTGGAAGACATGCTATAATTAGAAAATTCCTTGCTTCACAAGGATAATTTCACCTACTTAAAGGCAATGATTCTCAGGATTATATAAATCTGTAATATATTTCAAGCAAATGGCATGTAATCTTTAATAGACTGCAGAGAGGAAGAAATAGTAGAGGGAAGAAAGGAAGAGAAAGGTGGGAATGAGGGAAGAAGTGAGAAGGAAAGAAAGGAAGGAAGGAAGGAGGAAGCCAGTCAGTCAGCCTACTCACAGAACAAAGGAAACTTGGGACTGACCACAACCTAAAAGAAACTGGCCACAGTGTAAGGTAAAGTAAGAATGGGACCTCTGTCAGTGTGCAGGCTGCTGTTTTTACTTTCACTTTAGGAAAGTCTATTACATTTTTGGTTTCATATGAGGCTGGAGCCATGGCTCAGTGGTTAAAAGCACTTGCTTTCTTGAAGAGGACCTGAGTTTGACTCCTAGCACCCACATGGTGGCTCACAATGGTCTGACTCCAGTTCCAGGAGATATGATGGCCATTTCTATGGACACCTGGGAGGTATATGGTGCACAGATAATCATGCAGGCAAAACAGCTACTCACAAACAAACAAACAAACAAACGAGTAAGTTAAGTTAAAATGTGTAATGTAGTATGGATAGCCTCAAAAACTTTGGAAAGCTCTTTCTTCTAAACTGTTTTTCAGACTTCAAATATACTTTGATTGAGGCTGTTAATAATGAAGATACATATGCCGAAACACAGGATATATGGGAAAACCATTATTTATCAATTTTGCTAAAATCTTTAAGAAAACCACACACACACATACATACCTTAATCGCAAGATTCCAAGGTTTAAAATCATCAGTTTGATCAATTTCTAATGGTTCCAATAAAGGTTCCCAAACGCCAAACATTTCGTTATAATAGTGAACCTAAAAAGATAATTTTTAGTTTTTTAAGTGAAGTATTCTACTATCTAAAATGACTTTCTATTATAACTCTCACCACCATGCCTCCTGAGTGTGCTATTTCTTTTATATAGAAACTATTCTACATGCCAATCAATATTTTCTATACATACTCCTTCCATACTTTCTTTACCTGGCTAATCTTTGGAGACCAAATTTTACCTTCACATTTTAGTACAAAAAGAACCCCCTTTTTCCGTTTATTTATTTACACATGGGTACGCATTTCAGTCAGAGGACAACTTGTAGGAGTCAGTTCTTTTGTTTTCCATCGCATGGGCCCAGGAAATTGAACTCTGGTTGTCAGGCATGGTGGTAAGCGCCTTTACCCACTGAGCCTTCCTGTGGGCCCGAGGACCCTCTCTAAAGCACCTTTCACTGGTGTCTCTTCTGGACCAAGTAGCAAGTCATGCAGTCGTCCATCACATATGACTGACACTTGCAAGCTTGCCATCTACGACCCATGACTAAAATCCCTCCATGGCAGGTACCATATGACTCAAGATACAGTGTGTGGGTGGTACCGTAGTGAGCTTTCCTGCCTTCCACATGATTTCAGTGTTTGAATGCCCTGTATCTCGTGGATAGCACAGATAAAAAAAACTTCTACAAAATACATATAATTCTAAGCACAATTTGAAAATCTATACTGTAGTCATAATCAGTTACAATTCTGTAAGTACATAATTCTGTATCATTTCATGACAAATTAGAAGCTTTTACATTCTCATCCTAAGTTTTATAAGGTAGACTACAAGACTGCTTTTCAATAAATATAAAGTAAAACAATTTTAAATAAGTATCATTAGAGATGATTGCAATTTTTCTGTTTCTGCAGCACTGGTATTAAGATTAATGCTACTTACACATCTGTCATACATGCTACTACTGACCTATATTTCCAACCTCTTGAGTTATTTTTATATGAAATATCCATAGAAATAATTTTATAAATTGTGAGGTAAAATATATTTACTGTTATTTTTTCTCCTTAAAAATCTATTTTTTGTGGGGTTTGTGATTACAGTATGAGGCCTCACACATGCTATGCAACAACTCTACACCTCAAGTATATCCCCAGTATGACTCTAATAATTCAAAGAGATTGTCCAGGTATTCATAAACTTAATCTACTTTTTCAAAATTAATTTAGTTTTAGTTTGTAAAAATCAGAATTTTGAATCTAAGCAACTGTCCATTGATATTTCACTTAAGATTTTCTTTTTATTTAAATGTACGTATATGTGTTTGTGTGACTATATGTCATGTGTATGCCTGTGCCCAAAGAGGTCCAAAGGGGGTGTTAGATTTTTCCCAGAGCTGCCAGGGGCAGAGTCGCAGGAGGTTGTGAACTGCCTGGTAATGGTGCTGGGAACCAGACTATGGTGTCTGGAAAAGCAAGAAGCTCCTAAGTGCTGGGCTATGCCATCAGTCCCCAGTGCATCACCTCTGAAGCTTATAAAAATAAGCTGAAATGTACAGTACGGATATGCATTTTGAAAGTAAAAGAAATATATAAGATACGTATGTGATATATGCTATATCACACGTATGATATGTATATAATATATATATATATATACATATATAAGGATACACAGACACACACACACACACACACACACACATAAAGTATACATATAAGCAACCACTGAAGGGCATACATTTGTAATCTTCTAAAGGTTTAAAATCAGTATCATTATTTACAATAAACTCAATTTAAATAGTGATACAAGACCTTAGATTTTTCTATATGAAGCATTATAAAAACTGAAAAAATATATACATGCTTACTTCTAGCTCAAGTTGACAGTGAAGATTTATTAAAGTACTCCAGTTTTTGCTTTCCCCCAAGAAGCGTGACTTTGCCAATAGCATTGGCACTGTTCTATGACCAACTCCAGCCTCGAGAACTATAAAAATAGAATGGATATTCAAGTTCAATGTCTCTCCTCTTGGCATCAGTTCATTTGAGGGAACTACTTTTTCTGTTTCATTTGATTCTTCAAGAAACCACAATTTTAGATTCTTTGTATCCTTCTTGTCCCATAAATGTGCTATAGAAGAAGTATTTTCTTCTGGGATGGTTTCCTTAGTTGTGTAAAGTGCTGAAGTAATAGTTATTATGGTATTTATGATAACTGGTGAAACCTAAATGGAAAAAAACAATTTACAATGGATCACACATATTTGCTGAATGAAATGAATAATTAGAGCTGAACTATAGTGTATTGTAGATAGTAGATACAATTTTCTACTACAAAAATTCTTAGGTAAGTTTGGTAAAATACTTGTATATGTAGTTACTACTAAACCAGTTAAATATGCCTGCAATTATATATATTATATAATACATATATAATATATTATATATACTAGATATCAACTATAAAATAGTCACATACCAATAAAATACAGCATTCAGTTTACATTAATAATGTTTTATAAATTTAATAGATATATTTCCAAAACTATTCATTTTGTGAGCCAGGGGTATAATCTAGGCCCAGTAAATGCTACACAAGTGCTTTACCAATAAGCTCCATCCTTTTAAAGGTGGTAGTAAAGCTGGTTAGAAAGGGTCTCTCACTTAATTGCTCAGTTTAGGTTAGAGTTCAGTGGTCTGTACTTCAGACAGGCCTAGAACTTAGCTAATCAACTTTAAATGTGTAAACTTACCTTTAGCGTAAGAGATTTTACTGATATATCAATCACTTGTGGATCTGTACCTGTCTGAGTAGCCTGATAAAACAAGTCACAAGGCTGTAAAACCTACAAAATAAAATTCATTATTAAACAGATACTTAAGTGTTAAAATATTTCGGCTTAAATTCTTTTTTTATAAATATATAAAAAGTTAATAAATTATTTGCTATAAGAATAAATTATAAGTACACATATTAGCAATAATATTAATATAACAATGCAAAAAGAAGCATTCATCTCTTACACATTTATTTAAAGAAGTCTAAGAACCTGATAGTGATATCTGAGACCTGCAGAAATGGTAATCAACGTATTTACCAATGTTGGATAGGGTCATATAAGATGACTATCACTGAAGATCAACTGATCTACAGCATTTTTATCTCATTAGACTACTGGCACACACTATTAACGGAGAGGTTTTGCAACCAATCTGCTAGCATCCAGTGATCTGCACACTGTGTCAATACTGCTGTTATTTCAATTCTCAAAGTTACCGTAATTCCCAACATTGGTAAGAACATTTGTCATTTACTCTGGCCTAGAAGAAACAATGTTAAAAGTAGGTCTAGGGAGAGCCTGATGTGATAAGGAACTGAAGCCTCCTACCAATAGCTAAACAAATGAGTTCAGATGCAGATCCTTTGGTCAAAGTGATGCTTGAGAAAACTAATACCCTAGTTGATAGTTTTACTGTAATCACAGGAGAGATACTAAGCTTGTACTACCCAGCTATTCATATCCTAGGTTCCTGACCCAAGGCATCTTCAAGTTTGTATTCCTCTAAGGCAACTGGTGAATTTCCCCTGTATTTATTTTCTGAAGATCAGTCCCATCAGCTTAAATAACACAGCATCCTCATTTTATTTCACTTGTCCTGCTGGTAAGAATATATACCACTTCTTTCCTTCTGAAAATTAACTAGGTAATCTTAGGGTTTTACCTAACGTGTATTAAGTTTAATTAAGCATGGGGAACATTGGTTAAGACTATTCAAAATCCAAGAAGCAATATGGCTGATATTATCAGCAATATATAAATTCTGTGAATGAAAGTTTCAAAAGGAACTGTGTCTGCAGAAGACTGCTGGACTGATTAGAATTCCAGTGCTGTGGAGGGATCAGAATGCTGCAGGTCCTGAGGCTAATTGCCTTAACTTGGGCTAGTTGTAGCCCCACAGAACAGCCATTCTCTGTCCACCTTTGTGTTTGAACTAACATCTTGGAACTAATAAAACCTTTTTGGAACCTATTAACATAGCAGACCATTAGCTTCTAGGAAACCAAAGGGTAAGAATGTCACCAGAAACTTCTTGAGCCTATAGAAAATCTCCCCTCATCTTGCAACCACCTCTCGGATGTATTTTAAATATATTTTAAACTGGCCTTGATTTATGACTTTCTTTTTTCAAAACACTAAAGTTTATAAAACTGCTTCCATGTCAGAACATGGTATTTGTGATACCCTAAAGCTGTGTTTTCAAGTCCTGGTCACTCAAAAATGGCTCTAGAATAAACTATCTCTTATTCCCTTTTAGCGCTTTGGCGTTTTGTAGAGAATTTTTAATCCAGCAACAGGGCTGCTCTGGCAAGGGATTACAACCAAAGATGTGATCTGGCTGAACGTAGACATACCCTTAGAACAGACCTTTAATTCCAAACGATAAAAGTAAGCTTAATTTATAGAAGGAAGCAGGCATGTTTGAAAGTGAATTCTAGGCTGACAAAGTGATGAACCAGAGATAGATTTAACAAAACGAGTCAGAGATAGCATATGCCGAACTCTCAGGAGAACAGCACAAAAAAAGAGGCTACTTATGAGCAGTGCAGGGTAAAAGAGAGGAGTTCTGTGTAGTAGGAGTAGTATGTATGGCAGTTTTACCTGGAATCTTCACCAAGGAGGAGACAAGAGATTAGAACATATTGCTAGAGTTATTTTGAGGCAAAGCAGAGACATTCAGTCAGAAGTCAAGAGGAGCCAGATTGAATCAATCAGCCTGGAAAGGAGTTTGGACCAGAACATCTGAGCTGACCCAGCCAGTGACAGTTCAGAGAAGGGTAGAAAGGGTGAGTTTATTCAACAGGAAGTCTCAGAGGCTGAAACATTCTAGGCTGAAATGGAGGCTGGAAGCTGAGCCTTCAAGGTTCGGGTTTACTGAAGATTAGACTGTACCCCTAGGCCTAGGGATAGCTAGAACAAAGAAATGCTCTGGGCTTAGCCCAAGTCATGCATTTATATTGCTTAGGTGTGGCTCTCATATCATCCCCTCATCTGAGGAAATAAAAATAACATTTATATTTGGCCTCCAACATTTACTCTGTGTGTGTGTGTGTTTATCAACAATTCCCATGAAACATCACATGACTAAGATATTTTAGAGGTTTAAGGACATAATGCTGTCATGTTTTTACTGTTAGGGTCCCTAGGCAGTATATGTTATCACATGTCAACAGTCAAGAAGTGTATACACATACACTCCAATAATTTAAAAATGCTTAAATATTTGAAAAACATATGAAGCTTTTACCATACGATGTCATTTATTTTACTTTACTAAAAGTTTATCATACTATTTGTTCCCTAGGAAAATGGGTGTGAAAGGCCATTCTTAACAGTAAAACTGCAGGGCACTAAGAAAACTCATAGGACTATTAGACTCATTAAACAATTCTGGAATTATAAATGAACTAACCTTTTCCTAATCATGAGAACAGAATTGTAACCATCAGGCTCTTGATAGTCAGGTCTCTCTCAAGTGATATTTCACCCTCTCAGGAGTTTCTCAGTCTAACACAATCCAAGACCAAGTCTCTTCATGGATCTAATTTGATATCTCATTATACATCTCCAGCTGCACCTCCCATTTATTCTAAATGCAAAATCTCAATTATCTTTTACCAACTTAAAGTCTAGAACTAGGCATATGTGTTGATAACATTCCTGGACGTAATCAGTTACGTGGGAATGTGGGGAAGAACTCTCCTCTAAGGAACTATAAAACTAAGCATGGGCTATCTGCCTGGCTATAGCAACATACAGGAGGATAGCTACAGGTAGTTCAGCTCAAAGCTAATCTTAAACCAAGCCTAGCAAACAAATTTCTTGATTCAATGTCTAGTCATAGGAATAACTCTTTGCATCTCTGCTCTACCCTCTACATGACCCTCCATCGCCCTTTACTAAGAGGTCAGGCAAACCTACTTCCCATTCTGAAGATCAACAAGAGTCTTCCTTCATCTTTGTACCACTGTCACTGCTTCTAATGAAATAGTCAGGGATCTTAAAGGCCTGTGTAGTCTATGAAGACTCACTCCATTAGTTTAACAGTCACACCCACTCATTTTTTCAAGATAATGCTAAGCTGAGTAAGGGCAACATTATTTGCTTCTAGAAGACATTAACGGATTAAGGTGTGCAACACACCCTCAAGGGTTAATGACTGAGAAATTCAGAACAGGAAAATTGATTGATAACACCTATAGGTTGCTAGGTTCTAGAACATTCTTGATAAGTGGATCCTCTTGAGTGGTATCTACCACTTTGAGACATAGGGCAACTGAGCAGCAGATGGAATCTTCCAGCCCAAAAGTACCCTTCCACACTCTAAAATACCCAAGCTCCCCTCCCCACCACATGCGCCCCGATACATGTGTAGTCTCCACAATGCAAAGGGATGGCAGCCCTTTAGCTATTCTGAGTAAAGGACAACTCTGATTTTGGAGAAGCCTGTCAGCTTCTTTTACTTCCTTCCCATCACTTCCAACAACACATTCTAACATTCTCAAAACTTCTTTTTGAATTTTTAGCAAAAGATTGCACAGTCATGCAGTCATTTCTCTACACTGTATCTTTACACGTTGGGGATCCATTTATGATTTTCAGATGTTTTTGCCATTTGGAAAGGCAGAAAATTATCAAAAGCATTAAGTCATAGTTCTTTCTGTTTAAATTTTCCCTTCCTCCCTCCTAGCGTTTTGCTGTTCACAGTAAGAAATCAGGAAACTTGGCCATTTCACTAACTATACATACAAGAAGTTTGGAACTTGTGACTTTTCTAAGTAACAAAAGAAAAAAATTACAAGTTTTCTGTCATCAAGTACATCCTCCCTCAACTTTCCTACCCCATGTTCTGTATATACTGTTCTGTGAGCAGGGGCCATGTTCTGGGTGCTATTGCTACCAAGAGGGTTTTAGCTTTAGCAGTAACCATCATTATCATGTTACTAGGAAGAAGGTGTATCTCTACTGTGCTCTAACTACAGGAGGTCAGGCATCTTGTTAGCAGCAGACCATTACGTATCCTAATTTTAAAAACTTAAGATCCATAATTGTGTGAAGTCAAATTTATCTGTGATTCATTTATTGACTGTATGCGCATGAAGTAAGAATGCAATGTTAGAATACAGATGTAGTGGACATCACAGTATTTGCAGCAGCCCGACCCTCTGGATTGGTCCACAACTAGCCAAAACATTACATGTGTATATTGAAGATTACTGAGAGTCTTTGAAGAGTTTTGAAGACAAAATAGAAATAAGCCTATAGTAGAGAATTTGCCTAGTATTTAAATTTAGTTTGCAACACTAGAAAACCAAATAATATATTGTTGAGAATAAAATTCAAGTATCAAGTATATAAAAGCAAATGGCTGAAAGATGGAGTAAGTTTTAAGTAAAAATCCATAATTTGTGGGGAAAAAATTTCAAAAATCAAAATGATAAAACTGAAACACAATAAACTAACACTATTACAAAGTCTTAAAGGTCAAACAGCATTTCAAATCAACATAGTTAGAACCTCAAAGTAAAATGATATTTCAAAGTGTAAGGATGAAGTTAATATTCCTCTAAATGAAGACCATCTGGAAAAATAAAACAATATTCTTTAACTTCTGCCCTCCATTCAGAAAGAAAGCTATCGTTGTCATGAACAAGCCTGGAAAGAAAGGTGGTAATCATTTTCTGTAAAGGCTAACCCCCAAATAACTTGCGATTAAGTAGATTATTATATAATAAACTCACAGTGGTGACTTTGCCCTTTCTTTTTACTGGAAGAAATGGGCATGCTCTGACTTGAAGATCTTTAATGGCAGCAGTCATTGTACTGTTTTCAGGTTCACCTTTAAAGCAAATTTCACACTGCGTTGTAATGACTAAGGCAGGAGCGTCATTTTTTGTCATGTCAGCCACAAACACAATCTCAGGGTTTTTAATAAGAATATTCACTTCCCACTTTCCTAATTCCTGTACAGGTGCTAAAATAGGAATAAAGATATACATTTTGATTACATATTTTACTTATGAAGAATTTATGAGGAACAGTTAGTTACTTCATTCAATGAGGAAAAAAAATTATGCATCCCAAAGGCATTTATCATGTGTTTCTTTCTGAGTTGGGGATTATCCTACCCCCAGCCTCCTCACAGAGATGCAAGTAGAACTAGCTTTATAAACACTATGTCCATGCTCCAACATCAAACCTTCATTGCCCGAGAGATACGAATCAGAGTATTGGGAAAAGTCTTTACTGTTTAATGGCAGAACTGGATCTAAATCAAATTTCCAACCTCAACACTCTTTCAACTATATTATAATGAATATGTAAAAGGTAACAGAACAACTATATACTAAAAACTAGAAGTGAATATAAAAGTTAATGAGTACATTAAATTAAAATACTATGTTTCACTTTAGAGAACAGTTTGGTCATGATCTCTGCTGCTTGTTACTGACCGAAGAGAACAACAATTACTTGGCTCAAGTCTCACAATTTCAAACCCCGCACTGACATCTTCAAATAATGACGGCCAAGCAGAGTGGCACATGCTGCTCATCCAACAGTGAGGAGAGAGAGGCAGGAGGATTAGAAGTTCCTCAGTTTCAAAGTGAGTTTGAGGATACCACAAACTACATGAGACCTTGTTTCCCAAATACAAAATCAAAATGTATCTTAAAAATGCAAACTGAGTGTGACAGGGGTTCACAATGTCAATTTTGAAATAATCAATAAAGATATTATGTAAAAAAAAAAAAAACAAACTGCATATCCTCTCAGAAATCACATTCAAGTTATCTTCTTACTATGGAAATATCTTTAATTTAATAATGGGTCTACTCAGATCACTGAAAAGCCTAATCCAGGTAGCTACAGTTGCAGCAACACAGACACTAAAATTTGTATTTGGTAACTAACCTTCTTTAGTGGCCCATGTTTGAACACTGGTTTCTAAGGCCATACTAGTCATGTAGGCATCAAAGAAGACATGAGCAACCGTCCTTAGAAACTCCACACTTGCACAGACATACATTTCTTGGAGAATTGCATTAGTCACCCAAGCATCTCGGATTCGTCTATACTTTACATCCACCATGTCCTTTTTGTCAAAGCCAAGAGTCAGTCCTATCATTCTGAAAAACAAAATGACAATCTGTATATATGGGTAACTTAAAAATAACCAGACATAGCAATAAGGCTTGAAGACCTATCTATCCTTCTTCTGACAGCCAACAAATATTCTGAGAGGATGTCTCAGGGAATACTGAATTCCTAAATCTTTTGGAATATAGATGTTTCACAATGGGAAAAAAGTCTAAGAAATTATCAAGTCTAAATGCCAGTTTATCTTTTCTTTATGATTTCATACATTTCTCATATTACTGAACTATTTATTTCTAAGTATTTAATAAATCTACCAGCATTCAAATGTGCACAGGTAGCATGAGGTACTGAACTAAAGCTCTCAAGATTGCTCATGTGTACACATGGAGTGGAAGACAATTTCTGAGGATGAGTTCATTAAGAATGAAGCAATCAAAACAACAACAACAACAACAAAAAGAATGATGCAATCTTTCCACAATAGAAAAAACTATGATAATACATACCTAGGAGTGGCTTTCACGACATGAGGCCTTTTATCATCTAAAATACAGTTTTTTAAAGAGAAAGAAGAGGATATAGAACCATCTGTATATACTTCTAAACTACTTATAATATTCTCCAATTTAAATTCAGCAAGTTTCAGAGAAGGATCACGAACATCTGTAAAGGTGGCCTATGGAAAAGAAATTCACTCAAAATTACACAGAAACATTAAAGTATACTTTATGATATGACTACAAGTTATGACCCTGGCTTTTTGAAACATCAAATTCTCTAATTTGTTTCTAATTTTCTTTTTTCTTCTTCTTGATGTAGGCAGTTTATTGTACATATGTCTAATAATACAAATGATTATGTAAAAAAGAAAAATAATAAAGAAAATTCAAAGATTTCCTGATATGCAGAAGTATTACAGAGTCAATATATAAACACCTAGCAATGACAACAATACATACATTTTACAGGTTAGTGGTCAAATGTGCATGTTCATTTTAAAATACAGACAAGTTTTTTGTTTGTTTGTTTGGGTTTTTTGGTCAAAGCACCACAAAATGTATTAAGTTTCAAAAACGAGACGATATTGTATAAAATGCCCTTCATCATTTCTCCCACGATAACAAACAGTGGAAAATGTTCTAAAATGTAGAAAAATTATATCCTGAAAAGCATATTAAATCAGAGGCATGATATCATCATAATTGATTTCATAAAAACTCTCTCAGGAAAACAAACTCAATATGGCTAGTGTGAAGCTTTAAGTGGAGTATCCAGCTGTGTCAATGAAAAACAACTGAGAAACTGCATCCAGAAGTTTGGTAGATTTCTCCAGGTGGTCTGAGAAGCAAAGCCTGAAGTCACTCCCTTGTTAAAAGGAGGCTTCCTACCACATGCCTTTAGTTACTCCCGTAATATGCCTGCTATGGTCCTCCATGGCTTTACATAATACTTCAAGTAGCCTAGAACCTTCTATTCCTTTCCAGAACATCCATCGATTACTCTAATTAGAATATTTTGATCTTGCTATATTTATTTGATTTATTTAGCTTTATTTTCTGGGAGGTTGTCCTAAGTCTTTACAAAATAAGGCAAGTATGTTAAACTAAATGTAAACATTCATAGTGTTCAAGCTCGGGTGACGATATGTGATTCATGACTATAATCTAATTGGTCAGAGCTATGTGTGATATTTAAGTTTTGCCTTCTAGGAAAATAACTTTCTAGTTGATGATTGCCACTATAAAATATATGATCATTTTAAATATTAGAATATAACTTAAAATATAAAAATGGGATCCTAGGTTTTTAGAATTTTGTCAGTTAATGTTCATTTTTTATTCTAAATATTTTATTTATCCTTTTTTTGGCATATACATCTCTTTTAATTTTCATTTACTAGTACTATTATTATTGGTTGCTGAGAGTGGGTCTTCCGTATAGTCCTTGTTGTCCTGGAACTTCCTTTGTAGTCCATGCTACCCTTGAACGCTCACAAACACGCCTGCTTCTGCTTCCCAAGTGCTGAGATTAAAAGTGTGTGCTACCATACCTGGCCCTTCTCTTTTTATTCTTTTCTAGATGCTTGGCTCCAAACCCGAGAGTGTGCATGTTAATGACTCTACTGCTCAGTACTTTTAAGCCTCAAATTCTCTATTTTCAAAGGGCTGTCTAAAGAAAGGGTTGAAAAAAATGTGTATTTTCAAATTTTGTTTTTCATATTTTAAATAACTCACTTAGAAATGAAAGTATCTAAAATAATTATTGAAAATACCAATCATTGTTTTAGAGGAACATACACTACAAAATACATGCAAAATATTAACAACTATCATCTAATAGTAATATACTTTTTATTTACACAATTTCATTACAATATAAATATAGTCTTTCTATTCTTCAACTTACCTGTTCAGGCCCTGGACTGTAAAGCGCCATAGTGAGATAGTTAGTTCTGAAACTCACATGTAATGTGGTGTTGACTTGAGATGCCTGTGAATGCACCTCTACCACAGCGGAAGTCACCCCAGTAGCTGCTACAAAATTACAGATAATGAATGAGAAAAAACAATTATAAGAACAGGTAACTAAAGTAACCTTGAGGCAACCAAAGTATTATTTACATGGGTGCAATAAAATGATATTCAAGAAAATTAAAAAGGTTAGAAAATTCACATATGGAATTCTGGATTAACATTCTTCCACAATAACTAAAGAGAAAGAATTAAAGACACAGAGCTTCTATTTCCTTTTGGGAGATTACAATCCTACTTTCATGAATCTGGACTCATAAGCTGGGCGTGGTGATGCATGCCTTTAATCCCAGCACTCGGGGGGTGGGGCAGAGGCAGGAGGATTGCTGTGAGTTCGAGGCCAGCCTGGACTACAAAGTGAGTCTAGGACAGTCAAGGCTACACAGAGAAACCCTGTCTCGAAAAACCAAAAAAAAAAAAAAAAAAAAGAATCTGGACTCATGAACATGGGGCTTATTTTAAAGGTTAAATACAAGGCTGAAGAGATGGCTCAAATTTATTAGTCTTTTAAAAATATTTCAATAGAGTAATACAAACCATAAGCAGGATAAGGAGTAAATATGAGTAGATATGAGTAATTTTATACAACAGATGAAATGTTCAAAAGAAAAATTATTATTTTCGTCTCTTAGCAAAGCCCTTGTAAAATATGTTTTATTTGTTGGCCTCCTTTCATTTGCATTCAGTATGTCACTTCTCTCTCACTCAAAATAACTATTTTGTGTATTTTTGTTTCTTTCATGGCTGTGTTCTATTGGCTTACCTCATTTTATTATTTATAATAAAGGATGAGGTTGATTATCCTACCTAGTGAGGATGGTGTTTCATTGTACATTGACTTTTGTGTGCAGTAAAACTGAAATATTTCAGGGCTTTGGAGAAGCAGGCATTGTGAATTATCAGATTTCATTTTAAGGAAGACTGATTTGGGAACACCTATAAAAATTAAAATGAGGATATAATTTTATTTTTGAGCCTCAGAATCACCCTAGTACACAAACTAAGCCCAGTTTTGGTGTGTTGGTGCTGCAGTCAGAACCAGCCATATTCACACAGTACCTTGGGACCAACACAGGAATAAATTTCTTTCCAATTATGATTCCTTTTATTATTTTTCTTCCACCCAACTCTCCTTTAGTGGTTTGAATAGGAATGGTCCCCACAGACTCATATGTTTGAATGTTTGGCCCATAGGGAGTGGCACTAATAGGAGGTGTGGCCTTGTTGGAGTAGTTGTCACCTAGTTAAAGGAAGCGTGTCACCGTGGGGGAGGGCTTTGAGATCTATGCTCAAACTATACCCAGTGTGGCACAGTCTCCTGCTGCTGCCTCCTAATTAAGATGTAGAAATCTCGGCTCCTCCAGCACTATGGCTGCCTGCACATTGCACGATTCTCACAATAATGGACCAAACCTCTATACTGTAATCCAGTCCCAATTAAAAGCTCTTCTTTTTTTCTTAACATATACATTTATATTATTACACATAAATAAAATAAACTGCACACAGCAGGAAGAAGCATGAAACAATCTGGAATTATATAACTGTTAAATTCAGAGTGATTTGGCTACTTGTATTTTGCAAACTTGAAGTAAACATCTTTTCTACCATGTTAAGTCTAAAATTCTGAATGGAAATCCTTATCTATCATATCTCATCTCCATTAACATAAAACATCTATCTAGATCTAAAAACATATTAACCCCTAACCAACTAAGCTTAACTGTAAGATTATCTGGTCCTCAACCCCATCAGAGACTTGAGAGGGAATAAAACTTAATTCCCCGAGTGAACCAGAAGAACAGGTTAGCAGCTTCCAAAATGGAAAACTGACAATTACTGCCTGAACAGTCACTCAAAACTCTTTATAAAGTTACAGCATCATCTTTAGCCTGTTGTGTGTAGTTTATTTTATTTGTGTGAAATAATATAAATGTATATGTTTTAAAAAGAAATACATGTCTCTTCACAGACATAAAACCCAAACTAAGATGCTACCTTTTGTTAAATCACCATCTACAGTGATTATCCTATTGTCACACTTCTAGTGTTTTGACAGTCTTGAAATATCAACATAAAATAAGTCATGAGCTATACACTCTGCAAAACCAAAAATAAGGACTTATTGGGAAGAAAAACAGGAATTCTAGGAATTTTGTCCCAACAGGACTAAGAACTTTGTTTCATACATACATACACATAACATCAGCAGATTAACTAAAAACATATCATTTAAAATTGCCTAAGTGAGACTAGCTAATTAGAGAATTATTAAGTCCTCTTTTACCAAGAACTAAAGAAACAAAAGTTGGAGAACAGAGAGGTAAGAGAAAAGAGAAGAGAAAGAAGCCCGAGAGAAAGCCAGGCTAAGCACACACCTGCTGAATGACAGGAAACATCGGTGGCTCCACTAGTCACCATCTCCTGGTCTTTACTTACTGAACTTGGGGCATAAACATCTCGTCCATACCATATATTGCCATACAATGTTTGGAAGATGGTTGTTAAATCTTCTTGACTAAGAATGAACTGTTAAAAACAAAGTAAGATTTTACAAAAAGAAAATACACATATAAAAGAAAGACGATTTGCTTTAAAAAATTGTTTTATGTGTATGCGTGTTTTGTCTGTGCAACACATACATGCCTGGTTCTGGCAGAGGGCAGAAGAGGGCACTGGGTCTCCTGGAACTAGAATTACAATAACTTATAATCTGCCAGGTGGGTGTTGTGAATTTCTAGGTCCTCTGGAAGAGTAGCCAGTGCTCTTAACACTGAGACATCTTTCCTGGCAAGATTTGCTTTTTTTTAACAGTCCTATTTCCTGAATTCATGGAAGAAAAATGAACATTGGTTTTACACAAACCAACTTTCAAGGCTTTAAAGAGTTTTACTGACTGAACATTCAGTCTTCTGCAGACCAAGTGATAGTTAGTAGTTTATAAAACACAGATTTTTGTCAATTCTAATAATGACTATTTATTATGAATATACTATATAATTCAGTCATTTTGAAGTGAGCTTTTATCTTCATGTAGCCATCTAACTATTTTAGACTTTCATTTTGATTAAGAGGCACATCACTATAAAAATACAGAACAAATGTTTGTGTAATAAAAAATATAGTTTATAATGATTTATATGAATTATTTTGTTTGTGATGAAAGTTCTACATATAAAGAATGAAATCCTGATTTTATACTGAGCTGCAGCTGAATTGGTAAGACAGTTACCTTTACAAATAATTAAGAACTAATTTAACAAGTTAACTTCAAAGCTTTTGTTTTGAACCTAGCATCAAACCAACGGTAAAGAAGTATCTTAAGTGGTATGACAGGTAATTGTGTGTCATGTTAACTTTGTCAAAATAAATAGGTATTTTGTCAAACATTACTCAAAATGTTACTATAAAAGTTATTTGTTAAAGGTTAGGTTAACATTTAGCTCAAAAACCAATGACTAAACTCAATTATGTCCCACAATGTAAGTGGGCCTCATTGAATCAACTCAAGTGTCTTGGTCACTGTTCTACTACTGTGAAGAGACACCATGACCAAGGCAACTCTTTAAAAAAAAAGGATTGGTGTCTTGCTTACAACATCACAAGTTTAGTCTATTATCTTCATGACAAGAATGACGGAGGCAAGCATGGTGCTGGAGCAGTAGCTGAGAACTACATTCTGATCAGGAGGCCAACAGACACTGCATCTGGCATGGGCTTCTGAAACAAGAGGGCTACTCCCAGTGACACACTTCTGCCAACAAGTCCACAAGTCCTACTCCTTTTAATCCCATCAAAGAGTTCTAGTTCCTGGTGACTAAGCATTCAAATATATGAACCTAGAGGGTCCATTCTTGTACAGACCACCATGTGAAGGCATTTACTTAGAAAAAAGAAAAAAGAAAAAAAAAAAAAAAAAAGCCTGACCTCTCCCAAGCAAGGATTCTGCTAACATACTGCCTAATGACTGCTGAAATATCTGCTTTCCTTGTTTAAATAGCCTACACGGTTATCCTGACAGTTTTGAACTTCCTATCTTATGCATTAATACCTTAACTAAAACACTTATCTCCTGACTCACATACTTTCATAGTGTTTCTCTGGAGACCTGCAATTAATATGAAAGCATAATGTAAAAATAATTTGCAAGTTTGTGTGTGAAGGGGATAAATGTGCATAAATATACCTTTTTGGTTGTTTGGTTTTTGAAACAAGGTCTCTCACTGAACTCAGAGTTCATCAGGATCTACCTATCTCCTCTCTCAGAGCTAAGATTACAAACATTTTTATAAAATATGGAACTCATTTAATTTGATGAGTTTAATTAAGATAGCTTTCTATTAAAAACAAGGAAATCCTGAAATTTGCGGACAAACGGATGGAACTAGAAATGATCATACTGAGTTAACCCAGACCCGGAAAGACTCAATGGTATATATTCACTTATAATTGGACACTAGCCCATAAAGGATGTCCAATGAAAGTCTTCATTTACCAGGAGATTGGGATAGATGCAAGAACATCCTATTGGGGCTCTAGATGAGAGAAGTATGGGAGAATGGGGAAATAGAAAGACCAAGGGTCTTAGAAACCTATAAGAAAAAAATCATGACGGGTGGATCTGGACTCAGGGTGTCTACTTAAACTACTACACCAACTACACACAGTAAACATTGAACCCCTACTCAGATCTAGCCAATGGACAAGACATTCTCCACAGTTGTGTGGTGAGCGGGGACTGACTCTGACATGAACTCTGGTGCCTCATATTGACCACTTTCCCCTTGGTGGGGAGGCCTGTTGGCACTCTGAGAAAGAATATGCAGGCTACCAAGATGAGACTTGATAGCCTATGACCATATGGTGGGGGAGGATGTTCCCTTCTGTCACAGACCTAGGGTAGGGGAATAGGGTGAAAAAGGGAGGGAGGGAGAAACGGAAGGATACAAGTGAAGGGATAACAATTGAGATGTAATCTGAGTAAATTAATAAAAAATAAAAAAATTCTAAAAAATTAAGATAGCTTTCTTAACTACTTTTGCTCACATCTAAAGTTGTCAAATATGTAATTTTTACTTTTTAGATGGGGTAATTTTAATCCAATAAAATTTAACTGTTATTTGCATTCAATCTTTATACTTCAAAGATACAATCTACTTTTTAAAGATGTCCACATGTACCTATTCATACTGCCTATGTCTAAAGCTTGCACTCCTTTTTCAACTATAACACTTAATTTGTGATTACTATGAGACAAGAACTGCATCTAGTATAATCACAAACTATAATTCTTAATTCATACAACCTATTAAATGTCCAAGAAATACTAATTTCAACCATCATTCTATATTCTTGTGGAGCAGCCAGGTTGGGATGTTGGAAGGACTGTAAGATCCTATGACTGCTGACCTGTGGCTCCTACATGTGAGAGTAAGCCCTGAGTATAACCCTAAAAAATACAAGCTAAAAACTCACAAACTGAAGTAATTTGTATATATGCATTAGATTAAAAGACTCAATTCTATTCTCTGTCTGGCACTCAAGATCCAAGGGGGTAGTGAGCTAAATATGTCTGTTCTGGAGTGTATGACAACAGTGGCTAACTGATCTGGCAAAGTAGGGCTAGGGGGAAGACGTAGTGTGATATAATTTGTGTGCCTGGTCATTTAAATGATCCCCAGTTTCCCGTATGCCTTTCAGTGTCAGTTTGCTCTTGGACTTCTTGCAACAGGAGAGGATATAAAAATGCCAGCAGAGGCTGAGAGACCAAGATGGATTGGAGTAAGATTGGAGTAGGGTCAGAGAAAAGTATGGTTAGAGAAGATAGATAGCACAAGGAGAAAGAAGACTGAGTAAGAGAGAAGAGAGATGAGGAGGGGATGGGAGTGGAGGGAAGGGAGAGGAGAGGAGAGGGGTGGAGAGGAGAGGAGGGGAGGGGAGGGGAGGGGAGGGGAGGAGGGAAGGGGAGGGGAGAGGAGGGGAGGGAAGAGGAGAGGAGAGGAGAGAGGAGAGGAGAGGAGAGGAGAGGAGAGAGGAGAGGAGAGGAGAGGAGAGGAGAGGAGAGGAGAGGAGAGGAGAGGAGAGGAGGGGAGGGGAGAGGAGAGGAGAGGAGAGGAGAGGAGAGGAGAGGAGAGGAGAGGAGAGGAGCTCCATTTGGAGCACCATCTAAACACTCTACAAGGATTCCTCCTGGGAAACAGTAAAGGAAATCAGTATTCTACTGCCCCACTAGTTACAACTGATCCAAGAGCATACGACTTCTCCTCTGTGGAGGGTGACAGATTTTACTTATAAGCTTCTATCTATTGTTTTACCAACAGAGATTTTTTAAAGTCTTAGTTCTCTGATAAGCAACAGTTTACTTGAGAACACTCATCTAGGTTTCTAATGAGATGGAACATCTTTTTAGACTTTAAGACTTTAAGATTTTGAGACTTTAAGATTTACCTTAAAAAGAAATGTTCCCTCTTCAACCACTTAAGTTAAAGCACTCATAAAGATCATAAAGACTCTTAGTTGGCATGTTTTAAATTCTGAATATAATTCTGACTTAAAAGTCTAAAATTTCTAAAATGTTTTTCTAAATAAAAACTTTTATACAGATAATCAGAAAGTAAAGTAGGTTGAAGGAGCAGAGTAAACTTAAGTAGCTTTTTAAAAGAAACAATACAGAGTATATGTTGCTATCACTTCAGCAAAACACACAATAGTTTTGATTTCCAGTTGGATATCAAATAGGGAAAACATGAATTTATGGTTATTTTATTAAAGTGAAGCAATGTCAAACAATTACTAAGTAAAGTGATGCAGAAGGTAATCTACCTTCAATCTCTCATATATATACATATGTATATGTGTATATATATATACACACACACATGTATACACATGTATACACTATATATGTGTATATGTATACACACATACATATATATGCTCTGCTAAGTCATTTCATATATTACAACAGTGTTAAATATCACTAATGACTCCTCAATTTATTTATGCCAGCCTAGGCCTTTCCATAAATCCTTGATTAATATACCTATCAACTAGAATATATTTCCAACTACAGTATATTTTAATTAAATGCCTATTTTTATATGTGTGTAGTACTTATGTGTATGTAAGTACATGTGCACATGTATATATTGAGGTACAAAGCTGATGTGTGAGGTGTTGTCTCTATTGCTCTCCTCTTTATTTATTGAGTTTAGGGTCTCTCAACTGAACCCAGAACTTGCCAACCAGATAGACAGATTGCCCTGAGAGTCTAGTCTCTACCTACTTAGTACTGAAACTACAGGTGGCCACAGTACCTGCTCAGCTTCTTTTTAAACTAGATCTAGGCAACAGAACTTCAGTTCTCACAGTTACACCACAAGTGCCTCCCCAACGGAGTTGTTTCCCCAGACCTTCTTTACTTTCTTCTTTATTTCCTTGCTATAAATTCCATATTTTAGAGCACCTTCACCAGCAACCTGGTTCATGGTGGTAAGTCTCATGATGACAGAGACACAGTATCTTTTATATATAGCATAAAGGTCAGCACACAGCATGCACTCAAACATCTGATTGACAATGAACAAAGAACATTAAGTGAATTCTAGTATATAAGGTACTATTTTAATTTTAACTAACCTGATATTCTTAAATTCTACCAAAGATATTTATGCTCCCAAGATAATACTACTCAAATTTGACAAAATCAAAAGCAGTGAAAACATTACCTCCATGGGTTTTAGCTGAGCTTTTACATTAAAACAAGGAACTTTTCTGTACCACTCCCAGGATAAGTTTCGTTCAACAATCACTTCTAGGTTCAAGGGCAACAGCAGGTCCAGAACTTCCTGGTATGTATCATTGATAAACTGAGACCTATTGGTAAATATATATTGTTTTGAAGTTACATTCAGGCAGGAAAACAGAGTATGACTAATTTTAATGTATCATTCTTTACTAATAAGAGACATTGGCCACACTTACACTTACATTTCAAAATAAGATGTTCCATCTCACTAGAAACCTAGGTGACTTTTCTCAAGTAAACTGCTGCTTATCAGAGAACTAAGACTTAAAAACAGGATTTCACAAACAGTAAAAGATCAAAGCCACTAAGTGGTGTAGAACTGCCTCTATAAAATCAGTAAACAAAAACCACCTCATTATAAAACACTTCACAGTGATGCACATGTAGCAGAAGGCCCCATCGCTTTATAAGAAACAAAGTTGAACCACATAAAATCTCTCTGTGGATCTAAACAGCTGAATATGCACAGCCTCATACAAAGATGCACCACATCTGCTATTCCAGATGGTTGTTACAGCAAAACCGAAAAGGAGCAGTCACTGAATTTTTTTGAATGAATTTTACTAGAATTCATTTAATGTTCTTTGTTCATTGTCAATTGACCACAGTAACTTCCTTTGAATCTTTAAGTCATAACAATGATTGTACCCAATAATATTCCTTATACTTTAATGAATTATTTATTATTTAATTAGCTTCAAATCTTTAAACTAGGTTAAGAAGACATGAATTCAATTTTTACTATCAGAAAAAATGGGTGTAATTAGAGATAGCTCAGAATACCTGATATGAAACCATTTCATAAACAGACTATAAAGCAAAGTTACATGTAAATAAGTATGCATGCTTGAAATCTCCATTTGATGGTAGTAGTAAGTAAAGACGTCTAAAACCCCACAGGGAAATGCTATAATACAAACAGGTATGAAACCTTAATGGTTATGTATTACACATGGCTATACAACAAGTTACTTAGCTTTATATTAAAATGTTTTTGTTTTTCACAAAAATAAATATCTCTGGATAAATTTCTTCTCTGTAGAAGAAATATAATTGCTGTATTAAAAGGTTACTTCCTTAGGAAGAAATTTTTTTCTAGTTACTACTCAATAACTTCTATAAACCCACACAAATGCCTGCAATTTTTCTATAGTTAGGTTTGATACATATTAATATCATACATTTAACAATTTAAAATCTATTTATATGTGTTTATAAGCAAACATAATTATATGCATGCTATGTGCATGTGTATATTACACAGTTTTATTTAGTCTCAGAAAGTTTTATAAAGGAAGGGTCCAAGTGTAGCTTATTCTTAGTTAATTTAATAATACTTAGCTCACATGGCTAGCATATGCTATATAATCAACAAATATTTAAATCAGTTTAAGAAATTAAATAGGCACTCACAAATATGAAGCTATTTGTTTTATTGTTTGATAAAACAGAAACTAAACTGAACTTTCACATATGAGTTACTTTATTTCAGGAAAAATTGGTTCTGTTCTATAACCGAATGATTCTATTTCTAAGAATTTATTCTACAGAAATAACTTATCCTCTATTGCTGGGAAAACCATCACATAAGCAATGACAGATAAAGATATCACTCATGATATCAGTATTACTTATAATAGCAAAAAGAAATTAAATCATCTTACAAGTCTTAACAAAGACAAACAGATTTCTAAAACACAAGATACCTTTTAGCTGGGTGTGATGGCACACGCCTGTAGGCACATACTCCAGACTCAGAGGCAGGTGGATCGCTGCTGGTGAGTTTGAGGCTAGCCTGGACTACAAAGGGAGTCCAGGACAACCAAGGCTATACAGAGAAACCCTATCTCAAGAAACAACACTACCAAAGCAAAACAAAACAACAACAACAACAACAACAACAAAATAGCATTATATACTGAAAACACTATAGAAAAATATTCCCAAATACTGTCAGTTCAGGTGTGCAACAGCCCAGCATTCCTGTCCCTTATGCCATTAGTATAATTCTGAGTCCAGTAAGCTAAATATTCAGATAACAAATTTGAACCTGTTAAAATGAATGAATAAATTAAAGTTTCCATATAACAAAAGAAAAAGTTTAAGTATGAATTTTAAAAAGCACTGAGACATATTACTGAGGAAAAGGGAATTTATAATGCAAACCTTAAAATATAATTACAGTAAGTTAAATATATATGCAAATAAAACAAACCAAAACAATAAGGTAACTGTTAACTCTGGACAGTTAAAAGAGTTAACAATTTTTATATTATAATAAAATTTAATTATTTTGGAGACACAACAAACTACTACTATAATTTAATTACCTAAAAATACTGATATACAAGCAATCGAGCTATTTTAAATGCAGATCACCTACTATACACCTACTATTTCTTGAAATCAAAGAAGATACACAACACTCAGACTTAGTGCAGTTTAGGCTCTTCAGGTTATTGAAATACCTTTAGTTTAGACTTATTGCTGTGTACTTAGACCTACTATTAATGTGGGAATTTTGCTGGATATGATAGTGTCTACTTGCAATCTTAACTCAAGGGAGGCTAAGGCAGGAAGATTGCCATGAGTTCACAGGTAGCCTGGGCTATCATATCGTTTGATGCTCTCTCAGATAACACTGAGCAAAAATCTCTCACCTTAGATTTCCCTGTAATTTGTGAAATTTCTAGACTTAGGTGAACAAACTACCCTAAATCCTTCACTAAATGTATCCTGCATTTCACACCTCAGAGGAAACATGCTTTTATGGGCTGTATAAAGTAGCTTGTTCCTGCCCACCAACCAAAGATCTGTCTACCTATCATAGAATAAAAACAAAAAACAAAACAAAACATTATGATTGGTAGTTCTCCATTCTATTATAACTTTAAAAATAACAATATCCAAGTTCACCACCTTTTCTTTATGATACAATCCATCAAAAATTTGTCTACACTCATCTTTTAATGGAATTTGAATCTTTAGTTTATAAATATTTCTATTTTCTTTTATAATATTACTAAGCCTTTGTGTTTTACTTCTTCCAGCTCATTATCCATCAACATGACATTATTTTTCTTTTTAATTTTTTAAAATTTATTTATTTTGTGTATGAGTGTGCTATCTGCATGTACCCCTACATGTCAGAAGAGGGCATCAGATCCCATTATAGATGGTTGTGAGCCACCATGTGGTTACTGGGAATTGAACTCATAACCTCTCTGGAAGAGTAAACAGTACTCTTAGCCACTGAGCCATCTCTCCAGCCCAACAAGACTTTCAATAATTAAAAAAAAAAAATGAGTCTCTATAATTTCAGTAGTACGCACTTATCAACATAAGCACTGGATGAAAAACAACCTCAAAAATTATGAATTCATGTTTAACAACAAGACCTCAATACATTCTCCCAGATTCCCTCCTCTCTCTTCTAATATAGGCTAATTGGTTTTTTAAAATTAAATTTCACTTTCTTTTTTTTAGAGGAATGTATTAAATGGGCATGGGGAGAGAAGGAAACGGGGGAGGTACCCTAGAGAGACAGAGACAAGAAGAGTGAGCAGAAGACAGGGGGACAGGGGGAGAAGTGGGGGGGCGGGAGAGAAGGGGGTAGAGAGCAAATTTGATTTTCTTATTTATTTGTTTGTCATGGCCCTCATCAAGGTCAGATGATGGTGTAGAATCGATTTTCTCCTTCTACCATGCAGGTCCCGGTATTGAACTCAAGTCTTCAGGCTTGGAAGTAAGAGTCTTTACTTGCTAAGCCATCTCACTGCCTTGTCCTGGCTCACTTCTGAGAGTTCTTCTTATGCAAACTTCTTAAGTATCTGTATTCCTCATTTTTTTTTTTTGCCCACATGTTTCAGTCTTAAATCTTTTTATTTACTAATACTCATTCCAACAACTTCAAGGACTAGTCATGTATTACTAAACCTTCATATCTAAAGTTTTTTTTAAAGGCTTTCATTTTAATATCCGGAATGAATTATCTAGGTATTTTGAGATCATTCCACATATTCATTTCTAAGTTATTCTGTTCTTTACAGAAACCAGCATTGCTAGTCTACTGTTTTTGTTTTGTTTTCTCTTAGTGAACTGCATTCTCAACAAGTAGAAATTTTAAGCACTGACACCTAAAGAAAATTGTCACACCTCTAACTCCAACATACACTTAACCCTGAGTCACTCACTATTGAGTCTCCTTTAAAATTTTCTGTAACTGGTTAGCTCTGACTGAATTTATCTACATAGAGTGTGTCAACTGTAATTCTTATGTGTTAGTCATAGTTGTCAAACTCTTTTCCTATCTTTTAGTTTTGTCTCCTTTTTGACTAATTTTTCCATGATCCTTCCAGCACACAAAATAGTATGTACCGTAACAATCAAGTAAAGTAGGCACTACTTATGTGATCCCTTATAAATATATCTTTCACCATATTTCATGCTATTCCTTGGTACATTAAGAATTGAACTTATGGCCTATAACCCCAGCACTTGGATCTTCGTGAGTTCAAGGCCAGCCTGGTCTATAAAGCGAGTCCAGGACAGCTGTTTTAAAAAAGTAATCATCATCATCATCATCATCATCATCATCATCATAATATAAAAAATAACTAATGCTTAAATATTCAATTGATGGGAGTATTCCCTTTATCCAAGATGAGTGAGATGAGCTGGACTCACATTCCTTCCTGAAAGGCCTTTCTCCAAAAAGGCTAGAAAAATCATTGTGGGGGTGGGAGTGCGGTAGTAACCCTAGGAGTTTCAACAGTTTACTATCGTTTTCAGATGACATAAAGTAAATAGACAAATAGTAAAAAGGGAGTTAAGCCAGGACAAGGCCAAGGAATGCCAAGAGAATCCAGGAGGACCTAGGAAGCTGAGGAAGCACTGAATTTGTGGAGGTTGGCTTACATTGAAAACAAATTTAATAAACTTAGCCATCATCTAAAGAAACATAGATGAAGAGAAACAGTAAAGATAATACAATGAAAGAAAAATAATACAACAGAAAACAAGTCTTGAGGTGATAAATTAATGTGCTTGTATTGATTCTGATCAGCAAAAGAATGTAACAAAAATAGAATAAAAGAGATAACAAAACAAACACTAATAACTAAACATTAATAACTAAAAAGGAATTCTCAAACAACCTTATGCCATTAAATACAAAATTTTGTTGAGTCTACTATTTCTTAATAAAGTTACTTAAAAAATATTCAAAGCTGACAGAATAGACTGGTCAAAACTATGTGTTGCAAAGTGAATGAGTTTCATGTCAATTTTCTACATTTCTACCTCATCCTTATAAAGAATTATAAAAATATGAAAATATACAACTTCAGATAAGTTTACAGTTTTCTTCATTATCTAAGGAACAGTTTTCAACTATTTCTAGGTTGCTTTACAATTGACCTAGCTAGAACACACCTTCAAAAAATCACAAAGTACAATTATAGTAAAATAAAATCACACTATAATGAGAATTCTAAAGATAACAAGTCCTTTAGTCTAAGTATAATAAAAAAAATTTTGGACAAATACATTGTGAAAAGCTTACCTGTATAGTCTCATTTCACTCAACTTTATTGTTATCATATCAATTACAGGTGGGAGATTACTCTGGGTCTCTGTTACTGTAACAAATGTATTTTTCATTGTAATTAATCCAAAATCAGCAACAAAAACATTCTGAGACACTGCAGACTGAGGAATGATCACAACCGGAGCTTTGATATTAACATCCAATGCGAACCTAGAACTCCTTCTAGCCAGTTCCTTTACACCATCAGCAGCCAATCCTGCTGCTTGGACAGTTGCTTCAGCCAAGGCATTTTTAACTGCTTGAAAATTATCTATGAAAGCCTATAAAGATGATAGAATAACATTCATAGTATTATACTTAATAAAACATTAAATAATTATAAATTAGACTAATTAACTGTAATTCTATCTCCATAAAGTTAAAAAAAAAGTCCAGAATTCTTAAGTAACAGAAGATGGCTCTTCATCTCAAAATAAATACATGAATTCCTTCTTTTCAAACTGCCATGCTTGGCCTATTTATTCTACTACTGCCTTAAACTTAACTATCTAGTTAATAGACCAATCACTAGAGACAGTGCTGTGAAAGATCAGTGGTGCCAGAAAATGGAGATAACGGCTAGAGGATGCTTCAGAGGTTAAATAGCACAGGTAGCACAACTGTAAGGATGGAGGTTGGATCCTCAGAACCCACACAGAAAGCCAGGCAGGCATAGTGCCCTGTCATCTCAACAGTCAGGAGGAGTGGGTAGGGATACCTGGAGCAGGCTAAGCTAGCCAAATCAGCAAACTGAATGACACTCTGCCCCAATAGATAAGGGTAGAGAGCAACGAAGACATACACACACGTGCGCGCGCGCACACACACACACACACACACACACACACACAACTAAAAAGAGACTAAAATTGGTGTGACATGAGGAAAATTACACAGCCAACAGCAAGAATAAAATAGGAAAGGAAAAACATATGAAAAGAAGAACTCAGAAGTTCTATGGCAAAGTCATTTCAAGATTCAATTTCATTTCTTAATGTTTGTGAAAATTATAGAATTATGTTGCATTGGAAAGGATAATTTTCTTAATGGTGACGTTGGAATAGTTTTTGAGTTGGAAGGTGGAAAACGCAAATTTTTACATTTATGAGTTAAACAATAAGTTCAATCAATGCACACCATATAATATATATATATAGTATATATATAAATATTTTATGTAGTACACTATATTTTGGCATGTTAATACGTAATGAATACTTTTCAATTAAGTATTTGTTAAAATATTATATAAACAAAGTACTGAACATTGCTGTTGTTGTGGTACTCAACAAATTATTTTAAGTGTGTGTGTGTGTGTGTGTGTGTGTGTGTGTGTGTGTGTGTGTACACAAAACATCCTGCTTGGTCTTTATCCTATTTAGAACTTCTTTTAATTCAATGTGATATTTTAACCTAAAGATACTATGCAATTTTTCTATGAAGTACTTTTGTACAACAAAAAATCAAAGATGAATATCCATCTTTTGTTTACTTCAGTGTTAATTTGTAAAATATTTTTATTAAGCTAGACATGATGACATGCATTTAATCTCAACACTTGGGAGGCAGAGGCAGTTGGGTCTCTCTAAGTTACAGGTCAGCCTAGTCCACGTAATGGTTTCCAGGCAAGCTAGGGCCATGTTGTCAGAGCTTATCTTTAAAAAACAAACAAGCAAACAAAACTCAACATACATACATATACATGTGTGTATGTATACAATGTAAAATCTTCATACATGCGCAATTTTTTGAGATAAGGTCTTCATCTATGCTTACCACATAGCAATTTGCATCTAGAATAAAAACAACGTATTCAACTACTTACCAATATAGAATATAGGAATTTTGTGACAAACACGACTTCAATGCAGCCAACAGTTAAATTAACTCGAACATCAACCACACTCATATCTGTGTATGCAGAGCCAGCAGTTGCATCCATGTAAGAAATCATTTTGAAGCTGAAAACCTCTTTTCCAATGATATAAACAGCCTTAATGAGAGAAGAGCCCCAAATGTTACAACCAATTTCAGAAATAATGTACCCCGAGACAAAAATAAAATGAAGCAAAGTAATAATAAAATATTCTACCATTCATAAAATCTTCAAGGTATTTAAATCATATAAATGAGACAATAATTCCAAGTGTTTTATTTAGGACCTGTTAGCCTAACATATTTTTTGCTGCTGTCTTGATGGTCATGAAAGCAAGTAGGTCTACCTGGCCCAGGTTTTATGTTTTTAGGGGGGAAAACAGATATGCATTTCACTTGGATATTCTACCTTGCACTGTCATCAAAGAAATGCCTCTAGTAACTTTCAAAGGTGAGACACACCACCTGCACATTACCTCTACTCAGTGTCTCATTTCTCTAGGTCTGAGAATTTTGAATAATTTTGTCATAGTCTTCAATAGAATATCTCAAATATAAACTTCTCATTCTTGCTTAGTTGGTGAAGTATCATTTTAATTACAAACAAAGAATTGCCTGAGGTAGCTTAAAACTATCTCCATACTACCAGTTAGAAGTGAAAGAGAAAAGAATATATATGTATGTATATACATGTATGTATGTATATGTATGTATATACATGTATGTATGTAT
>OU015757.1:36693330-36707062 GCA_907169655.1 Acomys percivali
TATACATGTATGTATGTATATGTATGTATATACATGTATGTATGTATGTATATACATGTATGTATGTATGTATGTATGTATGTATATAGATATAGTAATTTGTAACAGAGTACTAACTTAAAATTATAGCTTTATTGACTCTTAAATTCTGAAAGCAAGAGCAGGGGGGTTGGAAAAGCCAAGAAAATCAACCACAGAACAACAGTTCCCAAGAGAGCAAAAGTATGAGAAATTTTTGAAGGCTGTAGTACAAAATGGAAGAAAGTAGGGTAGGCTTCAGGATGTGATGCACAAGGCTAGAGGGAAGACTATTTCAAACCCTAAGAATGAAAAACAGCCAATCAATGTTATAATTCTTCTTAATATTATTAGAATATGAAATAACAAGATAACAAAGTACTGTATCATCTAAGAAAAATCAGAAAAGAAGATTACAAGAGGCATGGATGCCAAATAAGTAAAAACAATTCAGTTAAAAAGAAATAGAAGGAGGAGGAGGAGGAGGAGGAGGAAGAGAAGGAGGTTGATTGAACACCAAAGTGAGAAACAAAGTCCTGGAAATTACAAACACAGTTCCTCCTCAGTTGCAGGTACTTTGTTGGCCTCTCTTAAGAAAAAAACTAAGTGAAATTAGGATTTTACTTAGTATAAGTCCTGGAAAAGTAAAAACACTTCCATCCCATTCAAGGCCCAAAACAGTGGATTGGTGAGATGGCTCAGTGGTTATAGTACTGACCACTCTTTTAAAGGACTGGGATTCAACTCATAGTGCTCACATGATAGCTATCTCAAAACCACTTCTATCTCCAGTTCCACAGGATCCAACAACCTTTCCTGGCCTCTCGGCACCAGGCATGGACACTGTACACAAATAGTGACAAAGTATCTATACACATAAAATAAATGAATTATTTTTAAAGGCCCAAAGCATCACAGAATTATTGTCTGACCAAAAAGAGAGATAATAAACCTTGCTGACCCAAGGCCTATATAAACATACAAAATCTTAGAGTAATGACAAATAGAAAATCTACCTAAGAAAAAGACAAGCCTTCCTTGGAGCACACCATGAGAAGTCCGCTTTAGCTTATATTCTCTAAGACATTCATTCAGTCTTATATTATGAGCCACCAAACATAGCAATTAGGAAGCCATGAGGGAAAACAGATCCTCCACAAAGCCCATTTTTAAGACCTAGAAAATGCCTGGCTGTGAATGACAACAGGACAGAACAACTGTCCCCCAAATCTGATAAGATAGTTATTTTTAGGTGTCAACTTTATTGGTTAGAAAAATGCTTAAGACAAGACCAGGAAGATGGCTCAACAGTTAAAGGGTACTTGTCACTAAATCTGAAAAACTGAGTTTGATTCTCAGAACCCACACTGTGAAGTGAAAGGAATCCGGAAAGTTGTCCTAGACTTTCTGCATGGGTAGTGACATACCACAACTGAAGAACGATTGGAAGAAAGGGAAGGAAGGGGAGAGAAAGAGATTCCTTGAACATTAGTGAAGCTAATTTTGAGTGTGTCTGTAGGGGTTGAAAATTAACCAAATGGGGAAAGAACATACCTATAAGCTAGGGTCCTGGACAGAATTAAAAGGTAAAAATGAGAAAGCCGTCTACATAGCCAAGGCTGGTGTGGCACTTACTATGTAGACCAAGCTAAACTCTAATCTTAAAGAGACCCACCTGTTCTGCTTCCAGATTGCTGGAATTAAAGGTGTGTCACCATTCCCAGCCTAAGGACTTCACCATGGCATCCCTTGGTGATAAAAGGTAATCTTGGGATGTAAGGTAAAATAAATCTTTGCTGATGCATACCAAATATTTAAGAAAGAAATAACACAAGCTCATACAAATTTCTGGTAGAAAAGTAGCTGGCATGAATTACCCCTCAGAAGCCTTTTTCAGAAAGTGATAGAGTATGACAGTCACGGGCAACATTGGTGAGGCCCAAACAGGAAATCAATGACACAGATAGCTATTGTGAATGGCATGGAAGGTCCTGAAGGGGAAAAAAAAGGACCAGTTCCCAAGAACAAATTAAAATAACGACTTTTAGTGAGGCTTGAGGTGTGGATAAGGAGAGGCATTTTGTGACCTAGTTAAAGTACCAGGAGTTAGGAAGAAATTAGACACAGATAAAGTTGCCTTCAGTATAGGTGTCAAAAAGTTGAGGCTAAAATTTTCTTATAGTCACAAGTGTTTCATAACTGTCTAGACTAAGGGAGAGACTATCAGGGGAGTGTTCTATTGTGGGCCAGGGAAGCCTGTAACCTAATAGAAAACATTTTTCAACTAATTTTATGAAGCCACAATTAACCTGATAACAAATCTAGAAATGCAGAAAATTAAAAATTCATTTATATTTGCTACCCAGAATTAACACTCAAATCTAGATTTTTAAAAAGCCCTTAATTTCTCAGATGTCTTTATATAAAAGGAAACAAGAAACTAGCATCATGCTGTTTTATTTCAATAAAATATCAAGTAAGCTAGAAGCTATTTTTGTCTTCACCAATAACTATGGTATTATATAATAATATATTTGTAAATGGAGAATACTGCTCCAGTACACAGTGACTTGATCTGACAGATAAAATATGTAACAATAATAAGCTTTAACTTATCAATAAAACCCAGACCCAGTCAGAGGACAATAGCATATATGTATCACAGCATTATGACCACAAACGTTTTAATACAGGGCAAAAAAAAACCTTATGCTTCTCTGGTTACTCAATGGAGTAGTTCATTTACAACTACCTACACTAGAATTCCGGCAATTTAAAAAAAAAAAGAAGACTGGAGCAAGAAGACAGGAGGACATGACTTTTCAATCTATATCTTTTAAAACTATATTTTAATCTTAAACATATTTGAAGAATAAAATACAAAATGAAAATTCAATGTTTGGAGCTGTAATTCACTTCTGTTACTATCTGTATGACTTAGTAGATAATTAAATTTCTGTGAGATCACTTTCCAGAAAAATAAAAATGTAGGATCTACTTTTCATTGTCCTATATATTTCATGTCTTAAAGTAAGGGTGATAGAGGAGCAAATAGTAACTCTGAAAATTCACTTGTTTCTTATTTCTACAAATCCTACACGATCTGAGAATCTTGTGGTAAATCACTCTTTACTAATATATATGTAGACATGTATGTACATATAAGTATATACACATATATAAACACATAAATTTTTCTTATATAAAGATCAACTAATGACTATATCAATAATGACCACATAACTAAAGAGTTGATTCAGCAGTAAGAGCACTCTCACTGCTGTTCCAGAGGACCTGGGCTCAGTTCCCATCACCCACATGGCAGGCAGCTTTTAACTATCAGTAACTTCATATCCAGGGATTCATCCTCTTTTGGTTCTGCAGGCACAAAATATGCATGCAGTACAAACACTATTATGCATATTAAGACACACTGTTAATATGTGTATGGATTATAAATGCATATATGCAAGAAAAATACTCATACACATAATATAAAAAATAAATACATGAAAAAAATTAAATGTAATAACAGACTAGGTCCATTCAGGACAAAATTTTCTTTCTTCTTGTCAAATTTTAAATGCTTACTTCCTGACCTTACATTTTGTATTTTGTCATCACTTCCTTCAACACACCATTCTACTTAAAATCCTTATCATTCAAGAACTACTAACCAAGTTTCTAGCCATCTACATCAATTTCAAAGGATCCTCTTAATTAAACAGCTATGTATAATGGTGAGCATAATTTCCCACCTTCCAAAATCATTATCTGAAATAGGCAGTTCAGGATATTTAAAGAACAGAACACTTAATTTTAAGTGAGAATTATTAGTAACTCTCCTCCCCAACCATGCAAAAAGCCTCTTTGTTCCAGGAACATTATTTACCTAGGAAAAATCATAATCCTTATTTTATAACCAAAAAATTAAGTACCACTGCTAACAAATAAATTGTGCCATTATACATAATACCCTTATGTATAAAAACATACATTGATAATACATAATCCCTATCATGTTGATATGAACATTACATATTTAATGATATACTAGTAATTAATAAAAACAAAATCTCACCTTTTTGTATACAGCCATTTTGTCAGAATCTAACACAATTATATTCCTTAGCTTTGCATTTATTTCGGTGACTAAAGGCTTCATAATCATCTCAGAATCAAGCCCTAAGGGAATAAAACAATGATTAATTGCACTTTCTTCTTTAATTCGATAATTATAAATATTTTATGGGATGTTATTACCTTCAATCTTAATTTCAGAAATGTTGTGTTTCTGATCCTGAATAAAAATCCGTAAACAAGATAATTCTGCCAAAAGCTGCAAGGTAATAATATCTTCATTCGTGGGTAGCTTTAAAGCTACAAAACAAAAATCACATGGTAACAACACAAGGAAAGGTTTAGTAATTGTCACACTATACTTAGAAGGCAGCTAAAATATTGCCACAAACAATTCTAACATCAAACTTACAATTAAATTATGAGCAAGATAAATATTCCTTACTGAATTAAGAACTCTAAAAAAGAGTTATCTAATGAATACAAAAGCAATCAGGCCAAAGACTGGTCTTAGAGGTGACTAATCATCTGAAACTAAGAAATCATACCAGTAACTGTGAATCTTTGAGACAACTATCATTTTGGAAAGCAAAAATACTCACTGTTCTAAACGGTAACAGATAGAGCATCTCTAATTCAAAGTTTCAAGATGCTCCAAAACTGAAGGCTTTTCATCAATTCTATTATATTCAAGAAGTTTTGGATTTTAGAACATCTAGAATCTTAACCTCCACTCTGATTAAAAACAGAACATAATACTCAAATTGTCACAGTTACATTTTTGTAATCTAAAATAATGTCACATACTAATGTTAATGCAAATCAAATATCTCTTGCTTAACTTGAAACTCAATATTTGTTACACAATAAATATTGTTTCTTTAGCAATAATCAAGCTCCTCTTCCTGTGTTTTCTAAAATTAACCTGGTCTATAAGGAATTGTTTTAGATATTTTGCTAATTAAAAGCAACACCAGAGCATGAAATTACTGTTCCAGTTAGTGACAAAAAACAAACACACACTTAATATTTAAAGAAGTATACCAAGTTTTTTAATGATATCTCCTTTGTCTTCAGTCTCTGCAACAGACACGGAGGCATACTGTTTCCCTAATTGCGGAAGAGTGTTATTAAGATAACTCATTGTATTGAGAAGTGCTTCGGTGTGTAAATGAATATCCAAAGAGGAAAAATTCACCTATGGAACAAAATAGATTTAGTACTAGGTCAACAAAAAAAAAGACTTGATGGTTTTTAAAATACTTGTTTTGTGGTATAAAGCACATAATTTAAAATACTCAGCTTTATTCTCAGCCTCAGAGATCTGATAATTCAAATTACAAAATAATTATTGGTAAGACATCTGGACAAAGAAATACAGTATCTAATTTTAAAATTAGATTAAAATAAATAATTACATGCTCATACCTTAATAAGCTGTAAAACATTGTTATAAGTACTCTTCAAATCTGGTGCATTTTTTTCAGCCTATACAAAGAGAAAAATGTATGTATTAGAACATGTTATGAAGATATATTATGTCTACAGTACCATGGCAGGTGCAAAGTTCTCAAGATTTGCATACTATAAATAAATTAACTATGAGATGCATACAATGTTATATACTTAGTGATATACAAACATATGCATATACATATAAGTACATGTGTATATACATACATAGATGTATATTATGGTTTGTAAACTGATAATGTTGCAAATGATAATGACATGATTTATCCTTTTTGAATAGTAATCCATTTAATATGAATAACATAATTGTGTTACTAGTTTTCTTTAGATTTTGTATGTCCTAAAACTTGATACAAATTTAACAACAAAAATTTTTTTAAAAGATTTATTTATTGTTATGTATACAGTGCTCTGCATGCATGTACACGTGCACGCAAGAAGAGGGCATCAGATCACATTATAGATGGTTGTGAGTCACCATGTGGTTGCTGGGAATTGAACTCAGGAACTCTGGAAGAGCAGTTAGTGCTCTTAACCTCTGAGCCATCTCTCCTGCCCAAGAACAAAAAATTTTTTAAAAATCTCCACTAATCATGGAAGCAAATATGGTCTTAAGTACAGTAATTCTCTTGGCTTAATTCTTATTACAAAGTAAGTATTAAAGCACACATTGTGCCAAATTAAAACAAAGATTAATTCATAAGTAGAGCACAACACATACAGATTTGAAGCAGATAGTATAAATCAATATAAATGAAATGGAGTCATTAACACTTAAAAAGCAATAAACTAGACAATGGTAGAAATGAAGGGAATTCATCCTCTTGCAACACATACAATAAGAAATTTCATCATTTATTTCTCAGTACTCTGGTGGGAATAGTCAACCTAGAAGTCATTTCTTCATAGAAATAGGGTACTTACTTTGCTGTATGAAGTATTTGCAAATAAGAATACATGACAACAATGACAAAAAACAACACCCTTAGGAAAGTGACCAAGTTGTGCTAGAGCGAAGAATAAACACACTAAACTCTGATTTTCAATAGCACATCTATCTGCCCATCAGGTGAAGTGAGAACTGCTTACCCTCATGAATTCCAACGTTAATAAATCTTCCATTGTGTTATCCAGGGTTGTAATCAAATAAACTGGTTTCTTGTTTTCATCTAAAAATAATTTAAAACTTATTTATTAATAGGAAAAATAACTGAAGATAATTATGGTTGAAAATGATTTCCCTGTACTCTGCTCAATAGGGACTTTTGTTTTTTAAACTAAAAAAAATTAAAAATATCATTTTTCCATACAATGTACTCTTCGTTTGTACTTCAACACTAAAGTCTCAAACCTTCCTAGTCTAGACAAGGGATAACAACAAGCAAGCTGCTAAAAGGGGAATCCAAGTAATTTTTAGGAGCAATGGAGCCTGGAGAATTCTAATACTGAGTCACAAAAAATCCCTTGGAAGAAAAGAGTGATTATTTGTGAAAACACCAGTTGTTGAGATGAATCAAGAAAGTTAATTTTTCTATTGCCTAGGTAAAACTCAGTCTTAGCAGTACAGAGCAATTACTAGTTATATTACTGATTCTGTTCAAAACAAGACATTCTATGAGAACTGCTAGGGAAGAGGTATTTGTAGTGCCTTTAAAATTATCATTATCAAATTACTTATGGCTACTAAAAATCAGTATCTAGAGACTGGAATAAAGAACTAAAAACTAATAACCCTGCTCTTGCAAAGAAAAACAGAACAATGGGCGTACAGCCCTTTAAACCTAAAAGCTTCTGAGTACATGAATCAGCTTCCTGTTTCAGGCATTATTAACTACAGTTTTCAACACTTAAGAAGATCCACACTTTATTTACATGTTTACCAGCTTCATGAACAGTTGTTTATCAGTTCATTTCCTCTTCACAAAACAACTCTGCTACCCACTCCTTCTCAGAAAATAGGAGCAAACTGTTTTATAAATATATAGAATAAATAATGGTATACTGCATTTTGTTTTCAAGTCTTTACTTATGTTGCGCCTTTTAGAAGACAAACATAAGCAATACATTAAAATTAACAATGGCTATGATACTTTGGGGTTACTGGAGAACACTATTCAGTTGGTTTACTTCTTTTTCCAATAATCAAAAATTGGGAGCAGGGTCAAGAGAACAGAATATAATTTTGACATAGCAGAATAAAATTCAACATATTTTATGTATGATTTTTGTATGATCAAGTGATAACTGTTAGCATAGTCAAGTTTGTATGGCTAAGAGATAACTGTAATATAATACAGCACATTCAGGTTTGTGTGATCAAGAGATAACTGTAACAATCCACCACACTCAGTTTTGGATACTGAGAGATAGCCATGACACAGTCCACCACACTCAAGTTAGTGCAGCCAAGGGGTAACTGACACAGTGCACCACACTCAACTTTGGGAGACCAAGAGATAATGGTGACACAATCCACCACATTGACGTTTGTGAGACCAAGAGATAATTGTTACATAGTGACCTACACTCAAGTTTAGGAGACCACAAGATAACTGTGACACAGCCCACCACACTCAAGTTCCCATGGGCTGGAAGACAAGTCAGAATGTGAACCATACAAATGCATGTCCTCTGACCTACTTTCAAGTTAAACTTCTTATTTAAAATATGACTTTTAAAAGAAGCAATTAATTTAGCAGATGTCACTCTCCAAAGAAGCTATGACAAACTGGCACATAAAGGGACTCTCCACATCATATGCCTCAGAGAAATTCAAACTGCCATTATGTACCCATTAGAAGGACTCAAGTCCAGACACTAACAAAATGCTGACAGGGACAGAACAATAAGCACTCTTATTTACAATGAGCAGAAATGAAAAATGATATAACTACTGAAGAGTTTGGAGGTCTATTCCAAAAGTTATATATTTAACATATAATTCACCACTTATGTTCCTTAGCTTTAACCCAAAGAAAGGGACATCTTAGGGATACACCAAAATTTGCATATAGATATTTAAAGCATCTTTATTTGTAATTGCCAAAACCTGGAAGAAATGAAGATGTCCTTTATGAAGTGAGTGGATAGGTAGCCAATAATGTTCCTAAACAAGGGGCATGATTTACTGATTAACAATAACTAGCTGTCAAGCCATGAAAGGATAAGGAAAAAACTTAGACACAGATTACTAAAAGAAACTGACATTAAAAGAATGCACACTGTATTATTCTAGTTATATATGCAACAAAAGGTAAAGCATGGAGGACGGGGAGCCGACCTTAAGCCAGCAGAAGGAATGGAGGACTGCGACATTGAGCACAATCAAACCACGTGTATGATGATATCACTGGAGAAACTCGCCTTTCTATATTTGTCCAAACACATAAAAAGTTAACACGAATGTTTAAATCTAATGTAAATAATGAATTTCAGGTGATAATAATGTGAATAAGTTCACTGACTTTAACAAACATGTCACACTGTTTGGAAGCCAGTAAGTAAATCATGGGATTTGAAGGTAAATGGATAGACCTAGAAATACTCTATTCAATGCGGTAATTCAATCCCAGAAAGAAGAATGATGTTCTCGCATCTGTGGTTCCTAGCCCCAAATACCTAGATGTAGGTGCAGATACAATCCCTCACTAAAGAAGCTTCTCTTTATAGCAAAGGAAGAGCAAAATAGAAAATCACAGGACAGAGATGAACGGGTACATCGACAGGACAGCTCCTGCATCTATGGCTCGGAGAACAACAAGGACGAGGGAGCCACCCGACTGTAACAGCCAAGAAGTTAGCTGTGCATCTCTACAAATGGCTGCATAACAACAGACATGCTAATGTAGACTAGGAAAAAATTCACAGGGTTCCACCCCATAGACAACTAATAACAGACGAAAGAGGCAGAATTAGCCTCTCCTAGCAATAATCCCCCATACTGGTTTATCCAACACAAAGTGGTCAGCCCTCAAGCCATATACATGCAATGGAAACAGACTCAGCAGATTTTATCTATGTATGTGTGTATTTCAGAGTGGAGGGGGTGGTGCTGAAGGGACAGGACATGGGAGGGGCTGAAGGAGAAAGAAAAAGTATAACTGAGGTAATTAAATTTTAATTAAAAATGTATTAAAGAAAGACAGGTGCAAGGTGGCACTCGGCATTAATCCAGCACTCAGGAGGCAGAGGCAGGTGAATCTCTGAGTTCCCAGCCAGCTTGGTCTACAAAGTGAGTCTAGGACAGCCAGGGCTGTTATACAGAAAAAAACCTGTCTTAAAAAACAAAACAAAACAAAAATTAAAGAAATAAAATAGACTAACATAAATTTAAATGCAATATCTTAGGGTTTTTTTGTGTGTTTTTTCTTTTTTATATTGTTTCACAATATAAATAAGTATATGGATTCAAAGTCTGAGCAACAGAAAATTCTACAGCAGGTAATCAAATTATGAAAGTAACATATATTAGTCTTACCTAAGTATTCTGGACATTTTAACCAGAATTCTTTCAAAAAGGCATTTGCTTTCAAATCAAATGTTCTAATTTCAACTTCTGTTCCCAATCCTAAAATACCCACTTCCAGCACGGGTAGTTCACAGTTTCCCAGAAGGTGATAAAACTGAATCAATGCCTGTAGAAGAAAGGCAAAGCACGTAGGTCAAGTATGAGACAACAATATATAAATACACAAGATATACATGTGGAATGTTAAGAACTTAAATGTAATATTGATTTTATATTCTCCCATAATATAATACATACTTACATTGTATAATTATTACCAAAAAAAAAAAAAACCTGGAAAATTGCCCATAATATACCACTTACACACTAATTCTTAAGAAAGAGAATCTTTAATAAAAAAAAAAAAAAGATGACGGGAACCACACATCAAGTCTCCATATACCTTGACCAGTATCTATTAGCAATGAGACTCAATAAGTAAACTGTAAAAAGTATAAATGACAATTCACATAACCAACATTTATATAACCATAGTACATACCTCTGCTACTTCAAATCGCATCCTAAGTTGAATTAAATTCATCGAACAATCTTTCTTTTGTAATTTTTTCGGTCGAGTACTTTTAACTTTACATAGAATTTGAGGATTCTCTTCCAAGGGACTACATGGTGCATCAAAAAATTCTTCCTCTGAGTCTAAATTTTATAAAATACTTTGTTTAAGTCAACAACAGAAATAATCTATGTTTAACATTTTTATAATTTCCTGAAATAAATGTGAGTATTAAAATGCTATGAGTCTATATTAAAATTGAACACAAAAGCTAGAAAAAAGAAAACAGAAATTACTTTTAAATAAATAACACTGCAAAGGACAAAAGTATGAAAACTATAAAATAATCTTTAGCTTAAAATCAACTTTTAAGATTCTTTTTTATTTTTAATTATGTATCTGTGTGCAGGTACAGGAAATGGAGGTGCCCATGGAGTCCGAAGAAGGGCAACAGATTCCCTTGAGCTTCAGTAAGAGGCAGTAGTGAGCGGCCCGGTGTGGGTGCTGGGAACTGAACTACAAATCCTCTGCAAGCACTGAATGAACCACTGAGCTATCTCTCCTGATTCAAATAAATCAGCTTTAAAAAACATCACTAGAGTATGTCAAAGTTGGGAAATAAAACAATACCAGTGATTGTGTCCACTCTGAACAATGAAAGCAATGTGCTAGCACGCTCAATGTAGCTGGATAGCATAAGTAATAGAAATACAATATTGGCAGCAGAGGGCAGGGCCAGAAATGTTAATAAAGCACTCTTTAATCACAATTTCACTTAATGTAATTTTATATCTGTAATCAACCATGGAAAGTTATACTTATTGACTACTTTGGACAATCAAAACAGTTTTCAATTGAGTAGTGTGACGAGTTCTCACACTATCTGTCTCAAACAAGACTTATCCCTTGGTCAGTAGATTTACTGTAGGGTAAAGAGAAGAAACTTCCCTTTGATGTTCAAAGTAAGCTCACAGGTTTGCTAGAATGAACTGATCATAGACAGCAGAGAAGATTAAAACAAAACCAAAACAAACAAACAAATTAGCATGAACTGGGGAGAATCAACCAGAAAACTGTAATCCAATGAGGTCCATATGTTCACAGTTTTTTTTATGAGGGAAAGATGAGGAATGTAACAACAATTTTAGAGAAAGAGTAAATTACTTAGGTAAATGAATGGGTTCAAACCTTAGACAATGGCTAGTAAATTTATATGAGAACTAAATGTATTAAATTGACTAACAACTGCCTGTGTGAAAATCTGGTGCAGGTGTGGGAGCATTCTTAAACTTTCCCTGCAGCCATGGGTTAATGAGAATTTAGGAAGACTACTGTTAGCTGCTCATAACTTGTTTTCTTTGGCAGCTTAGGTGGCATCTTAAAGCCTTTTTCATTGTGTCCTATACCGACTTTTAATTTAAAAGTTATCAGCAGAGCAGAATGACATATTCCCACAGAACGTATATTAAAAATTTATGACCGAAAACTATAAAAATATTAAATCAGGTAGTTACACTACTGGAGAAATGGCTATTGAGAAGGGAAAGTCATTCTTTAAGGATGAGCCCTCTGCCTCAGAGGATAGCCATACACTCGTGTTGCACTACTTGTACTCTGGAGGCATTAGTAACAATGAGAAAGGACATAGGTCAGAGAGAGACAGAGTTCTGAGCACTAGGAGGAGTTGAAGTTGTAATGGTGGATAGATAAGATTAAAACACTATATAAGTGTATGAAACGTTCAAAGAAGAAAAAACTATTATCTAAAGTGAAACTAGTTAAAGGAAGTTCAAAATGCACTAAAGTGCAGTACATCCCTAACTAAAACTGGTTAGATCAGATGACCTCACAAGCACATCTCTCTACTTACAACAGACACATTTCCCAGAATACAGGAGAAAGACACCATTTCTCAGATACTTAGTTTTCTCTAAAATCTTAAAAATGTACAAATGTATATTTTTCCAATGTGGCCATTTAAAAAAAGGCACTGGATAGTAGTATATTTAAAAATAAGTGTTATATGTAAATTCAGATATCAAAACTTGACTTTCCTGTTTAAGAAAAAAGATTAGATTCTTTAAAAAAGTTTACTATCTTAAATTTCTTGAAATACTTTATTATAAATTAGGCATCTGCAAACATTCATTTTTAAGCAAAGAACTCAAGCTTAATAATGACTTCTGTTAATGATCCAAGGGTTGAAAATTACAATTTATTCTTGCCAAAATGATTACACTACAAATGTAGCTTTAAAAAAATACTTAAATTGTATCATTTTAAGGAGTCTGAGCAATCACTTCTTTGAGTGACTCATTTCTGATTATTCCCCATGTGTACATTTAAATTTAATAACTGTTGATTTTTCTCTTATTAATCATTCTTTACAAAAAAATAAAGGTTAAAAGAAAAAGATGTTTATACTGCTACACATAATCATTTGAAGAAAACATCCCTCAAAATGTAAAGTACTTCAATTATGCATGTGTGATAAGGAAGATTCTATTAAGCAGTTTCAACTTACCATCGCCAGTAACAGAAGACTTTTCCAATAGAGGAATTATCTTCTGAGAAATATGTGATACTGGCAAAGAAATAGATGCTTGAGTCTGAAACAAAAGTAACTTACTGTCAATTGGATTAATACTTTTTATTCAAATTTATATGATACTTTTCATAAAAACCTACTCAATTCAAGCTACAAAAGGCTACTCATTCAAGAAAACAGTCTAAAGCAAGAAAATAAAATATAGTATATGAAAGTTAAGTGATTTTAAGTGATTGATGTTGTAGTTCAGTTGGTAGAAAGTGCTTGCTGAAAAGTCCTGGGTTTGACCCCTACCACCACCACACACCACCACCCCAACACTACACAAAGCTAGGCACTGCAGATCATACCATTAATCTTAACACTTGGAGACAAGACAGAAAAATAACAAATCTAAGTCATCTTTGGTCTGCATGGGCTACCTGAGACACAGTCTAAAAAAATGGAAGAAGTGCTTTTACAGAGATAATATGCTCAAAGTATATTATATACTTGTATGAAAATGGCTGTATACAAATTTGTTGTTGTTGTTGTTGTTGTTGTTGTTATTATTATTATTATTATTATTATTATTATTATTATTATTATTATT
>OU015757.1:36713223-36757629 GCA_907169655.1 Acomys percivali
ACACACACACACACACACACACACACACACACACACACACACACACATCACCTAAACGTACCAAAAGACAAAATTTCTTGGTATCAAACTAAGAAAATGTTAGCAGTCATTTTTTGTTTAGTTAGTAGTCAACGGGTTTTTTAAATTATTATTAAAATAAAACCATTGTAATGGGCTTACAAATAAAATGCACTCAGCTAGAGTAACACAGCCAATCAAACACATACCCTATCATACACGTCTTATCAAACAGCTATTGTGAAGCAGACAATCTGTGCTTCAGGGTTTTACGCTTTCACTATTAACTATAGTTTCATTCATTAGGCAATATTAACTGTCAATTTTAACTCAAATACAGCAAAGTTCCAAGCACAGGGAAAGTCATCAAGCATATCTTGATAGTGTCTCAAAACCTAATTAATCACTGATAAGAATCAATCATTAGTGTCTCTCATACTTACCCGCTTTACTGTAAAGCAACTGTATGCTTGTAAGGTGAATGTCAAAAGAATCATAAGCTCTATGCATTATCTCCTCAAGGCTGGTCTCGCTCTGTTTCATATGCAATAATTCCGACCGACTTTTACTTGTCACCTTAAAGTTAATTTTAATAGTTCAGTTTATGTAAAGTACTTCAAAATAAAATTAGTTTAGAGTCAGGCACATTGGTGGATGCCTGCAATCCCAGCATTCAGGGAGGCAGACATAGGCAAATTGTTGTGAGTTTGAGGGCAGCCTAGTCTACAAAGTGAGTCCAGGACAGCCAAGGCTATACAGAGAAACTCTGTCTTGAAAAACAAACAAACAAACAAAAAACCAAACAAAACAAAAACATTACTGTTTAGATCTATAACATAAATTAATATTAAGGATAAATATACAGCAATTAAAAATATCATTTGCAATAATAGGTATAAGGTGTAAATAATATATATATATGATATATATATTATATACACACATATTTTTTACTCTATTTCATACAACGCATGGGAAGTAAACTGTCAAAAATTATTATCTCACCAGGCATAGTGGCATATGCCTTTAATCTCGGCACTCAGGAGATCAGAAGCAAGCAGATTCAAGGCCAGCTTGGTCTACACAGTGAGTTTCAGGAAACCAAGGCTACATAAAGATACCCTGTCTCAAAAAAATAAATAAATCTTATATTTTAAATAAAAATAAAAGGATTGGGGCTGGACAGATGGCAAAGTGGTTAACAGCACTAGCTGCTCTTCTAGAGACCATGGGTTTGATTATCAGCACCTATTTGGCAGCTCACTACACATTCCAATACCCTCTCCTGGCCCTCAGCAGGCACCAAGCAGTTAAATAGTGCACAGATGTACAATGCAGGCAAAATACCCATACACATAAAAAAATAAAAATAAATCTAAAAAATTTTTAAATATCTCTGAAAGATAATAAATTTTAGGTAACAGGTAAGACAAATTAACTAATATCACAAAATTAAATACTCAAAACCTTATATTCTTACTAAACTGCCTTTGAAATTATTTTGTAATCAAAATCAAATGTAAACAATAAGCTATAATATATGGGGAAAGAACAAATTTCTTAGGCAGCCAGAAGCCACACTAAGCTAAGCTCTCTGTAGATTGTTGTGGCTGTGACTGGCAGAGCAGTAATGATAATGGAAATATTTGGCATCTGGACTGTCCATCACAGCAGCCAATAACCAGCTGGGACTAGTAAGCACTTAACAGAGGCTAAAGTGCTTATTTTTAATTAATTAATTATTCTTTAACTTTAATAATTACATGATGCTAGTGAGTACTATGTTGAACAATTCAGATGTAGAAATATAAAGAAATGTTTCTATTTAACTTTTTGGAAGAAAATGTTTATAGAGACAAAATAGAAAATGACACAATTAAGAATCTGTCAATTTATAATTATTTAATAGTTATTAAATTTTTAATATTTTAGTTACACATGAAATTAAAATGCAATGTGTAAAAATTTCAGAAAGATGATTACCTGTCTACACTCTTATACTTAATCAAGTAAGAGTTCAAATTAAGGGAAAAAAACTTAGGCATGACTTTCAAATCTATAAGTACATTTTTAACTGGCTTGCAGTGCTCAAATGAAAATTTTTGATTTTGGAAATACAGGGAGGACAAAAGCTACCTAATGAAGTAAAACTTCATTCACCAATCACAAAGATTATGTCTTAAATCCTATTACTGCTATATATTTAAACATCAATAACCTTAATCAAACTATCTAAAGCCAGTGTATAACCTGAGGCTATAGCGATGGCTCAGGAATTAAGAGCACTTCATGTTCTTGCAGAGGACCTGGGTTCAGTAACCGAAACCCACATGACAGCTCACAACAGCCTGTAGTCTAGCTCTAGGAAATCTGGGACTCACTTATGACGTCCTTGGGCAGTGCAAACATGTAATATACCTACATACATTCAGAAAAACACTCACATAAAAATCAATTAATCTTAATAAATAAAATCAATGTATATTTTAAACAAAAGAATATTACAAATGGCATATCATCAATCAAACATTTATTATTGTTTACCTTTAAGTGACCAAGATCCAAGAGAAGTAGATTTGATGTAGGGCTAAAAGTTCCATATTGAGGGACAATAACATATGAAGCCTTCACATTAATTCTGAGATCAAGAACTTTCTGTGTTTCAATAATGTACAACAAACCTGTAAAAGGATTAAATCTTTGCAATGAGTACTTTTCACAACTTACTTTAAAAATAAAGCAGAGACTCAACAATCATGAATTGATAATGTAATTTAAAAATATGTAAAGTCGGTGCTGATTTTGAAACGCCCTAGAGAAAAGCCAGGTGTGGTGGTGCATACCTACTGATCTCTGAGAGCTCACGGCCAGCCTGCTCTACAATAAATTCCCACCTGTTCAAGGCCACATAGTGAGAAATGTATTTATAGATTAGAATGTTATACCTAAGGCTTTTACTATTCAAAAAACAAAAGAATACAAACAAAAAAATACCCTAAGGCAAAAAATCTATAAATAAATTTACACACAACTAATTGAAGAAGAAAATTGAAGCCCCCCCAATAATAAATTGGGGCCTTGGGGAGAGTTTTTTAAATCTCATGTTTATATGTTTGTGTGAATATAGGCCTCCAGGTCCCCATGGAGGCAAGAAGAGGCTGTTGGATTTACTGTAGCTAGAATTACAAGCGATGCTGGGAACAGAACTTGAGTCCTCAGAAGACCATCAAGTGCTCTTAACCTCTGAGCCATTGGGATGGGGGCATGCATAGAACGTGTGTTGAAAAGATTAGAGGACAACTTCCACTTTTGAGACAGGGATTCTCACTGCCCTGAAACATAAGCAAGTAGGCTCGGCTAATTTCCAGGGTTTCCAGGGTTTGTAGTACGCCCATTCTCAGCATTGCTGTGATTACAGGGGTGCACCATCACATCTGGCTTTTTACATTGAGTTATGTCTTTGTGAGCTAGATATATTTCTATCTGGGGATCTAATCACAGGTCCTCATGCTTGTGAAGCCAAGTGTTTTATCAACTGACCCACGTATACAGCCACAAATAATAAAACATGAAAAAATTTTCATACCAGACAGTTAATTTAGGTGAAATAGAGAGTAAAATGCAAAGTCTTTTAAATATATATATTAAGTGGTAGAAAGCATTTCCTTGTATCTATTAGAATTTGTACAGATTCTTCCCAATTCACAAATCTAATACATCTACAACTATCATACTTAACAATAATAGCTTAATGATTTCATGACACTGAAAATTCCTAAGTCATTAATTCATCTTCAACAAAATCACAGTAAACCAGAAAAGGCAACAAAACCAATTCTCTTATTAAATATTTCATTCACCTAGGTCATCATCTTCTTATAGGCTTAGTTCATTCCTATGCATGTCATTAGCACACTAAATTAATCTAATTTATTTTTCCACATCAAGTATATTATAAACCTAATCATTTATATTCTATGAGATGAGAACCCCATCTTGTAGACAAAAATTCTGCAAAAAGTCATTAAATCACCCTAAGTAAATAAAAGTCCCTCTCATCTATAAGGTTAAGATTTGATTAATAAGGAGAAAGGTATCTAACTCATAAAGACAAAAACTACAAAAGAATTACTTGACCAGCATCTTAGTTAAGATTTCTGTTGCTGAGAATTCTCAACAGAGGAATACCAAATGGCTGAGAAACACTTAAAGAAATGTTCAACATCTTTAGTCATCAGAGAAATGCAAATAAAAACAACTCTGAGATTCAATCTTACATCCATCAGAATGGCTAAGATCAAAAATTCAAACGACACCACATGCTGGTGAGGATGTGGAGAGAGAGGAACACTCCTTCATTGCTGGTGGGAATGCAAACTAGTACAACCACTTTGGAAATCTATCTGGCGCTATTTCAGAAAACTGGGAAAAGGGCTTCCTCAAGACCCAGCTATTCCACTCCTTGGAATATACCCAGAAGATGCTCCAGCACACAACAAGAACATTTGCTCAACCATGTTCATAGCAGCCTTATTCATAATAGCCAGAACATAATAGCCAGAACAGCAGCCTAAGTGTCCCTCAGTAGAAGAATGGATAAAGAAACTGTGGTACATTTACACTATGGAATACTACTCAGCTATTAAAAACAAGGAATTCCCAAAATTTGTGGACAAATGGATGGAACTAGAAATGACCATAATGAGTGAGTTAACCCAGAAGCAGAAAGACTCAAATGGTATATACTCACTTATAACTGGACACTAGCCCAAGGGGCATGTCCCATGAAAGTCTTCACTTACCAGGAAAGTGGGACAGAGGGGAGGACATCCTATTGGGACTCTAGTTGAGAGATGCATGGGAGAATGGGGAAATAAAAGGATCCAGAGGGTCCTAGAAACCTACAAGAAAAACATGACGGGCAATCTGGGCCCATGGGTTCTGCTCAAACTATGGCCCCAACCAAGGACAATAGGTGCAGTGAGCATCAAACCCCTACCCAGATCTAGCCAAGGGACAGGACATTCTCCACAGTTAAGTGAAGAGTGGGGACTGACTTTCACACAAACTTTGGTGCTTCATATTTGACCATGTCCCCTTGATGGACCCGGTGGCACTCAGAAGGAGGATAGCCGACTACCATGAAGAGACTTGATACCCGAGGATCATATTCAGGGGGAGGAGGTCCCCCTCGGTCACAGTCATAGGGGAGGGGAATGGGGTGAAAGCAGGAGGGAGGGAGGAATGGGAGGATACACGGGGATTGGATAACAATTGAGATGTAATATGAATGAATTAATAAAAAAATAAAATAAAAAAATAAAAGATTTCTGTTGCTGTAATAAAACACAATGACCAAAGGCAACTTAATAAGAAGAGAATTTATTTCATATCAAAGTCCATCATGAAGGCAAGTCAGGGTAGGAACCGAAGCAGAGGCTATGGAGGAAAGCTGCTTACCGGCTTGTTCCTCATGGCTAGCTCAGTTTTCTTTCTTATAACACCCAGGATCACCTGCCCAGGGCTGGCACTGTTCATAATGAACTCAGCCCTCCCACATGAATCATCAATCAAGAAAATACTCCACTGACTAACTTGTCTATGGGCCGAACTTATGGAGGCACTTTCCCAATCAAGATTCTCTCTCCCTAAGTATGTCTCTAGCATGCGTCAAGTTAACATAAAACTAGCCAGCACAACCAGAGTTTTCACCTCAATTATAATGAAATATACTATACTGAAAAGGATAATGTGATACAGTTCATTTAGTATGGAAGCCCTGCTACTCAAGAGTATGTAATTTCCTTTTTCAGAGAAAATTTAGGATAGGAAGTATTATCATGGTGTGAGAGGAGCCATTAAACCACAGAACATTTTTCAGAGATGTCTTATGATTTTTATAAAGAAGCTGGTTCAGAAAGTTCAATACTTGACCAGCTTACACTTCTATTTGGAACTCCTCTATCCCATTTTCTTCTTCAAAATCAAATCTCCCAAAGAAATTATTTAACGTTTGTAACAGCATATTAATTTATCATTATGAAGGTTTAAAGTGGAAAATGCATAAATATAGAGGAACATCATCATATTTATTTTTTTAACACTAAGGATTTATTAAGAATATATGTATGATTTAAAGTCAGTACCTTTAATAAATAAATATATGTTATAAAATGACAGAGAAAATAAAGCTTAAAAAAAAGATGTATCAAATACAACAATGATTAGCTTAATATGCTTGGGGGAAAAAAGAGAATTAAGTTAATAATTTTCTAGATGGGGTGGTATACCCCTATAATCCCAGCACTTGAGAGACTGCCTGAGAACGAAGGATACCTTAGGCTAGCCTGTGCTTCATGGTATGTTTTGTCTCAATATAACGATGAGGACGACAAGCACTTTAAAATATATGCTTATATATGTATAGGCTATATTGGGATAGCCTTTCTGGAAAATATAACAAAGAAATACAGACTGTCATTTTCAAAAAATTCCAAAGGTCTTTCCTAGGCAAGTGATGCAAGACTGCTTAATAGAGAGCGGATGAAGGGTCTCAGCATTTCTAGTGATGCATATAAAGCAGATTCAGGCAACAAGTTCTTAAAATAGCGATAGAACTTGAATTGGCGGCCAGGGACAAATGCAGACAGATAAATCAAAGAATTCTGACAATCATCCAGTAAACTTGGGACATAATAGTGGAACTGACTCATTATTATTTGCATTTCCTCAAATCATTTCCTGTTAGAATATTCCCAGGTTGACCCCTGCCTAAAAAACTCTTTAGCTAGGTGAACCACGAACATAAATCTGTTTGTCACGTTACTTGAGGGAGACATTATCTAGTCCTGCTTCTGTAGCTAAATCAGGCTAACCAACAATCTCAATGCTCAGACAGCACTTAGGTCTGCTAATGATTTGTTTTCTAATTTGCTGCAAATTCACCCACTTGACAGTAGATCTGAGGATTATAAATGTTTTTGCATAGCATTGGCGAGAGAACAAAGACTTCACACCATAGGAAGAAAGGGTTCCTGGGTCACTGCATTCTCTCAGCAACAGGGAGGCTTTTTCCAATACTAAGCCAGGTAGGACAGGAGTCTAGAGCCAGGACCTTTCTTCATCACCTCCTCAGGTAGTTTTTGGATAAAATATATATAATAAGACATAGTCCCAAGAACACCTTTCCCATACCTGAGGATAGATTTCCAGAAAGTTCTGCCAACATGAAACCACAATGCCATTTAGTAAGTCACAGCTGCTGCCTTCTCGAATAACGACTGGACTTCAGTCTTTGGGAGGATGGACTTTCCTAGTAAACAATATCTCAGTTGTAATATTCTTTGTAAGCGCTCTTCTTGCAACCTTCTAAGTTACTTTTTAGATGAATAAGGCAATCTCTCATTATAGCTAATAATTCATTATACAAACAGCGTCTGTTCCAATTACTGTTTAGTTTCTGTCTATAGAATGGAGTATATGTAGTTCAGTTTTATTTCTACCCTAACTATAATTTTAACATTGACCAAAACTAAGAATTTCATCAGCCACAGCTGACATGGATCTAGTAGGTGATTTTCACTCTCCTTCCTTTGCTCCATTACAATCTCTCCAGTCTCCTCCTCAGCCCTGTAGCAGACTGCTTGGACAGACCTCCTCTTCCTCCCTACACTCGCTGAGGACTCCTCCAATCCTTGCTACACACCCAGCTTTCCTCCTTCCCTTTCTTACTCCTTTATATCAGCCACCTATACCCAGAAACACTCTGCTGGACATCCACAGTGGCCACTTCTGTCAGGGACTCACATAAGAGATTCACACTATTCTTCCTGTTCTCCATCACATTCATCTCATCCTCAAGCAAACAGCAACTTTCTACAGGTACTCCCCTCCTCTCTCCTGGACCTCCATCCACTGGAGACTCCACCTCTATGTTCAGATTTCATCTCTGCCTCCCCAGACAATCCCTGTCTTAATGCAACCTACTTACAGAATCCCCTCTTCCCACATCTCCAGTTCTCAGGGAACTCTACCTCAAGGTATGACCAAGTCCCCCTCAACTCCTTCCTGACACCCCTCAGCCTTTTCTACTAGATGATCTCTAATCCTGTCTGCCACCCACCAACCTGAGGAAGTACTTTCTACCAGGAAACACATAGTGATCGCACTTTCCTAAGAGCCAGAGAGGGCAACAGAAATCAACAACCAAAAAAATCCACCTAATCAAAACAAAACCAGGTATCAACACCTACAATCACCTCTGTCATCACAATTCCAGATGCCTAGACACTAGCACAACACATAGTAACAGGCAAGACATGTCTCCATCAGAACCCAGTAACGCTACTACATTAGCCCCATGAGAATTGTAGTATAGCTGAAAAATAAGATAAGGAATTAAAAGTAACAACTATGAATATGTTCAAATCCCTTAATGAGGACACCGATAAATTCCTTAACAAAGTCTGTAAAAATACAAAGAGAATGAAATAATAAAAACAGTTCAAGATCTGATCATATGACTAGAATCACTAAAGAAAACTCAGACTGAGATAAAAAATTTAAGAAGTCAAACAAAAACCTAGAGAAACCCTGTCATGGAGGGAGGGAGGGAGAGAGGGAGCGGGAGAGAGACCGAAAGAGGAAGGGAGGGAGAGAGAGATAGAGAGAATGCTAATCAAAGTACAAGAAGCATATAGAACACAAAATAGACAGGACCAAAAGAATTCCTCAGGATACATAATAATAAAAACACTTAACGTACAACAACAATAAAACACTATTAAAAACTTCAGGGAAAAAGACTAAGTAACATATAATGGCAGACCCATTGGATAACACAACTGTAAAGAGACCACAGATATATGTCCAAATTAGTATACCCAGCAAAAATTTCAGTCACAATAGATCAAGAAAAAAAAATCCATGATAAAAACAACAACAACAACAAAAACAAATAAGCAGTACCTTTATTCCAACCCAGCTCTAGAGAAAGCACTAGGATGCAAACTTCAACCCAAAGAAGTTACCCAACCCCTCCCAAACAAAACAATAATAATCTCAGACTAGCAAATGAAAAGCAAGGGGGAAATCTACACCACTAAAACAAAATAGTGCAATGGTTCATTGATAACATCAATAGTTTCAGTTTCCCAATAAAAAGATACAGGCAAACAAACTGGATGAGAAAATATAATCCATCTTTCTACCACATCCAAGAAACACACTTTAACATCAAGGAGAGAGGTAACCTCAGGATAACCAGGATGAAGAGGATAGTCCAAGGAAAGGGACCAAAGAAGAAAAAAGATGTAGCCATTTTAATACTTGAAAAAATAGACTTCAAGCTTACATTTATCAAAAGAGATAGAAAAGGACCAAAGAAAGAATTCACCAAGAGAACATTGAAATTCTAAACATCTATGTAGCAAACAGAAAGGCATTCAAGTTCATAAAAGAAATACTACTATAGCTAAAATCAAAAGGTAACCCTAACACACTGATAATGACTTCAAAGACAAATCATCCAGACAACATCTAAGCAGAGAAATGCTGGAGTTAAATAACACAAGCCAAGTGGATCCAGCAGTCATCTACAGAGCATTTCACACATATACAGGCAAAAAGAATACACCTTTTTTCTTGGTGGATCATGGATTTTTCTCAAAATTGACCAGATAGTTGGACAAGAAGCAAACCTCAACAGATACAAGAAAAATGAAATAACATCATCCTATCTGACTGCCACAGATTAAAGCTGGATATTAACAACAACAGAAAACTTACAAATCCATGGAAGTTCAATAATTCATTACTGAATAGATCATCTACCATGATCAAGAAGGCTTCATCCCAGATACACAGGAATGGGTCAACATATGTAAATCAATAAATGTAATCTACCACATAAATAGAATAAATAACAAAAACTATATGATCATCTCATTACATACAGAAAAGCCTTGATAAACTAAACAGAATTCTCAAAAATGCAGTACAGATGGCTGAGAACACTTAAATGTTCAACTTCCTTAGACATTTTTTTTAAAAATGCAAATCAAAACTACTTTAAGATTTCATCTTATGTCAGTCAAAATGGCCAAGATCAACATAACAACTGAGGTCAAGCTGGCAGGGATGTAAGGAAAGATAACACTCATCCAGTGCTGGTGGAAGTGCAATCTTGTACAGCCACTACAGAAATCAGTGTGTCACCTCCTCAGGAAGCTCAGAATAGATCTACCTCATGATCCACCTCTATAACTAGGGGCTTATACCCAAATGACTTTATATCCTACTATAGAGACAGTTGCTCAAACATGTTCATAGCTGCTCTATTCATAACAGCAAGAAATTGGAAACAGTCTGTATGTCTGTCAATGGATGAAAAAAAAATTCAGCTTTTACAAAAGCAAAACAAAACAACAAAAACCTCAAATCATAAAATTTGTAGGTAAATGGAGCTAGAAAAGAAATCATCCCTAGTGAAGTAAGTCAGAACCCCAAAGACAAATATGGCATGTATTCTCTTTTATGTGAATGCTAGCTTTTAAGTATCCAAAAGGTATGCTATTGTCTGAATAACTACAGTTACGTAAAGAACAAGGAACCAGGGAGAGGGAAGGCTCTCTCTCGGAAAGAGAAATAGTTTGCATAGTTGAGAGAGAAACTGTGTGGACTAGAATGGGAAGATTAAATGAAGCAGGGGAGAAAGCACGGGAAAGAGATGGAATATGGTAGATGAACAGCTAACATTATGGGTTATATAAAATCTATTACAAGCTCTTTAAACATATACATATATGAAAGAAAACTAAATAGTCCCAATTAGATATCTCTTACAATCAAGTGATCCTCCAGTGCTAAGAATGAGTTACATCTAGTTGAATTGTTGGCCAGCAGCCCAAAAAAACCTCTCAATAACTCAAACTATTGCCAAAGCTATTTCTCTCCACAAACTAATGATAAGAACCCATTGTTGAAGACAACACTTGCTTCGATATCTCACTAAAGACAGAGTAGTTGAGCTGGTGCCCAGTTAGAGCCTTCCCCCCCTACTGACTAGTGTTCATGGTACCAAAGGTACCATGCCTGCTATTGGAGGAGAAAGGTGAACATAACAATCCTCTACAGTGGTGACACGATGTTAGATATGCTGGTGTATTAATGGCACAAACATTGTGGGAATAATCAACAATTATCTGATTAGATGTAGGGCCTGATCTGCACGATGGAACCCATGCCTGATACTGCTCTGGTGGCTAAAAATCTGAAACTAGGTAAGCCATGGACCTAAAGGAAAACCAAATACTACTGTTCTGCAAAAGTAATATAGCAGTAAAATAATTAACAACCTTCTATTATGCCCATAGAGCAATACCTTACTCAGCCATCGTCAGAGAAGCTTCCTACTGCAGTAGATGGCAACTAATGGAGAAACACAACCGGGCAACAAGCAGATAACCAGAGACCATAGAACACTCAAAACTTAAAAAGATGTCATCAAATCCTCCCCCCCCCTCCCAGGGCTCAAGGAACTATGCTGAAGAAGAGACTGTTAAGAGGAAGGAGAGGTAAATGATACTAAGGAAACAGTACCTTCCAGATACAACAAGACTGACACACATATGAAGTCATTGAGACTGTGGCAGCTGCTCTATGTCCCAAAATGGAGCACAATGTCAGCTACACCACTGAATTCTTAATAGATGAGTGAGTAACAAGAAAATCTCTATTACTGCGATCCTGCTAGTTAGCCTTCTTCTCACAGTGAGAAAATACCACAGTATAGGGCCTGCACAGACACAATAAAGACAGTGTCCCAGCACTGCAATGAGAAGTGGACACATTCTGATCTCTAAGAGCTATTTCCAATTAACAAATGCTAACAAATGAAAAATTTGTTTCTCTAAGGGCGTTTCACTGGGTAAACAAACCACACTTAAAGGTAGGTCCCATACCAGCAAGTACATGCCGAAGACAAAAGAAACTCAAACATATCTTTGAAGATTTTCTGTTCTCATATTGCTTCATTGGGGATTTTTTTTTTTTAACCTTACTGGCCTTTTGACGTATATTAGGATTTCCAATTTTGTATTTTTAGGGGTTTTGTGTTTGTGTATCTGTGTGTGTGTGTGTGTGTGTGTGTGTGTGAGAGAGAGAGAGAGAGAGAGAGAGAGAGAGAGAGAGAGAGAGAGAGAGAGGGAATGAATTTATATCTCTGGAGGTATATACATTTCATGCTCTGAATTCCTTTTTTTACTTATTAGTTTGTTCATTTTATTTGATTCTTATCTTATTTGTCTGTTTTGGGGTTTGTTTGTTTTTAAGAAAGAGAAAGAAGTTGTGAATTTGGAAGTGGGAAAGGATCTGGGATATGAGAGACAGGGACCATGATCAGAATATACTATATAAAAATAACTCTATGGGGAGATCCAAGATGGCAGCGAGCAGTGTGGACCGTGTTTAGAAGCTCCAGTAAATGATTCTGAACCAGGAATACCAAGCTCCCCACCCCACTACAGCGGGAGTGCTCCACAGTTCGAAAGGACCAAAATACAGGAAACCTGCGTACCCCTGCACATGGGAGGAGCGCAAATGTTCTTGGACCAGTGCGGCAGCGGCAGCAGCTGAGGTTTGCAGCTGGGAACCCTCTGGCCGAGACGATTGGCGTGGTAACCTGTGGGAATTGCTGCGGGAGAGGGGGCTCATTGCAAGATTTGGGCCCCGTGACCCTAGCTGAACTCAGTGCACAGTTTGGGCACCGTAACCCAAGTACAACTTGGCGCACAGCTAGTGCCCTGAGACTCAAACTGGACTCAGTGCTCTGTTCGGCCCCTGAGAATCTGGCTGAGCTTGGCACCCAGCTTGGGCCCAGAGTCCCTAGCTGAGCTCGGCCGGCAGTTCGGGCCCTGACACTCTAGCTGAGCTGGGCGTGCAGTTTGGGTCCAGAGTCCCTGACTGAACTTGGGGAGCAGTTTGGGCCCAGAAAATCTAGCTGAGCTTGGCACACAGTCCCAGCCCTGAGACTCTGGCTAAACTCGGTGTGCGGTCCGGGCCCTGAGACCCTGGTTGGACTCAGTGCTAACTGGACTAAGTGCATGGATTAGGCCCCGAGACCCGTTTGGGTCCTGAGATGTAAACTGGATTCAGTGTGTGCTGTATGGGCCCTATGACACTAACCTGGGCTCTGAGCGGTCTGGGTCCCGACGCTACTGGGAACCACAGACCAGCAGACCTCAACATAAAACCAGAGACACTAAGTCAGTTAGAAGAAAAAGTAGGGAAGAGCCTGGAACACATTGGCACAGGAGACAACTTCCTGAACAAAACACCAACAGCCCAGGCCTTAATGTCAACAATTAATAAATTGGACCTCATGAGGCTGAGAAGCTTCTGTAAGGCTGGAGACACTGTCAAGAGAACAAAGCGACAGCCTACAGACTGGGAAAAGATCTTCACCAACCCTACATCTGACAAAGGTCTAATATCCAAAATATATAAAGAATTCAAGAAATTAAACACCACCAAACCAAACAACCCAATTGAGAAATGGGGCTCAGAACTAAACAGAGAATTCTCAACAGAGGAATATCAAATGGCTGAGAAACACTAAAGAAATGCTCAACCTCCTTAGTCATCAGGGAAATGCAAATAAAAACAACTCTGAGATTCCATCTTAAACCCATCAGAATGGCTAAGAACAAAAACTCAAGTGACACCACATGCTGGAGAGGATGTGGAGAGAGAGGAACACTCCTTCATTGCTGGTGGGAATGCAAACTAGTACAACCACTTTGGAAATCTATCTGGTGCTTTCTCAGAAAAATGGGAATAGGGCTTCCTCAAGACCCAGCTATTCCACTCCTTGGAATATACCCAGAAGATGCTCCAGCACACAACAAGAAAATTTGCTCAACCATGTTCATAGCAGCCTTATTCATAATAGCCAGATCATGGAAACAGCCTAAGTGTTCATCAGTAGAAGAATGGATAAAGAAACTGTGGTACATCTACACTATGGAATACTACTCAGCTATTAAAAACAAGGAATTCCCGAAATTTGTGGATAAATGGATTGAGCTAGAAATTATCATAATAAGTGAGTTAACCCAGAAGCAGAAAGACTCAAATGGTATATACTCACTTATATCAGGACACTAGCCCAAGGGGCATGTCCCATGAAAGCCTTCACTTACCAGGAAAGTGGGACAGAGGGGAGGACATCCTATTGGGACTCTAGATGAGAGAAGCAATGGAGAATAGCAAAGTAGAAGGATCCAGAGGGTCCTAGAAACCTAGAAAGAATAACATTATGAGGTCTGACTTTCATACAAACTCTGGTGCCCCATATTTGACCATATCCCTTGGACTGGAAGACCTGGTGGCACTCAGAGGAAGGACAGCAGGCTACCAAGAAGAGACTTAATACCCTATGAGCATATACAGGAGGAGGAGGACCCCCTCAGTCACAGTCATAGAGAGGGGAGTAAAGGGAAAATGGGAGGGAAGGAAGAATGGGAGGATACAAGGGATGGGATAACAATTGAGATGTAGTATGAATAAATTAATAAAATATATTTTTAAAAAAGAAAATAACTCTACTTTCAATTTTAAGAATCAGAAGAAAAAAGGAATTACATTTACTTTTATTGCTGCAGAGTGTCCCGAAATCAAGCACAGTATCAGCTATTTCAGTCAACGCTTGATAGATAATTGAGTAACCAAGAAATCTCTATTACTGCGATTCTATCAGTGGGAGACATCTTGTCAGAGTGAGAAAACACCTTAGCTAAACAACTGAAAGAGAAGATCTACTTAGTTAGGATCATGGTTTCAGAGACCTGTGGATCACAGAAGTCCACACCACAGCAGCCAGGAAACAGAGGTAACCTGTGCTAACTGGCTTTCTTCCTTTCCCCTTTATTCCATGACCCCCATCCTAGAACAGTGGGATAATCCTGGGATACATTCAGAGTAGGTCTTCACCCACAGTTAGTCCTCTCTGGAAACACCCTCCCATACACACTCAAAGGTTGATGCTCTGCATCCTAGGTACCTCTCTATCCCAGGAGATGACAACCAAAAATAACAAACTACCAGAGAATCTTCCACTTCAAAGAAGCAGGCAAAAAGCCTTATTTATTTTAATGGATAAATATGGGTATGCTCCAATTAACCTGAAATATTTACAAAGGATAAAGACACTGACACAAGAGAAAACAAAAAATGAAAACAAAGAAATAATTAATAAAGGCTAATGAAACAAAACTAATAAAGAAGAAAATGAAAGGGAAAAAAGAAAATAATCAAAACAGATAATACCTATCAGTCTGTTCCGAAGTAAGTTTATTTTAGTTTTCTTTAAAAAAAATACAAAAATATTATTTTTATACTAACATATATAACATTTGGGTTTTGTATAGTAGACATATACTTTTTAGTACTATCTAGAACAGTAAAATAAAAACTTAGAAAAATGTCTTGGAGAAAAATTTTAAATCTGACTGGCTACTAGATTTAAATACAACAAATTTACATTTACTTGTGCAAATCTGTCTCTATGTGGTAAGAAATGACTGAAAAAGCAGCTTTAGTGAATACTTCTGCTTTGGTTTCCACTGCAAACATGCACCTGAGCTGGAAGGAATTCAAGAATTTGAACTACAAAAGGAATCTGTAGCAAAGAGTAGAAGAATAAGCACAAATAAATAATAAACAAATACGAAAATGTATTTACAAATTCAAACCGAAAGATACTATGAAAGTCCATAAGAGCACCTTTTATTCTCCTTGAGAACACAAGAAGATAACACTTTCATTTCTCAGCCTAATCCACCAAATTCTGGAATTCATTGTAAAAAGAATGAAAACATGAAACCTCCTACTATCACAAATAGAGGTCTAAATACCTAAATTTTCAATTAACTTAAATGTGATTATTAAGTATAAGCTGAGTATAAAAAAATAATCTTTATTACAGCTACATGGCAAAAGCATCAGACTAGTTTCACTGAACTATATCCAGTTGAAATTCAAATATTTTATTTAATTCAGAAATTACTTTACCTGTAGCTGTTTTATCTCGAAATTCTTCAAGTTTTATCAACGTTGCTGAAGTGAGTTGGGCTAATTGGACATCCTTTGGAGGTCTGAAGAACTCCACTATACTATTGACTGTCCTCTGTTAAAATAAGCACCGCAAACATGAAGCACTAACTCAAAGCAAATGAAAACACATTGAAACTTAGTAATACAGAAAATGCTTACTGCATCATATATTATCTCTAAAGGTTCAGCCTCTATGATACACCTCTGAGAAACAGTTTCATCTAAAGGATTTATCTCGAATGTAATCTGAAAGAGTGATGCATCATCCAATGAAGACAGTAGGTGGGGTTTTTTTGAATTATCTGGTAAGCCAGTAATATGAAATGAATCAATTTTGGTTTCAAATCTGTATAAAAGAAAGGAACAGAAATTAGGAGTCAATGTCATTTTAAACAATTTGTTCAATTGCAAAATTATAAAACATAGTAAATACACTTTTCTTTGCATTTCCTATACTCAGTTCATATAAGAGAAAATATGCAAATTCTATGCATTTTAATAATTATTTCACTTAGCCATATTCTTGTTAAATTTTATATTAAAAAGCTATGATACCTAATATATGGTATCTTCACTTGACGGGGGGGGGCGTAACCTAAATTTAAAGAGGTAACATTATAAAATACATATAGGGATATATGCGATAATCATCGTGTCCTTGGTTAGCCAAAACTTCTTGCATAAGCCAAAATGCATATACAATAAACTAAGTCTAAGTAAATCAAACTAGGTCAAAATTTTTAATATTTTTGCTACAAAGGGCATAATAAAAAAAAGAAAAAAGGTAGAAAGAGAGAGTGGGAGAAAGAAAAAGAGAGAGAGAAAGAAAGAAAGGAAATGTACTGAATAGAAAGGTTATTTTACCCGTAAAGGAAGTGTATAGCTGGGTAGGTACAGCACTTCCCTAGGGTTTAATATTTAACACACACTTAATCTTGGGTATGAGGGCTGTAATTTAGTTGTAAAGCATTTGCCTAGAATAAACATAGCCCTTTATTTGATCCCCACCAGAGAGAGAATATAAAAAGGATATATATCAAGAATGTATAAAAAACTGTTAAGAACTCAAAAGAAGACATAGAGGAAGTCTTAAAGTCATTTCTCTAAACAAGGTATGGATATAAACATCAAATGGTCAACAAATACAGGAAAAAAATGTTGAAAATCATTAACCATCAATAAAATAAAAATTAAACCCGCACTGAGATACTAGTTTTTACTAAGACAGCATAATCAGAAGAACAGATAATAAAAAGTGCCGGTAGGGATATGGAGAAATGGAAATTTCATTCTGGTAGTAGGAATGCAAAATGTGCCTGCTTTGGGAAACTGTCTGGTAGTTCCTTCCAAAGCTGAACACTAACCACTACAATATAAAGGCAGTAAGTCTATTTCTAGATATACACCCCCAAATTTAAAACCTATATACAGACAAAACTTTGTCCATGTTCTTATCAGTATTCATTGTAGTCAAATGATAGAAGCAACTCAATTATCCATCAGTTAAAGAATACACACACACAAAATATGGTGCAGCTATAAAGTAGAACAGAGACAATACAAAGTTACCACAAATTCATTCTACGTGAATGAACCTTAAAGACAGCATGTTAAGTAAAAAGGAGGAGGTAAAACAGAAAAGGCCACATAAGGATGAGTTCATGAACAATGTCAAAAAATAATACTAATTCATCCCCCCCCCTTCTTTCTCTTCCCCCTTCCCCCACCCATATCTATCTATGTGTCAGTGCTGCATGCATGGGTGTGCAGGCAAGTGTATCTGCATGCAAACACCAAAGGAAACCATCAGATATCTTCCTCCATCATTCTGCCATATTCCTTTGAGACAGAGTCATTTACTAAACAGAAGCTCACCATTTAGGATACGCTGGCTGGTCACTGAGCTCCTAGGATCACCTGTCTCCACTAGAGTTACAAGGCATGCATTCATACTTGTTTATTTTTCGGTTTTTCTGTTGTTCTTTTTTTTTGGTAGGTGGGGAATGGAGCTTAGTTCCTTGTGCATACATATCAAAACCACATACCCACTGAGCTATCTCTCCAACTCAAGAATAAGCAAAGTCTCAAGAAAAATACAAAACAAGTTAGTATTAACAAAAGCAGGGAAAGATAGCACTGAGAAGGAACTGCTAGTAAAGTACAGTTTCTTCATGCTATGTTGTAATGTCTGGAATTATATAAAGGTGGTGGCTATTTAATCTTGTACATTCTATCAATGTAAAAATGCAAATATAATATAGTTGTAAAAAGCAATAAATTATATACTAAATAGATAAATTATAGATATGTGAACTGATTCTCAATAAAACTATTTCTTAAAACAAAGGTTAAACTATAACAAGCATGGTAGCACATACTTGTAATCTACAAACAGAGATTTGAGGCAGGAGTATACCAAATTCAAAGCCACCTGGGGACTATAGTGAATCCTTGGCCAGCCTAGGGGTACATACAGAGATGCTCTTTCTCAAAAACAAGAGAGGGAAGGAAGACAACAGGAGGAGTAAGAGTAGCAAGATGAGGGGTATCTTAAAAAAGAAAGGAGGGTGACAGAGAGAGAGGCAGAGAGAGGCACTGAAAACCACATTTTTTGTGGAGAGCAAAAGCCTTGAGCATGCAAATCCTGAGTGAATGTGTGTGTTGCCATGACCCAGCCATGTCAAGGACTGTAGTCTCAGCTGCATAGAAAAATGGCAAAGCCCACTGGCCCCCGCCCTGGGGGTTAGGGAGAGTTAAGGCTTAGAAGGGTAGCAATCTGCTCCATGGTCTGATGTTGAAGGTGTATTCTCTACTACTTCAGCTATTAAAATCAAGGGCGTCATGAAACTTCGCAAGCCAATGAATGGAACTAGAGAAGATCATCCTGAGTGAGCTAACTGAAACTCAGAAGGACACACATGGTATATACTCGTAAGTGGATATTAGCCATATAGTACAGGATAACCATGCCACAGACCCAAAGAAACTAGGGAGAGTTCAAGGGAGGATACTTGAATCCCACGAAGAAGGGGAAATAAAACAGACATTGTAGACATTGGAAGTGGAGGGAGAGAAGGAACTGTGTGAGAGAAGAGGAGGAGAGGGAAAGGAGGGGAATCAGGTGTGGGAAGGGCAGTGATGGGGTGGGAAGGCTGGAGACCTGGGATGGGAGAGGCTCCTAGGAAGATATGGGGGTGACCCTGAGACTTCCAGCAGAAGGAGATACTGAGACTGAAGTAGTCACACTCTGAAGCCAGGCAGGACTTCTAGTGAAGGGAAGAGGACACCAACCCACCCACAAAACCTTTGACCCAAAATTTGTCCTGCCTACAAGATATGCAAGGATAAAGATGGAACAGAGATTGAGGGACTGGCCAACCAATGACTAGCCCAACTAGAGAACCATCCCATGGGAGAGAGCCAAGACCGGACACTATTAATGATACTCTGCTATCCTTGCAGGCAGGAACCTAGCATAACTGTCATCTGAGAGTCTTCATCTAGCACAGGACCTAAGTATGTCATCCAAAGTTACCACTTGTTGCCCAAGCTAGAAAATCTGTTCTGAGTTTCACAAAATCGGCCTCCTTCCCTGGCCCCATGACGTAGGCTGGGGGAAATAAAAAGATATAAGCTGAGGATGTGAAAATGCTTAGAATCAGATTCCAGATTTTGAGGGGATATTTTAATTTTGCATATAGATAATATGGTCTCTTAGAGACTGGACCCAGGTCTAAGTATAGAATTTATACTTTTTACATTCTTCACATATATAGTCTAAAGGTAATTTTATACAATATTTTTAATGCGGCTGTTTTCACTGCAATTCATCACACTAAGTCAGATGTTGAATTTTCCTGCCAACAGCAAAGCATTTGAAATTCTGTATTTCAGATTCAGATTAGTGCTACTTAATCTGTAAAGAAAATAAATTTATACTTACTTTATGGCTTGTGCTCCTGGTCTTTGCACAATCAAAGTACTAAGTCCTTCTACTATAACTTCTACCAGCTCTGGCTTGTGGCGATTTTCTCTTAGAACAACAGACATACTTTTCAAGTGAACAAAAAACTTCAAGGCTTCAAACTAGAGAATATATAGAATAAAATAGAGGTTAGGATGGGAGAGAAGAGATATATTTTTTAAAACATTTATTTGTGTAACTCCATTATTCCCAAAGCCAGAGATACTTTGAAGACAATCCTTCCTCTACCAAAGACTCACTAAAATAACACTTTTATTCCTATTTTTGGGATGAAGATAAATGCTCTATTTATAAACACCAAAAAAAAAAAAAAAAAAAAAAAATCACAGAAAAAGTTACCAACATATAATTTCTGGAAGAATCACAGCAAGCACATCAAACATTAAAAGATATAAATTAAGAAAATATCTTACTGTTTTTGGCAAGGTTGGATCAACTGCTGTTTCACTATAACCAATTGCTTCATAAAGTAAAACTTTTTCTTCGGGTGTCAGCATTTCTTCAAGAACTATAAATCATAAATAAGTGCTTTATGGTCTTACTTCTAACACTATAAAGCAAACACAATTTACCTGGCTTTAAAGTAAAACAAAAAAATAGAATTTGGGAGATTTTTGTTTTGTTTTTGTTTTTTTGGTATGTGTGTGTGTGTGTGTCTGTGTGTGTGCACATGCACTTAACAGAGTGTCTGTGAAGGTCAGAGGACAATTTTGAGAAGCAGATACTTTCCTATTATGTCGGACCTACGGATCAAATTCAGATCACCAAATTTAGAAACAAACATCATAATTACTCAAACAGCTTGCCGGCCCACAAATTTTATTTTTATTGTAATATCTTTTACGAGTAATAACTACAGATTTCTGTTAGCGATTTAGAAATTGTTCTTATATAAAATAAGTTAATAAGTAAAGATTTGGCAATATAATCTTTTCAATGTCTGTTTTAAGCAAGAATTTACCAGCATCTTGTTAATCAATACAAAGTAGTAGATATACTATCTTAATTGTTTCTCCATTTACAGATGGAAAAATAGATTTAACACACCAAACTTAATCACACAGACAAATAATAAATCCAAGACGTATCATAAATCTAATTCCCTAACTGTGGGTAAAAATCTCAGCTATGCAGTGTCTAAGCTCAGCTTTGGCAACACAGAGACCTCACAGCAAAAAACTAAGACCTTTTTACTTAAAACGGTTAAGGAGCTGAGGCAGTAACTCAGTGGCACAGTGCATGCCTAAATATAAGCAAGGCCCTGGGTTTACTCTACCACACATACACACATATACGTTCCAAAAAGAGGCGGGGGGGAAAAAAACCTTCCTAAGAAGCAACTTTAAAAAAAACTTTGCAGTGGTTTAAAGCGTTGTGCAAATTTATACGTATCTATTAGGATAACACATGCACTGCACTGAGTGTGCAACACAACGCTCTTCTGCAGCATCAGAAGGACTATTTGAACTGTCTTATTAAATATATATTTTAAAATAACAGTAATTTCACAATTTTGATAATAAACAATTTATCATAAATACATACTTACATTATATGTTTTAACGAGAAAATTTTTGGAAAAACTTTACTGCTACACTTGATTAACTATACTAATATAAAATAAAAATGAACATACTTCCAGGTTTAACATCTAGTTGTTGACTAGCATTTGATTCTGACCAGGTCCACAGCCAGCCAAACCATCCTGCATTATCCTCTGGATCTTTTACTCCTTCTTTGTAAATCTTGTACCCAGCTTTCTTTACCTAAAATAAATAAGTTTTCCAATAAATAGCAAATTGTCCTTTTTTTAAAAATCAAAAGAAATGGAAGCAGGATATTTCCAAAATGATTCTATTTTGAGTTGGGTAAGTGTAAATAAATGCACATACTAACAACAGAATACAGTAATTGTAATATTTATCAAACAAGACTTGGGAATAACACATGGTTCTCTCTGTGGTCTAACAAGATGGAGAAATTCAAGGCAGGGGAACTAGCTTTCCATCTATAAATGAATTCTACAATTTTCATATGCCCAGTTACTTAAAATTAATGTTGTTTTATTTGAACAAGTGTTAGAAAAACTTGTATTAAATTTTCTTTCTTTCTCTCTCTCAGACTAGGCTGACCTCGAATTCACAGCCATCCGTCTGTCTCTGACTCCTAAGTGCTTGGATTAAAGGCATGCACCACCACATCAGGCTTTCAAATTTTCTTAACACATAAAAAGCACATTTGAACTCTTCAGAAAACAGTATTTTACACACTACTGATAATATTACATTACCTGTCATATAATACATTGATTTATTCTCATCAATTTAATGATAATCAGAAATTACCTCAACTTCTGCCTGTTGTCTAGCTACGGTTATATTAAAAATATCCAAGGTTTTCTCCAACTCCTGAAAATGTAAGGAAAAAAATGTGTTAACTATAGTAATTTTACATATTCAACTTTAGAATATAAGCTACTATACTAAGGAAAAGCAGTGGGAAACAGAAAATAGAACACCATCAATAGGTTTTCTCTTACATTCTGGGATGCAAGGTTTACTTACACACACACACACACACACACACACACACACACACTAGAACAGAGTAACTTGTCAACAGAGATTGTTGCATTGATGTCATCCTCAACAAGAATACAGAGTTATAATGTTTACAAATATAGTAAGAAATACATTCAAAAGGAGACATACACACACTGTACGTATACATGTCTTTCATTAAGGTTTTAATTTCAAATAAACATCAGGATCATTTTAACTAATAATATAATAAACCCTTCATTTATATGCATAGTCTATCATTATTAAAATATTTCAAGTAGGCTTACATATACTTGAAATCTGTTAAAAGCTACTGCAACTTTTCTGCTTTTCCAAGTAGTTATAGCTATGGACACAAACCGAGACCAGCTACACTCCTATAACAACTGTGCCTCCCCATTGTAACTTTCAAGTTTCAGGTTCAAGCTTTCTCCTCTAAAAAGAAGCAACTATAACTTACTATTACTCTACCCAAAGCATAACTCGGAATTGTGCTATGTAGAATATTAAGAGGATTCTGGTTATGAACATAATTAAGGAAATATAAAACCACTCAACCCAAGAATTCCTCATTGCTCCTTGTCTTTAGAAAGTCATCTACCTTAAAACACAAAGAAAAAATGTAAAACTTCAATCCGCATAATTTTCCACTAAGAAGTCATCTAGACTCTGAATTGTTGTTCTAGACCCAGGGCCTTGGAGGGGACTCAGCAGAGAAGGGTACTTGCCACCAAGCCTGTCTGTCTGAGTTTGAACCCTTTAGCTCACATGTTGGAAGGGAAAACAGACTCCAAGTTGCCCTCTGACCTCCTTTCATGCACCACCACAATGAGCATGCACACACCAACACAAGCGAATGTTTTTAAAACAAACAACACTAAGGATTATGTACAGAAAAATATTCAATGATTGTTTTAAAATGCTGACCTCCAGAGACATGAGAATTTCAGGAGATGGCTTCTTACTTGTTAACTTTTTCTTATAAAATTCTCTGTATTTTTTCATTTTGAGTCTGTGTTCTCTAATGTGTTTCCATGACCACATCCGTAAACTGGGACAAACATTTACTTCAAGAACACCTTGTATAGCATAAGCCCACCTAGTTTAAAAACAAAAAACAAACAACAACAAAAAAAAACCTCCATACTTACACCCAAATCAACAATACCAAAACAACTGAATTTATTTTCTCTAACAGGAATAACTACAATAAGGAGACTATGATAACAGTATGCTATCTAAACAATCTATTTATAGTAACAGTCCATTAATTATTACTATATCTTGCAACATAAAAATCAACAAAACATTCAACATTGGTAAAATTAGTTCTGCACAACTTAAGGCATAATTAGAAAACTAGTCAATATTATAGAAATATTGTCCAGGGTTATCCTCCCTGGGTTATTCTCCCGCCTCTGTGCAAACTGAAAGAATAGGAATTTACAGAGAAATGACCCTAAAATAGAATCAATGATAAATATAATCTTAACATTTCTAATATTCTCTAAAATTAAGTTAAATCTAGAATTAAAACTGATTCTTCTCTACTAATTTATAAAGTCTGTCTAACCAAACTGAGCAGCATGGATATTTGGGACTGTGGAGAGGCTGTGAGAGAGGCTACAAATTTTAGAAGCTGAACTTTAAAAAAATAACAAAATTTTTAAATTTAAAAGTGAGGTTACAAAGGTAAGACTCCTAGAATTGTCTCAAGTACTAAATTTCAAGCTGAGTTAATACAGGTCTAATGAGTGAAATAGAGGAGTCTGGGGCAGGGACAGAGGGAAACATGGGAGGTGTGACATTGCTACAAAACAAACTAAGGTAAATTTTAATTATTTCAAAATACTGATCCTTCTTCAGTACATGAAAAAATACAGTATTTTAAGATTTCTATTTGTAAATTTCACTTTGAAGAATTTCTTGAGACAATTCATTAACACGTAAAATGAGCCACATATACTGCTAGGCCCAATCAGTTTGCACCAAATCTTAGGATAGCTTTAAAAATAGTAAAATTATCTTCTGATATATTCTTTAATATTAAAGATAATGAGATTAATTAACATTTTTTAACTTTTCAAACAACCAAAGCATTTACCATTCTTTGGCATGGTGGTGAAGAGGCACACTGGGCTTGAATTTTCTGTATGGCAGGTTTTGTGTCATCATCTCAATTGACTGGAGAAGCTCCATGAGACTGAAATACTGGAGAGAGAAAGTTAAAGCACTTTAACGTTCAACTACTGAAGGCAGAAGACAAACCACTGAGTTCTTAATGAAACATTATATAACTAAATTTTAGGAACCATTTGAATCTTAACTTAGCTTTTATTAAACAGTAATTCAATCTAAATGTCGCTAAAGTAAATCACCTGTGGTTTATTAAACTCGATTGCTATGGTATGTAACTCAACATCCAGGTTTATTTTGGGGTCAGAAAAGTCACAATCTGATCGCTGATTCATCTGAAGCTTGGCATTAGCAGATATAGGTCGAAACACTGAAAAATAATACAAATTGAAAAAAATTAGAGTTCTACTTCAAACGTGTCCAAGCACTAAAGAGAGGAACTAGAAATAAGCTTTGCACCTCTCTCACAGCCTCTCCACAGTTCCAAATATCCATGCTGCTCAGTTTGGTTACACAGACTTCATAAATTAGTAGAGAAGAATCAGCTTTAATTCTAGATTTAACTTAATTTTAGAGAATATTAGAAATGTTAAGGTTATGTTTATCACTGATTCTATTTTAGGATCATTTCTCTGTAAATTCCTATTCTTCCTTTCAGTTTGCACAAAGAGGTGGGAGAATAACAATTCATTCTGGATTAGCTTGGAACAAATGACAGCACCGAACGTAGTAAGTGTTCAGAGGGAGAACAGTGACAGTACAACCTAAACAAAGATCAACTGCTAACTATTAATCTAAGTTGTATAGAAAGATAATGTAAAACACTTGTTTTTCCCACCTCTAGCACATCTTTTATGCAGCAAACTTACATTAACATTGCTGATATACTGGATTATTTATTTTATATTAAATTTTCTCCTAGTTAAATATATATATATATAATGTATATGTATGTATTTATGTATGTGTATACACACACACCCTTAACTTTTTAATTTAAATCAAAATATACTTATCTTTTCAACATATCTCATTGGACTTTTTGGTTACATTTCAAAGTTGTAGAAGAAAGTCTCTAACAAAAAAGAGTGTTAATGAATTGTACTAAATCTTAAGGATTAATCAGTATCAATTATAGTGATGTTTATTAAAATATTCCAAATATCACAAGTACAGTTAACATAGCTAGCAGGCATAGTTGTAGTGACATTATGATCTTTTTGTTTATAAAATATCCATATAATTTATTTTAAGACAAAGTCTTATTCAATAGCCCAGGCTTGCCTCAAACTTATGGCAGTCTTCCTGCCTTACCAAAATGCTGGGATTAAAGGTGGGAACCGCCAAAATATACTTAAATTTTTTCTTTTTTACTGTTCAGCTGTTTTACTGTTTTACTGTTTTAGCTGTCACGGAACTCACTGCGTAGTTCAGACTGATGTCAAATGCACAGAGAAGATAGATACTCCTGCCTCTGCCTCCCAACTGCTGGGATTAAAGATATGCACCTCTGTGTCCAGCCTGTGTATTACCTTTATAGTGACAAGGTAATTACTAAAATACAGAGGAAAGGAATGATTATATACACATATAATTTATATATAATATTTATATATATTTATTATATAAATACATTTTATTATATGTATTACATATTACATATAAAATATTTAATTTTCAGCCTTGCAAATACTCAAAAAGTGTCAAATTTTGATGCTTAACTTAGTTCTTGAATTTGGCTTCCTGACATTATAAAACATATAAACATATCCTGCAGAGTTTCCTTGACATCAATGTAAATTCATTTATTGCTATCTGTGATAACCTTTTTGTAATTTCCTCAGCTCAATTCTGCAGCATTTGCAGTTTTGTTATGGTTGTCTTTGTTTCTGTTGTTTTCAGTGCTGAAGATTGATCTCAGGCTGTCACTCTGTCACATGCCTAGTCCCTTGTGCAAATGCTGATTTTCATTATTTTGAAGTTGGTTTTATTCTTACTCAGAGGAAATATGAGGTCAGATAACTACTTTGTGCAAAATGAAAGGAAGAATAGGAATTTACAGAGAATGATCCTAAAATGGAATCAGTGATAAATATAACCTTAACATTTCTTAATAGTCTGACTAATTATGCTAATTTTATTTTAATTTTATCTAATAACTTACCAAAATCATAACCTTCTGGAACAATATCTTTATTGACAATACCATTTTTCAAGGCTTCCTGTTAAAAGACAAATTGTTTTTAATTTATATAAATATACCTTTATCTTATAAATTTATATTATCCATAAGAATATTTAAAAGCAATCAAAAAATAATTCAAACTTCACCAGGATAAAATTTTCAAATAGCTGAGCAATGTACCATTAATTACTGTGAAAGAATCTTCCAGTTATCTTATTTTTAAAAATACTACAGAACTCTATTAAGAGTCTTGTTAAGAAGCAACACTGACTCTCAGGCTGGATGATGGACTGTGAGTCAAACATTATACAAAACATAATACAACAAATATTAAATATGTACTTACCAACGATGCATCATAATCATTCAGATAGTACATCCGAGACTTCACATTCCAGTAAGCAAAGAGATTATCTAATCGAATTAGCTGAAAATAAAGCAAGTTTATTACACGTCTGTTACTTTTTTTTTTAAAGGATTTCTAACTTTTGTTATGCTCAGAAGTCTCAAGTAATTGAGCCTAATCCTAAGTAAAGCAGTTAGACATAATTCACATAAATGTTCATAAAGGGATGCAAAAAGACATAATTCACATAAATGTTTACACACACACACACCACAAATCATCATTTCTCTTCTTAAAATTCTCTTTCAGGTCCATGGATTAGATTTTATTTTACCTTCCGAACTAGTTTCTCAGTTTCATCATGTAAACAAGGAACCCAGTATTGATCAGTTGTCTGAAGAGAGGAAAATAAAGAAAAACCATTATATATAACAAGCAGGTCATTATCTATCATACCTTAAAATCAATTCCCTGTGAAAATGCCTTTGAAAACATTATTTAGTCAAAAATAACATTAGCAGGCCACTTACCCTAACCCTTTACTTTTAGGAAACTCATTGGTAAAATAAAAAAGCAAAAGTAAACAATTTTAGAGGCCTAATATACAGCAGACATGACAAAAAAAAAAAAATCAAACTTAGAGGTGTGCCAGATCTGATGTCTAACCTAAAACAATACACTTGCTGAAAGGCTCCTGACAGAACAGCCTTATGATCATTACAGTCCAGACACCAGGAATAGATACTACTTATTGTAAGCTTATGACTCCACACAGGAAGATATTGTTGGGTTGGTTTGCTTGTTTGTTTTGTTCTGATTTATTTTTCTTCTTTATATGTTTTAAGGCCCAATATATGGTCAGAGAATAAAACACAGGAAGAAAAACTGAAAAACCAAATATGTTATTTAGGGTCATATTTCAAAAGTTTTATGTACGGTATAAAGACAAGTCCTCAAAGTCACTGAGGATAAGACCAGGGGTATACTGAAGAATATGTATCAAGGAATGCTGCAGAAGGCCCCAGGTTCAAACCAAAACTTAGAATTTTAAAAATAAAAAATAGAAATACAACAATCAAATCATTATTTGCATATGAATTTTTCTTTCAAAACAAGGTCTGATTTTATATAGCCCACACAGCCTTGAGCTCATGATACTACTATCTCAGCTTCCAGAATGTTGGGATAACAGCTCTGCCCCATCACACCTTGCCAGATCCTTGATTTGAGAAAGGTGGTTCCCCCTGCTATGTGAAGAACGGACTAGAAGAATGGCTCCCAAACTTTAGCATGAATAATGATAACCAGGAGTGACTTTTAAAGCATACTAGAGATGGGGCTCAGTGGTAGACACGTACCTAAAATGCCAAGCCCTAGCATTGCAAAAACTACTAGTAATAAAAATACAAAAACACATATATCAGTATGCCAACACAAGAGTATGTAACTATATGAGTTTCGTATGGCAGGCCAGTGTCCAGGAACTTCCAAAGGTAGTAACTAAAGCCACTGTTTGTGGAGTCCCAGAGATGATTCAGTGGTTAGAAATGAGTATGACTCTTTCAGGACTAGGGTTCAGTTCCCAGTGCCCACATGGCAACTCACAATCACCTGGTACTCCAGTTCCAGGGGTTCCTGCACTCCCTTCTGACTTTGGTGGACTCCTGTCATGTGCACATGGTGCACATAAATACACCCAGGCACACACAAATACACATAAAATATTTCCAATAAATAAAGCCACTGCTATTGTAGTGCTAATTTTCACATTACCAAATATAAATAATAATTCTCTGTATTTTTCAATCTGTCATCAGCACTAACAACAGACACCATCCCCTTTTACTGAGTAATCTCTGGGTCTGTACCACCCGCCTCCCTTTTATTTTTCACATGCAGACCCATGTTTTAAAAAGAATCTCACTATACACAAAATAAATAGAAGACGTAATACTGAACTAGAGTAAAGCTGCATTATGTTATATGAAGCTACAAAGATAAAGATGAAAAACACAGTAAAATAAAAAAGGCAACTTACAGAAGAACCATATAAAATATCTGTATCAACTTAAAAAGCCAAATGGACAGTTTGGAGATGAACAGACTTATCCATCCATTCTAATCCAGCCTTCAAACTTCCTAGACCAGTTCTACACAGCCAACCAAACACAAACACAGTATATTTCTGATGCTGACATAATGGTGTATCTAATTATACTACACAATCTAAAAAGTCACATTTTCTTTTTGAACAAAGTACCTGCATACTGAGATTTTGAAGGGAAATACCAATTGAGAGTGGTTTGTCTTGATTTGTGACCTAAAGAAAAACAACGTAGATGGCTTGTCATTTGGATAAAACTCACTTCATAGAAACAGTCAAATATCTGAGAAGTATCTTATTTCAAATATTCAGAAATATTATTTTTCAAAACAATTTTTCTCTATTTTTTCTAATAAAAAATCCTAAATATTAACGAATTCATGTTGTGGAGAATACTATATTTGTAAAATGTTTTTTCAATTTATAAAACCATTAAACTTTGATACAATCATCTGTTTAAATTGGGAATGAAACTGAATAGCATGTCTCTGAGTAGAGAAAGTCTGGTGGCAAAGACAAAGACAACGCCTACTTTGCTTTATCATCTGAACCTTTGAGTAATTCTTTCCTCCAGAGAAACATCTGACTCTTCCGATATGTAAGTGGCCCCTTCAATAACTACTTTTCTGCTTAAGAACAAATTGGGGAAAATGTAATGCTGTGTCTCAGCAACAGCTTGCAGCTAAGCAAACCTGTTAACACCATCATCACCTACACAGGCACAGTTCCAAAGCACCTGACCCATCCTGAGATAAACTGAAACTTAACTGAGATAGCCCTGCTTTCTGCCCCAACCTTTGCCAGAAAGAAAAAAAAAAATTATTTCACATAGCCATATTCTTGTTAAATTTTATATTAAAAAGCTATGATACCTAATATGTGGTATCTTCACTTGATGGGAGGACACGTATATATATATATACACTCTATTTTTACATAAATTCTCCAGCAACGCATTAGAAAAATATCAATCTCTACACACTTTAGAATGTAAAATAGCAGTAAATATTTTAGACGCAAAGACCTACTTTGAGCATTTTGTTTATAGACTTCGTCTTTTCATGTTTATACTGGGTTTTGAATCTCAGGCTCTTGTGTCATCTTTTCAGCAGCATCTGGAAGCTTCCTCACATGCACAGATGTTGAGTGCCTCTCTTAAGAATGGCGGTATTATTTCATAATACTTGTGTTGTGAGCATAACTTTATTTTAAATGAGAGAGGGGACATATACACTCAAGGATTTATGTGTCCATTGTAAAAATCCAACTTTTGTTAAGTATTGATTGTTAAAAAAATATATATATATTATCTGAAGCCAAGAAAGCTCTTTAAAGGAGTTGTTTCTTCTAAGAACCAAGAGAAAGCCAAGTTAATGATGTAATTCTCTAGGGCACATGTACTGGTGTTGTGCCTTTTCTACCATACAAGATTAAATAAATTTGTCAGAAGTATGCTTAAAAAAAAAAAAAACAATATTAAGGCAAATAGGATGGTTATCTCTAATGGTGAACTTGATACAATCTGAAACCACCTGAGCGGAGGGCCTCAATGAAGAATTGTCAACCAGGTTCATTTGTGGGCATGTCTGGCAAGACAAGGTGTGAAGGTGGGAGGTTGGGGGGTGTCTTGATGTTAACTGATATACAGAGGCCCAGCCCTCCTTTGATGACACCACTCCCTGAGTCTGGGTCCTGTGCTATGTTAGAATGGCAAAAGGAAGCTGAGTACAGGCATGCACATTCATTCTATCTCTGCTTTAACAAATGTGAATGCAACTCTCTGTTTAATGTTCCTATCCTGACTTTCTGCAATGATGAACTGTGACCTGAATTGTAGCCAGTAAACCATTTCTCTCTTAAAGATGCTTGTGTTGGATTATTTTATCATAGCAACAGGAAACTCACAAACTAGAACACCAACTAAATATATATTAAAAAATAAAGTAAAATAAAGCATTGAAGAGCAGAAGTTAAGTTAGCTCTTCTTATTCCTAAAACAGTAATCTTTCCTGGAGGTTAAAAAAAAAATTTTTTAATTCATTAACCCCCAAGACACTGCCTTCACATCTAAAGTTTGAACAGCTTAAGCAAAGTATAATCAAGAACTCATTTAAAATATAATGATAAAATGAAAAGATTTTATGGCCCTTCCACCTCCCAGTATTTACTACAGCGCAAAAGCCAGAAACAATAAATACACAGATAGGGATAAAATACTTACATCATCTTCATAACGAACATGGATACTGGAAATTTTCACTTGAAGGTTTTTTATTATTTGAGTAATTAATTTTTCTGCAAAAGTGTCCTGTTTCTCTTCAGGAGGATTTTCTAAAATGCAAATATTCCTTTTTAAACTGAATAAAATACAAACCCTATAAATATCCATATATTAAAGTAACATTTTGCCTTGTTAAAGAAAATGTGTAACATTTTAAATAAATGAATTGAGATTTACAAAATCTTTCATACTAAAGATCTTTTAAAAGCAACTAAATGGACAATGTTTAAAAGCTAGTTCCTTATCTAATTAGACTACAGCCAATTATATTAAGTTCATTGGCATTAAATTTTATAACCTGAATGTAAGGGCCAGAGGACAAGGACATCTGCCATGACAGTGCTGCTCCCACAGACAAACTCTGGGAACAGTGAAGAGGAGAGAAGAGAGCTGGATCTGAGATAAGAAGAATTGAGCAGATGGTGAACAGCTGGCTAAGGAAACCAACCTTTGGCTGAACAACTAGCTAGAGGAACCAGTTTTTGAGGAGAGGTTGAGGAACTGAGGAAAAAGAAATACTTGGAGACTCAAGCATATGCGGTGCAAGCTGAGGGTCTTAAAGCCCAGGAGAACTTTATTTTCTGGCTCTCTGTCTCCATCTCTGTCTTGCTGTCTGACTGACTCCTTGCTCATTGTTCCCCATCTATCTAGCTCTCTTCTTACTGTTCCCCATCTACCTAGCTCTCTTGCCATTATGTCTCACTCTAGCTTACTCTCTCGTCTGTTACTTGCTTGCCATTCTCCTTGGGCCAAGCCCAGTATTTTATTAAAATGAAGTTCAATTTTCTCATTACAGATTACATCATGATTTTTCTCATCTTTTTTTACAATTAACAGGGCATTCAAAAATCAACAAAGCAAGAAAACAGTCTAACAAGGAAATACAAACAGTTCTGTATAACTCACAATAAAGCATTCAGCAAAAATCAATCAATTTCCAAGCAATGGTCAGCATATCTTGATTACTAATTCTTCTTATTCTTCTTTTTTTTCCCCCCTGATTACTACTTCTTAAACAATACTCACGGAAAGTTTAATCATAAATTTCCCCAGGCCAAAGCCATTACGTTTATAAGATTGTCATAGCAACATAGCTTGAACTAAAAAAACAAACAAAAACAAAACAAAACAAACTTGATTTAGTCCTAGTCCCAAACCAACAGGTGTGCTATCCAAGCCTAGGGGTTCCAAGCCCACCTTCTATTGCTCTCAAATCAGATTCGAAAGAAACATTTCTACAGGTAACAGAATCTAGTCAGGTACTGTTATGTTCAGGTCTTAACTTTCTTTCATGCAGTTTCTGCTTGAGTGCTCACAGACAGAGCAAAAAACTCTATCATTGTCTCAAGCCTTTGGCCAGATGCCCTCTTTCAACATTCTCTGTGGGAAAAAGTTTTCCCTGTATGAATTTCTTTAGGGCTGAGAAATAAAGAGAAAAAGATAGTTTTGGGAGAAGAAAGGCAGATTTCTAGACAAACTTACACCTGGACCATACATAATATTTAGGGGCAATGGTGATCAGCAGGAGATCTTTGAAACTTTGTCAAGCAAAGCCTCATGTCTCTGACAAGACAGTGTCTTTTATAAATGTCAAGAAACTACGACCATAAAATCGCAACAATATGATTGCCTAGACAAAACCTAACAATGACAGCACCAGTTGGCATGCTGACAACATGGACAGGAGAAAACTCAAAGCCCCCAACCCCAGATCAAGACCTACAGACAACTATTGATTACTAAGAAAGAGAGACTCAGCCTTTCCAGGTACGAGCCTCATGAAAGGTTATCCAATCCCAAGAGGTCAGTCCTGAACACATGTACATCTGAGTAACACTAAATGGGTTCAGCAGGTTGCATTTATAAATACACATGTACATACACACATTCAACTACAACAATAGTAATAGTAATAATAATAACAATAAATAATAATAATAATTTAAAGTGATACATTTGAGAGTAGAAATGATATAGGATTTGCTGAAGAAGGGTGAGAAAGGAGTAGAAATAATGTTATTAAAAGCCTTTGTTTTACGCACTTATTTGAGAATATCATACATGAAAGCTGTAGTTACATCATTTCCATCCATTCTCTCAAAGCCTCAAAAACACTCCTACAACTCTACTTTTGCCAGACCTTACCTTCAAATTTGGAAGTAAAGCTATAGGGAGATAAGTCCTCTCTTATCATCACTTAATCCCAACTATTTTAAGGTAACAAATAAAACATGTCAAAAATAAAATGATAATCCTTATCTAAGCTGATATCGCAACAGGATGTGGTATAGTATTTGCTTCTTAATATAGCTCCTTTCCCATGAAATGATAAACTTCAATTTTCCTTCTATTATCTGCCCATCCTTTGATAAGTCTTTTGTGTGTCTTCTTCCTCTATATAGGCAGGTTTCCTCAAAACTCAATCCTAGAATTATTTTTCTTCTCATTCTATCTGTTGCTGCAGAGAACCTCATTCACATCCTAAAATATTTAACAGTTACCCTAATGTTGACACTTTGAAAACAATGCTAAATGAAGGAAGAAGTAGAAGAATGCAAAGTGGGCAGAATATGACAATTAGCAAAGTACTGTGCAGTCAGCATGGCCAGGGGAAAGGCTGCTGGAGGGGTCAGAGCCAGTTATGAGGAGGGAGATGACAGCACTCCAATGGGAGCTTTCAATACATGTTGCTAAAGCACTTAAGGCTTTACCCTGGGAATAAGGTATCACCAGTGAACTTTAACATACTGGCTGCTTTTCCAGAGGCCCCAAGCTTCAATTCCCAGACCCATATGGCTCACAACTGTCTGTAACTGCAGTTGCAGGAAATCTAATGCCCTCTGCTAACATATTCAGGCACCATGCATGCAAATGGTGCATAGACGTACATGTAGACAAAGCACCAACATGTAAAATAAAATTAAAATTAAAAATGTTTTAAAGAATTGTATAATAAGCAATCAAATGTCTAGGACTCCCTCTTGCCCAGCACAGTAGCTAGGAAATGATCCTATTATTTAGCCAACTGAACATATAAGAGCTCATCATGGGCAAAACAGACCTAACTAGCTCCAAAATCAAACAATACGTAAGGAACAGAGGCGCCTACCCAAAAACAGACAACGTAGAAATCTTCACAATGACATCACGTCTGCATTTACTCACTAATACTAAGTAAATAACAGTTACGGTTTTTAAATATTTATTTGCCAGGCAAGGTAGCAATGCCTTTAACCCCAGCATTCAAGAGGCAGAAGCATGCAAATCTCCGCCTTACAATAAGTAGGTAGGTAGGTAGGTAGATAGGTAGGTAGGTAGGTAGGTAGATAGATAGATAGATAGATAGATAGATAGATAGATAGATAGATAGATAGAAGAAATCCCCTTACAAAAGGTAGATAGGTAGGTATGGAGGGAGGAAGAGAGAGAGAGAGAAAGAGAGAGAGAGAGAGAGAGAGAGAGAGAGAGAGAGATCAACACCTTAGATAGATAGAGTAAGTAGGTAGGTAGGTAGGTAAAGTTTTCTAGAGTTGAATATCTGGCTCAATAGTAATATTTACATCACTTGGACTTGGTCAGTTGTCAAGGTCCAGCATCAAAGAAGTATGCACATGTAAGATAAGCTTAAAACAATCTAATGTAACTGTTGATGAGCATCTTATTCAGCAATATTGTAGTTCTTTAGGGAATGGCTAAAGGAATAAGTAGAGGGTTTGCTTTCATAAAATGTAAGTCTTACAGTACTATTTTATTTTTAAATACACACACACACACACACACACACACACACACACACATCTTGACAAAATAATTTTTAAAGGAAAAGGCCTATGAAACATAAGAAAGGAGAGTATTAGGGAAAGGGATAACTACACAGAATGAAAGAACTATGCCAAAGAAAGTAGAATTATATGTGATATTCCACAGACTATTAAGTTTCCATTAATGTTTTCCAAGAGATAAAACATGTATTATTGGGAGTTTATTTTTCACAAGGAAAAAATCGCAAAGGATGACAAGCACGAACAACCCCAGCACTAAGGAGACAAAGGCAAAAAGACCAACCTGGGCTACTTGGTATATTCCAGGCAGGCTGGACCATAGAGCAAGATCTTTTACTCATTAAAAATAAATAAATAAATAAGTAAATAAATAGTAATAATGATAATGATAATAATAATAATAATAATATTATTATTTTTTTTTAAAGGCAACCCTTCTCTCCTTTCAGAAAAAAATAATAAAAATCAGTATATGGTAGAGATATGAAATTTTCATTTGTAAGATTTTAAAATATTTAGCTACTCAATGAAGAACAAAATAGGACAAAACTAGGTGAGTAGGAAAAAAACTTTTAAGTTTAAAATAAGAATTGGACAGAGTATATTTACAAGCTAAGAGGAAAGGCCCACAAAGAGAAGACATGAGACTAAATATATAGAAAATCCCTAGTGATAGTAACAAGAGGAGACTTGGAAAAATTAGGTTTCTATGGGATAGCTCTTCCATTGATAATGATCAATGAGTTGTAATGATGAGTCATGTACCTACAATGAGTGAGGCTGGGGGATGGGGAAGGATAGATTAAGGCAAACATAAACACAATAAAGGATTAACTATATTCAAGAGTAAATAATCAATATAAAGGCAAAGGCTAGAAAGGTAAGATGAACTTGATAAACTTGCTAATGTTAAAAACTGATTTTTAACTCCAGCACTCAGGGAGGCAGAGGTAGGTGAACTGCTGTAAGTTCGAGGCCAGCCTGGTCTACAAAGTAAGTCCAAAAGCCTGTCTTGAAAGAAAAAAACCAAAAAACTGACTTTAGCCTCACAACAAACTATTATTTGCCTTAAATTTCTTCAAGGTAAAATTTCTGCACACATAACAAAACACAAAAACCACGTAACTTTCCAGGTAATAAGATGAGTTCCTACTTGTAACATAATTTCATCACATCCAGTGGAAAGCAATATACTACTACAGTAAATATTTACATCCTCTACTACCAGTTTTTTGATATTTTATAGGACTGTATGGTTCCTCTGGTACTGTTGTCTGTTATACTGATCAACTTACCTTGGTCAACTACTTTCTGTTTTGTTTCTTCTATTCTTTTTAGTTCCTGTTGCTTTGCTTCCATGAGTTGCTTTTCTTCTTTGATAGGATCATATTTTATTCCTACAGAAATCATGTTAAAAAATTCAATTACCTTAAATGTAAATATATTCATTCCAAAAATTATCCTTGAAAATGATCAATAACTCAAACAAAACCTACTGAGATTTAAAACCAAAAAGAGTAATTCAATTTGAACCAACAAACCCTAAATTAAAATCCTAAATTATCTTCACCAAGATTACTTGGAACAAAAATATAAAATATAAAGATTTTTCTATCTAAAAATAAGAATAATTTAAATTATAAAATTTAAATAACTTACTAGAAGAAGGCACTATGAGTAAATAAATTTCTTCCAAAACAGCTTCAACTGGTTGAGTATAAAGGTTTTTCCATGGAATTTTAAGTTTAAGACAACCTATATTAAAATAATAAAGATAAGAATATTGTTCATTCAACATACATCTACCAACCTACTTTCTATAAAGCATTAAAATCAGTCTTTGAAAGATCAGTAGAACAGACAACAGTATCAGAGGACCCATACAGTACTATAAAATTACAAGTTTTTCATTCAACAAATACATCAGGAAACATACTGTGGTATATAAAACAATAAATGAATAAGTAATGTGCTAAGAACACAGTAAAAGTAACATATACAAATAAAATATAATATTAAAGGATGGCAGGTACTATGTGAAAAGTATAAAAACAACATCTTAATTAATTCTGTTTTTCTACTGAATTTTCTAGTATCTGAAAATGAACATTGTCATTTTTTTTTACAAGGGAAAACAAAAAGTAAGATCTAAATAAAATGGGTCTATCTCCTGTACGTGTGTGTGTGTGTGTGTGTGTGTGTGTGTGTATGTGTATTTGTGTATAAATATATACTTGCTTTTATATATGGTTTTATATGATGGCTGGAATCAAACCTGTGGTAATAATACGAACTTTCAACTAGACAGGATTTAGAATTGCCTGTGCAACAAGCTCTAAAGTTTATCTCCAGAGAGGTTTAACAGAGGCAGAAGGACCAATTCTAAAGACCGGAGCCCTACACTGAATCACAAGGAGAAGAGAGCAGGGTATGAGCATTCCTTTCTCCTTCCTGACCACAGACAAATGTGACAAGTCACCTCATTTTCAGGCTGCCATGCCTTCCCAGTCATGGTAAACTGCACCCAAATCAGCCTTTCCTTCCTTCAGCGGCTTGTGAGGACACCTTGTCACAGCAATGAGAAAAGTGACTAGTAAATCCTCAGCCTTGGTATATTTATATAGTTTACACTCTCTTGGTGTATTTTTTATTTTTTCTTGAGTTGGGGTTACATTGACATACGCTAAAATTCAAAAATCACCAGTATAAATTTAAGTGACTTCTGGTAACATCTAAAAGCAACATACAAAAAAAAAAGTACAAGACTGTTTTACAATATAAGAATAAGATTATTCCACCCTCAGATTACTGTTAAAATAAAGACATAAAAGAAGTGAAAAATCCCTACACTATGGTTCCAAGTCTTTTAAAAAATTACTAATCCAAACTATCAGAAACAAGCAATAATTAACATGTCAGAAGGAAAAAATGCTATTTTTCACTTCTTTCTTAATGCTAAACTGTCCTTAGAGGAACAAGACAGAATTTAAACTCTAACCATGTCAAATTAAAATTTTTCTGTGGTGTATGATTCAAAATCAACTATAAGCATAATATACAAAGTTGTGAAGACTGTCATCACAGTATTTTTATGTAATCTCCTCAGATATTATCACAGCTTCAGTAACACTATATAAATCTTACTATAGGAACTAAAAAATAAAAATAAAAATTGAAAGTTCACACTTAAGACACCATGATCTCAATCAACCTGTAAGACATTTAAATAAATGCACAACAGCATAAGCTAGGAATCCTAACAATTTTATTAAACATGTGAAATTCTACATTTAGATTATTTCTGTTCTACCAATACGTGTATACATGACCTACTTTAAGTTCATACTTTAAGTTCATTCTTTAATGAATTACAAACATGGGTAAGATAATCCAAAACAAAAAAACCAAAAGCACTTTATTTTCTAGAATAAAAAACTTGAAACATCTTCTACAGCACAATCAAGTTTTCATTTTGGTCCCTAGATACAATGTCTGGGTGATCCAAACCCTCTTAACTTTTATGCATCTTAAACTTATCACATAACAGCAAACATAACTAGTCAGAAACATAGAAACAGACACAGTTCCTTAAGGTCTGTTAAAGGCTGCTTTGACTCTCAAGTCAACATGAAGACCTACTAAGAGAAATTATTGTTCAAATAGTGCATTAACCTCATAATACTTTTAAGTGACACTCCAAGTTCTATATAAACAAAACGCACAAATATTATAGCTTCAATTAATGCTCATAAACATTAGGAAAAATGATATAACAGCAATAACAATTTAATTATTTAGGTTGCACGAACAGCAAGAACATTCCAGTAATAAATATCACTTACCTATATGACCAACTTTAACTTTAAATGGTACATCCAGTTCGTGCTAAAAAGAAAAATAAGTCTGTAAAAAAATTCATCCACATAAAGTCCAAAAATATAATTATTTTCTTAAAATTACGTGAGGGTATTTTAGTTACCTTGCATACTTTTCATCCTCAGTATTCACTTAAATGTAATGGTTTAATTACAGAAAGCTTCTCTTTACAAAGTAAATGATTAAGTATATATTTAATACTGAACAGAAGAGCTTTTACAGAGATTAAGACTTTACTGCACAAAACTGACATTTTACAAAATAAGGATTTCAAAAATGTTTCTCTCTCTCATTGGGAGAAAGAACAGCTCTTAAAATAAGTGGTGCTGGAGAACATGGAGAGCCAATAGTAAAAACAGGAAGTTGGGTCTTTATACTATACCATACATAAAACTCAACATGGATCAAAACGAAGCAGAAAAACTTTATAGTTCAAAGGAAAACACAAGGAAAAAAATCTTCAAAGAAATTACATAAAAAACACAGGCACTGTAAAATTGGATGAGTTGGCCTTCATCAAGTTAAAAACATTTATACATCAAAGGACACTATCAACAGATTAGCCAAATATCAGAAGAAGGGAAATACTGTAAGTCAAGTAGCTAGTCAGGGATCAGCATACAGAATAAATAAAGATGTCAAAAACTTCAATCACACCAACAAAACCTGATGATTTTTAACATGTCAGGCTGGGGCCTGGAACTCATAAGATCCTTGGCCCCTGCCTCTTGATTGCTGTGAGTGACTGAAGGCATAAACCACCAAGCCTAATCCGCCTCCCCCCCCCCCCCCCCCCCCCGCCTCCTTTTTTTTAAAGACAAGCTCACAATATAGCTCTAGCTGGCCTGGAAAATTCTCAGTAATCCAGACTAGCTTCAGTCCCCAGAATGCTGAAATTTCAGGTGGGAACCACTCTGTTCAGTGAAAAAAAGATGTGGGGGTAGAGGGGTTGGGAGTGGTAGGGGGTAGTGGGAAGGAGGGGAAAGAGGGGGAGGGGGATAGGGAAGAGGGGGAGGGGGAAGAAGGAAAGAGGGGGAGGGAAAGGGGAGGAAAAGAGGGAGGGGGGTGGTGGCAGAAGCGTATCTCTTCTTCACTATTAAAGTAGAAAGACAAAATAAACTTTCCTCCAAATAATTATTTAAAAGTAGGACTGAGAAAAAGATTGGAGTCAGCCCCTCACAATCAAAGTATAATCTATTTGTTTAAATATATTAAAAGGTTTCTTGGGGTTGGAGAGATGGCTCAGAGGTTAAGAGCATTGGCTGTTCTTCCCAAGGTCCTGAGTTCAATTCCCAGCAACCACATGGTGGCTACAACCATTTATAATAAGGCCTGGTGACATCTTCTGGTGTACAGGTGTACATGAGAATACAACATTGTATACATAATAATAAACTTTAAAAAAAAATGGTTTCTTGAAAAAAATGGATGCTAGGAGAACATTGTGGTTCGGAGCCCACCATGAGAAATATGCAAAATTATTATTACTTTTAACAAGTTGTTCCATCTCTAGAGTATTCGATTTGTCTTTTTTTCTTTTGTTTTGTTTGTAGCCACATAATAGTATCTGGAACAAACATACCTTTGCCTGGAGAGTTAAGAATACTGAGATCTATTTGTAAAGTTTCTAGTAACTTCTCGCTATGTATATTATTTTATCAAAGTCACTACATAGAGTGTGTTCTGACTATTGATGAATACATCCTGTATCACAAGACAAAGTGGTAACCAGCCAAATAATGCTGAATATTAAGGTAAGACCACCTCTTGATGTTGTTGCCCTCACCAACACCTATTTGTGTTATGATGAAATAACTGACTATATCTGACTTTGAAAATGGAGTATAAAAAAGAGTAAATATTTATTGTGCTGTATAGTTATTTTTAAGCCTTTATAGAGTTAACATTGTGATAAGTCTTTTATGAGAAATATTTATCCAGAAATAGTTTTATAGCAAAACAAAACAAAACCAAAAACCAAAAAACTGGCCAATTTTGCATTGTGATGTGTGGGTAGATAGTATATTTGAATTACAAGGACATCATAAAGTGTTCCCTAAGGAGAAAGTTGTATGAGTCCATTAGTGATAAGCATGAATTTCTATGGCTCATTCTCACTCATTTGGTTGTTTACCGTGTAAATCCACATACAACTTTTAAGTTTGAAAGTATTTTATCTTGTGATGTCAGTACTAATGGGTAATCATGGGTATGAACAAGAAAGGCTGTGGCTTAACAGTGATGTGTTTGTATATCAAATGACAAGGGGTCAGTTATGCTGGCTAGTTTTATGTCAACTTGACACAAGCTAGAGTCACCTGAGAGAAGGGAATCCAATTGAGAAAATGCCTCCACGAGATTGGGCTATATAGGCAAACTTATAGGGCTTTTTCTTTAAATTAGTGATTGATGGGGGAGGGCACGGCCCATTGGTGGTATCATCTCTGGGCTGGTGGTCCTGGGTCCTTTAAGAAAGCAGGCTGAGGAAACTATGGGAGCAATCCAGTAAGCAATGCCCCTCCATGTCCTCTGCAGCAGCTCCTGCCTCCAAGTTCCTGCCCTGCTTAAGTTCTTACCATGACTTCTTTCAATGATATGGAAGCGTAGGCCAAATTCATTTCCTCCCCAAGTTGCTTTGGGTCATGGTGTTTCAACGCAGCAATAGTAACCCTAACTAGGCACTCAAAGATGAGAGAAATATCTAAGGAAATCACTACATCACATAAGAAGCAAAGAAATAATCTTTGATTTTTTGAGAAAAGGCTTCTCTGTAGAGCCTTGGCTGTTCTGGATTCACTCTGTAGAAAAGGCTGGCCTCAAACTCACAGAGATATGCCTGCCTCTGCCTCCTCAAGTTCTGGGAAGACATAATCTTATAATCATGATACTTTGTGTGTTTATTTTTAATACCTGATTGACAGAGTCCTCTGAAAACAGCAGAAAACTCACTAGTAGTCCTTGAATGATTGTGAGCTGCAACTACATGTGATTTGAAAAACCCAATTAAGTTACATTCTGGTGGAGAGCAGCTGTAAATGATCCGACATTTAATAAGCAGAGTGCACTGAAATGTGTAAGAATTGAAATGAAAATATAAAAATAGTTGTAGACATTGTCTATATTTTATGTGTCTTATTTGGTTACAGAATAAAATTTCTTTTTAAAAACTGTTATGAGTAAGGCTAAATCAGTATTGAAACTGAAAATATATTTTAAATCTTTGTCATGAATTTAAGTTCTTAAAAATTCTATCATTGTTGATTACACAGAATTTTGTGGGTGGTTTTAAATAAATTTTATACTTCTATTTTGAAAAACAAAGGCAAGCTGGGTATGTTGGCTCATGCCAGCACTTAGAAGGGAGAGGCAGGAAAATCTTTAGGTTCAAAGCAAGCCTGGTCTACATACTAATTGCCAAGCCAGCAAAGACCAAATAGTAAGACTTTCCTCCCCCAAAACCCCCGCCCCCACCGTCTCTCTCACACAAGCACACAGGCAAAGGATTTGCATAGGCATTCTTCATTGACCAGACATTAAAAGAACATATTATACAGTAGCAAGTTCATGAGAAGAGGCTCAACATCACTACCTATTCAAGAAATAGTTATTTGGGAACTGCTGATCGAGGAAGATCTTGAGATACCACTTCATATCTACTAAGATAGTGGTTAACACGTAAAACAGAAAGTAGTTATTTTGGGAAGATTTGGGAAATGTCAGGAAATTAGGAAGGAATGTAAAGTGGTTTCACAGCTGCAGAAAAAAGAACCTTGCTTCATTCTGGAAAAGGCTACATGTATTAGAAAAGCCAGAAATTCACTCATAGATATATACTCAAAAACGTGAAAGCAGGCCGTTAAACAGACATGGGAACATAAATATCTGCTGCAGCTCTATTTGAAAGGGCCCAGAGGCAGAAATAACCTAAGAGTTCCTCAAAAGCTTGAGGGGGCGGAGGGGGGTGGAAAGCGCAGTGAGGCTAAATGAAAAACCAAAAAAATGTGACAGAGAGGATATTCAGTTATAAAAAGAAATGATAACATGGTACATGCTATGAGTGGATGACCCAAGAGAACATACACCAAGTCACACAATCTAAAAGTAATGTGCAAATATAACATGGTACCATTAGGATGAATTAAGTTGATGGGGATGGAAAGCAAAGTTTAGAAAATCATTTAGTGAGTACAGGTCAGTGGGCAGTGAAGAAAAGTTCCCAAGGCCAGGGGAAAACAAAAATGAAAGTTATTGTTCAATATGGAGAGTTTCTCTTGGCAATGTGAAAGAGTTGTGAAAATAGATGCTGGAAGAGTTGAAAAAGATTGTGAACATAATTCACATCACAAAATTAATATACTAAAATGATGTTAAATAAGCTAGAAGACAAGCTAAATACTTCACAGAAACACCATATGGAAATAAATAAAATACAAAAAATTTTAATGAGAAAACTGTAATCAGTTTTCTTCCCTTAAGGATTCTACTTTGCAAATTCACATTTTATGAAAACAACTTTCAAAATGTTTCTCATAGTTAAGAAGTTTAAAGTGGCATGTTAAATTCCAAACAAGCATATTAAGTAAATGCACTAATATCATGCAGTTTCATAGGTAAGACCTACCAGTGCATTTTCTTTAATTTGAAGATTCTTGAGGACCACAGCTCCTTTAAAAAGAAACAAAAAGAAAATGATATACTCAGTTGTATTTCATTTTGAAGTTAAGTATGCTTCATTTTAAATATGACACCAGAAAATAATAATGTACAAACAGAAAACAGTATTTGTTTTTACTAGCTCATGGTCACTCTTCTGCACAGTCTAAGAAGGTCTCACAGGAGAATATCTTGCCCAGTGCCAGCCTAGACATAAAGCACTCCAGATTCCATAAAACTGTCTCAAGGGAAAAAGACAGAAAGCAATAGAGAAAGATGCTTGACACCTTCCTTTGTCCACTGAGCTCAGACAGACAGACAGACACACACACACACACACACACACACACACACACACACACACACACA
>OU015757.1:36757639-36774515 GCA_907169655.1 Acomys percivali
ACACACACACACACACACACACACACACACACACACACACACACAAGCACAACTACTCCCAGAGAGAGAGGCATATTCACTGCACATGCTTAAACACAAAATACACTCACACAAAGTGGCATGAAGAACATAATAGCCAAATGAGAACATAATGTTACTACCCCCATCACTTTAATTAAATACAAACAGTTTAGCAGGCAGCAAATTATCTGTAAATTTTACACTTTGGAAGCCAGAGGCAGAAGGACCAATACATAGCAAGTACAAGACCAGTGTGCGCTACATAGGCTGGACCAGAGCTTAGTGGCAGAACACTCACTCAACATGTATAACTTCCTGGGTTCAATCACCCACAGCAGACACAAATTGGCAGAATGGACTGAAGTAAACAAACAGCATCCAACAATAAGCTGTGTAAATGATTCATTCTACCTCTTTTTTTTATTTTTATTTTTATGGTGCATGTCTCTTTAAAGAGATTAAAGGCTCCGGTGTATGCTTTGGGAGTGAGTAAAGACAGCACAGTCTTTAGTACTTCCCATCTTTAGGGCTCCAGACCCTTCGGGCATATTCTAGAAGGGTGGGGAGGGGCACACATGGAGGAGGACTACAGTTGAAACTTGGGCTATTCCTTGTGGCTAAGTAACACCCAATTTCATTCTTGAAACTACTTATGGGATGTCCCTGTAACTTGAAGCTACCCCCTAGTGAGGGACCTAGGACAGAGTCTAGGGGCAGTGCACAAGGGGAATGGTCCTTCAGGTCTGGGTGGGTGGCACTGGCCCTCATCTCCTTGACTGGCTCACCTTCACTGGAGTCAGGACAAGGGCAGAGCTCAATACCTGAGTCACCAGTCAAGGGACGATAGTGGCAGGAAGGGGCTATGTGGACTGGGCTCAGCCCTGCCCTGGGTTCGCCCTCCTGAAGAGGGAAAGCACTCCGATGAGAGGAAACACCTTCTACATTTGTCCTCTCCAAGTGGGCAGAGCAGCTGGATTTAGAAGAGCAGCAGGTGCATTCACTGAAAGCAGTCACGGGGTAACCCAGGGCCATGGTGTTAAGAAGGTGGTGGTGTGCCTGGGTGGTGAACCACATCCTCACAGGCTGGGAGTTTGAAGGCACTGAGGAGGCAAAGGTCAAGCAGAAAAGCAGTAGGAACAGGGCCAGCCCCATGGCATGCTCCATGGTAAGCCAACACGTAGATCTTACACTGCCACTGTTGCTATCGCAACCCGAGTTTAGCTCTTGTGTGGCAGAAGGCACAACAACAGCTAAAGAGGATTAGGACCACCAGAGTAGCCAGAACCACCAGAGTTCATAGCAGTAGGTGCAGCAGCCAGTCTTCCCACAGCAGCAACCACTCTCACAGAGGCCCAGCAGGGTATTCACTCCAGGAGCAGCCCTCTGCTGTTGCAGCACCCAAAGTGCCCTCCAGGCCGCTTTGCTGCTATTTCTGCTGCTGGCGGGAGCCACTCCTCCACCTAAAGGTTCCCCAAAGACCACAGCCTCCTCCACTGCCAACTGCCTTGCCACTGCTACCTCTGCCACCTCTGCCACCACTGCCATGGTCCCCTACCTGGCCCATCTCTGCCACTGGCACCATAACCCCACAGCCAGAGCTCCCATCATTCTATCTCTGAAGGGTACACATTAAGCTAAAAACAAAAACCATGAGAAAAGAAATTCCAAGCAGATAACCAAACCACAAAGTGGAGGATATGATTCAGCAATTCTACTTCTAGGTATGTACTCAAAGTATCTGAAAGCATGGATGAAAAGAGAAATATTCCCATTCATAGCAGCATTATTCCAAAAGACAGAAGCAACTCATCCCTACCTGCCCCTCTTTCATACACAGAGAGGGGGGGGGGAGGGGGGGAGGGGAGACGAAGCAGATATTCTTTATTTTTTTAATGTTTGAGTTCATGCTACAGCATGGATAAACTTGTAAGGACACACTGTTTAATGAAAGAAGCCAGTAAAAACAGGGTAAATACAATCATTGTCAAGGTCTGGAGATAGTAGAATATTAGTAATTACTGCTTAACGGATACAAGTAAATGGTTTTGAATGCTGTAACATATTGTGAATTTAGTGACACAGAGGTGTATATTCATAAGACAGTTAAGAACATAAACACTGAGACTAGCATGGTGGCATACACCTTTGATCCCAGTATTTGGGAGGCAGAGCCATGGGATCTGTATGGCTTCAAGCCAGCCCTACACAATAAGTTCCAGAGCAGCCAGTAAGTTTCAGGGCAACCAGGAGAAACATAGTGGGACCCTGCCTCCAAAACAAAACAAAGTGTACGCATGTGCATGTTTGCGCACACACACACATACACACATTTTCAAATGGGGTACAACACTGAAGAATTTTTAAAACTCCAAGATGAGTAAAAATTGACAGGAAACATTTCCAGCATTTCTTTTAAAGGTCATTTGCTATAATCTGTCTACCAGATGTTCCCACTAACCTATTTGGAAAATGTCCTATCTATGACTTTTGTTGTATGCCTTGTAAAAGTCCATGTAACAATGTCTCTGTTGGAATATACTATTTAGGACAACTCAAATCTGTGTTCCTAGAACATGGGCATTCATATTTGGCTAAGAATAAACTGTTACTGCATTTTACATCCTAATTTAGATGGCTGAAAATAAGTGTCCAAAGGAGGATGATCCACCTTCACTAGACAAGTCACCTGGCTTGGTGACAAATATTCATTCACCCTGCTTGCTAGAGTGTATGCTGGTGAGTTCTTTCAGAGACCCAAGCCTCCCTCTGGTTAGTTGGTGGTCTACTGCTTTACTACTGGTGTTTGGATATCCTCTTTGTTTCAGAGCATTTAGGTGAAGGATCTGTTTACCTCCCCATCCTCAGCATCTGACTGTTTCCATTAGACCTTTATTTTCTGCCTTCCCTCCAAAATGTAAGTCTGTGATTTCTTCCTGTGTGCCATTGCAGTCTTGCCCGTTTACTTTTGAATTCTATGAACACAGCAACATAAAAGGCGTTTGTTTCCCCCAGCCCAAGAAGAGGGTGGTAAAATAACTCAGGTAACACCATCTTGTCATAACTCCATTTTGTGTCTTCCTAGATGTCCCTCAGCCTTCTACCCTGTGACAGACATCCACCCTGGCAACACTTTGGGGAATGTCCATGATTCTGACTATGGTACAGAAGTTTTAAACAAAATAACTAATGTTTGTGTAAGCTAAAATAACTAAGAGGAATTATAAAATCAAAAATAACTGTAGTGTAGTATCTGGAGAATACTACTAAGCTCTGCAAGAAAACAGATGTTACCAGGCTACCCCAACCCCTCAAACAGATGCCACCAGGCTACCCCAGCCCCTCACTGATCAAAGGCCCCTGTGCCTGGGATCCGTATATATTTTGTGGTTTTTAATTTTTTCTTTATTTTTATGTAAAGTGCTCTGTCTACATGCCAGAAAAGGGCACCAGATCTCACTACAGACAGTTGTGAGCCACCATGTGGTTACTGGGAATTGAACTCAGGACCATTGGAAGAGCAGCCAGGGCTCTTAACCTCTGAGCCATCTCTCCCGCCCATACTGGTTATTTTTGTCTCTAAAAATAATACACTCCTGAGCTTCAGCACCAAGAGACATTTTAATGTTATGAGCCTACTCTTGGTCTGGCCATTATTAAAGGACTCTAATACTCTTAATTGAGTTAATTATTGTGGCTGTCAATAACTATGTCTCATGTTGGAGGTGGAAGATGAGGAGATGGGGGGACGAGGAGACAAGGGAGGGGGGAAACAGGGGTGGGGGGAGAGTGGCGGGGATGGACTTCACAGAACGCACAATTGCCTCATAAAAGTCCAAGACAACAGACAACTCACAGGTTAGATGAAACCTTCCATATTCAGCCAAGTACATTCCCATATATGTGTAGAATAACCATACACATTGTAAGAGAAAACTTCACTGGCATATAAATCTGACCCAAACACAAATCTCTCCAGCTAGGGAAGGCTATATTTCTGAGAAGAAAGTATTCCACATTGAACACATTATTTGAGGCAACCAGAATCTATGTTCTCAGGCCATGGCCACTCATTTGGCTCAGAATAAATTCTCAGATTTCCCTTTGAAGTAAGAGCTGTGTTCTGCATGAACATTAGATTTGGATGGACTCCTTTCTTTAGTGTGTCACTGTCACTGATGATACATTTGAAGTGAATAAGCATTTTTAAACATCTCCCTATGAGAGTCATATTCCTTAGTGTGTATGTGTCTGACAACTGTCAAAATAAAGAAGTCAAAACTGATAGAAATATAGTTGGAAAATGGCAAATCCACTATTACTGTCAGAGACCTGGATAACCAGTATCGGTTATACACATATTTAGTGGGGAAAAGCACAGATACAATTGAAGTAAACACCATTCAAACGCTGGCTGTAACTGACATTTACGGAACAATCATCCAGGAGCAGTGCACACATTCTCCTGCAGCACATATACAACACTCACAAGATAAGATTTACCCGAGTCTATAAAACAAGTCTGTGTCTAAACAAAGTGTGAAAGGGTGTTATACTCAGATCACAATAAGCCTGAACTAATAAACAGTCTAACAGGAAGAAAACTGGAGAAAAATAAAAATCACAAAACATTTCAGAGTTCTAGATCTGAATATTGACAAGTCACCGAAGTCATAAAGGGGATTGCTCAATATTTTCAATCATAGGAAAATACAACTTATCAAAAAAGAAAGTAAGTACAGTAACAGCAAACCTTAGAGAAAAAAATGTACCACTAAATGCAGACATTAGAAAAGAAAAATCTAAACTTAATAATCTTAGTTTCACTTCAGCCCATGCATGATGCTATATGCCTTTAATCCCATCACTGGAGAGGCAGAGGTAGGCACATCTGTGAGCTTGGGGCCACCTTGGTCTAGCAAGTTCCAGTGAACAGAAACAGAGGGAATGCATCCAAATTTACTCTTTGAGTTAAGCAGTACTCTAAGACCAAAACCAGATAAGGACATTACAAGAGAAACAGGAGGCTAATACTTCTATCTCATGAACAGATGCAAAGATCCTCATTAAAATATAAGTAAACTGAACATAAAATGTCATAATGAAGCAAAACTTATATCACAAATACAAGCCTAATTTAATATGTGTGAAATAATCCATATAATCTATAATGTCAACAAGCAGAAAACAATCTGACAAAATTTCAACACACAATCTTTTTTGTTGTTGTTGTTGTTATTTTGTTTTGTTTTTGTTTTGTTTTGTTTTTTGTTTTTTTTTGAGACAGGGTTTCTCTGCATAATAGCCCTGGCTATCTTGTACTAGTTTTGTATACCAGGCTGGCTTTGAACTCACAGAGATCCACCTGCCTTTGTCTCCCAGTGCTAGGATTAAAGGCATGAGCCACCACGCCCAGCTTCCAACACGTTCCTGAAAGAGACAAAAAACACTCTTACAATGTAAATCCAGAAGAACAGATGTGACGGTGCACACCTATAATCCCATCCTCAGGAGGATGGTTCTGAACTCAAGGTCAACCAACCTATAGAGTGAGTTTGAGACTGGCCTACACAGCATAGTAAAACCCTGTCTCAATAAAATAAAATATGATAGAAGTATGCATGACTTGTTTTTTTTTTTTTTTAATCTAAATAGTAACTGCTTCAGGGAGTGGGTAGAAATTGGGGGAAAGAGTCAGGAAAGAAGTTTGTCTGACAACAATCACATTCTATTTATTGATTAGGTTTGAGTTAAAGTGGAATCAATATGGAGATTAAAGATTAGAGGTAGCTAGCCAGCACTTATTCCTTTCTCCATAATCACTTCACAAGATACAATCAAAGCAACTGGAAAACAGTGGTTATAGGAGAATGCTGAAGTTCAGCAGTAAACAAAAAGAGAAAGGAAAACCTCAAGAGATTGTGCGTAGTACAAGAGAAAGGGAAAGAGGCAGGGGGAGGCAGGAGGATCCCAGCATGGGCCACTGACACAGGATCTGATGCCCAACAGAAATAACCTAACAGACAAAAGTAATTTACATCTATCTGCACAGCAAGGACTGTCTGGAGAAATTCTCTGCCTTTCCCAGAATATTCTCACAGCACTTCACCAGGGAGCCATCTTGTGTAAGATGCTCTAAATCAATCTTGTCTGAGCTTACAGCTATGGGAACTAAAGACACCTGCATTTTCTCATCTCCAGGTCCACATCACACAATACAGTGTGACTCAGTGGGCCAACTTCTCTGAGAATCATTTGCATCTAGGAACGAGCTTCTGACACAAACTCACAGAGAATTCTGTGGTAGAAAAAAAATGGATGGCTATGAATAATGGAACAAAGAAGATGCTTCCCCAGCAAGTCACAAAAACCTGTCACAAAAAAAAATGGCTCTAGGGGAACTAAAGTCAAGTGTGCTTTCTTAGAGGAGCTAAGGTTCTGCATACTAGAATAACGGGAACTGAGCTGCCTAGAGGCCTCTAACACAGGCACCAAAGACTCCATAGTTCCTTGCTCGCAATGTGCACAGAAATGGAGTCACTGACACTGCAGCAAGGCATCACATCTACCTTTGGGGTACTGGGAGAACCTGAGCCATGCATGTGCCTGTTGATGCCATGCATGTGCCTGCACTGACTTGTTGATACAATGCAACCTCAGCATAGGCTCAGCTCTGGAATATGCAACCCAAACAACCAGTCAACTGGCCCAGGCGGTTCTAATTTCCTCCCGAAGTCATTCTGGTGTGCAGGGAAGCTCATGGGTATTTCAGGCAGCTACAGCCACAACTGCCACCAGGGGCTTTGAGGGCCACCACAGTGAAAGAGAGAGCCCTCGGCATTCAGTTTCTAAGGGAGGCACACACCCCAAGACAACGATGAAACTGCTGATTGGGGTAAGTTATGACCATCAGGTCTTGACAGCATAACTGAACATTTTGGCAGAACTTTTTCTGAGACAAGATCTCATGTGGCAAAGATGACTCTGAATTCCTAATCCTCCTGCCTCCACCTCCCAAGTGATGTACAGACGTACAGCATTATGCCGAGTTTATATTGTGCTAGGATCAAACTCATATGCAAGGATCAGCTATCACGGAAAGCGAACCAAAAAATTACACGGAGATGCTGCCTCATCCCAACCAGATGGCAAACATGCAAAAAATAAAAATAAAAACTACTGGCCTGGCTAGATATGAAACTCTGTCTCAAAACAAACAAAAGCAAATGCTGGTGATGGCATAGTTACAGCTAAGAAGAACAAAAAACACAAATCCCTTATACATTACTGATGAGAATGTCTATTAGAATAGACTCTAAGGAAAGCAGTATGCTAGCTTCTCAAAAACACCAAACACAGAATTATCATATGATCCAGCCATACAAGTATATTCAAAGCAAAGGAGTCAGAATACAAGAGGTACCTAAATGTTTACTGCAACACTACTCACAAAAGTCCAAGTAGAGAATCAGCCTACATATTCACCAGCAGATGAGGTGGAAAGGAAAACATGAGATAGATATAAAGAATGAAACTGCACAATTATACTTGCAGGAAAATGGATGGAACTGGAGGGCATCACAGGGCAGAATAAGATTCAGAAAGCCAAGTATGACATATATTATCTCATTGGTAGAAACTGAAAAACAGAAAACAAGACCTGAAAATAGTAAGGGGACTATTAGCAAAGAAGAAGGGAAGAGACATCAGATAAGTGTTTATGGGCTGTTGGGGGTTGCAGGAGGCGTTAATGAGTATAGAAATGTCACAGTGAAACCTATTCTTTTATACAATTAATATGTATTAAGTTATACTTTAAGGTTCTAGGGAAACATCTTAGAACATATATGTAATGATAAAATTTAGGCAATGAGAACTGGAAGTTTCCCCAAATCTTAAGAATTATTTGCTGGTTCCTTATGTATTTAAGGATTCTAGGAATGAGTTCTTAAAATCAGGAACTATGTCCTGACTGCGTATCTTCCTACACAATCTCTGGCAGAAAGCAGGTATGCAGTAAGTGCCACAGGATATAAATCTCTACCGGTGTAGTGAGAATTTTGGCTTCTTTAAAAACATAAAATGTCATGTGAACATGTTTTTGTTGTAATCCCAGGTGTGGGATGTGGGGCTGCTTCAGACTGACCACAGCAGCTGACTATGATTTGTCTTGTGCTCTGGGAGGGGCGTGGTTTTGCCAGCTGCAGATAGTTTCCACAAGTGTATAACAAATGCTTGAGCCCTGAGAGGTGCTGCTGGGGGCTGATACTCCTGCTGTTTGCTGTATTGCTGATTAGAGATATCCTGAAGACAAAAATCCAAATTGTCCCCAAGGAACTGGAGGCTCCTAATCAGCAGGAAGTAGTGGAATGATATAGACACCCCCCCCCCCAACCTTCTTTCTCTCCTACTGAGTACTGTGGGGTTGGAAAAGATAGGGGTGGTGTAGGGAGGAAGGGAAAAAACTCAATTATAGCCAAAAGGTCTGGATACATATCAAACGATTACGATTAACAATTCAGAATGAGACTTAGTTAAAACGCAAAATTTCTGAGCTTTCAGTGTTACATATAAAGATGTCAGGCAACAACAACAACAATTACATTTGTCTAAGTGGTATAATTTAGAGGAAAACAATTGAGAAATGAGAAAGGAAAGACTAACAATATTACAGGTATACAAGCACTTCTGTATTGCAAATGATAATTTCATAACAAAAGCCACCCTTTACTGGACAGTGTCCTTTAAAATTGTAGGTAGTTGGGCATGGAGACCTAGCTCAGAGGTTAGAACTACTTGCTGCTCTTGCAGAGGAACCAGGCCCAGTTCCCAGAATGACATAGTGGCTCACAGGGGATCTGTCATCTTCTGACTTCCCTGGACACCAGGTATGCACATGGTACACATACATACATACATACATACATACATACATGCAGGCGAAACCCTCATAGACATAAATTAATAAATCTAAAGAAAATATAAATTAAATCAAAGTTAAAATGCATGTACCTCTTATCATAGACGCTAGGCACTTGTTTTAAGAAAGGAAGGAAGGAAGGGAGGGAAGGAGGGAGGGAGGGAGGGAGGGAGGAAGGAAGGAAGGAAGGAAGGAAGGAAGGAAGGAAGGAAATCTGTCCCAAGTCCAAATCAATTATAATTGCTGAGGGAGGATTCAAAACTGTGTACTCTATCAAATGTCTAGGCTGATTCTAACACAGCCTAGATCTTGACAGATGTAAGTAAAATGTCAGGTTTTCAAAAACTCCAAGACAAGTCTAGGAAATAAAACAATTCCTAACTAGGAACCATTTCAGAAACAAATACCAGAACAATGCTTGGTGCTGCCTCAGCACTAATTAATAGCATAAGGCTAATAGTGAAATTAGCTGGATAACACAGAAACCTATCAAAAACTATATGTATAACCATTAATGGGCCCTTCTGACATGAGAACATAAAATATTAACCCCATCTGTCCTAGAGTTTCTTTTGTTGTGGTAAAACATCAGGGAAAGGAAGTCAGGAAAAGAACTTAAGAAGGCAGGAGCCTGGAGGCAGGGGCTGGTGAGGAGGCCATGGAGGCGTGCTGCTTCCTGCCATGCTTCCCATGACTTGCTCAGCCTGCTGTGTAAATAGAGCCTAGAACCAATATCCCAGGGATAGCACTACCCACAATTGGCTGGGCCCTCCTCAGTCGATAGCTAATTTTAAAAATGCCCTCCAGCTGGATTTTATGGAGACATTTTTTTCAGTTGACATTCCCTCCTTGCAAATAACTCTTTCACCAGTTTTGTATCAGGATTTATCTACACACTATCCTCATGAGCATTTGATATTCTCATCTTTAAAAAGTTTCTTTTCTTTCTTTCTTTCTTTTTTTTTTTTTTTTTTTTTTTTTGATGTGTATGTGTGTATATATTGGTGTTTGCATGTGTGAATACTTGGTCCCCAGTTGGCAGAACTGTTTAGGAAGGACTGGGAAGGAAGGAGGTATGCCCTTGTTGGAGGAAGGGTGTCAGTGGCAGCTGGCGTTGAGGTTTGAAGACTGCTGGTGGGTGGATCAAGATGTAAGCTTTCAGCTGTTACTTTGCTCTCCCGTCATAGACTCGAACACTCTGAAACTGTAAGCCAAATGAAATGCTTTTATTGTATTTACTTATTTTTATAAGTTTGCTCTGAGGAACGCTTATAATGCCTTTGGAGGCTGGAATTCCAGATGAGCCTACATGCCCACCCAGCATTTATGTAGGGTCTAGGGATTTTAACTCTGGTTCTCAAGTTTGTTTAGCAAGCACTTCAATTGCTAAATCATCTTTTCATCTCTAAAGTAGTATTTTTAAAAGATATTCTAGTAGGTACGAAGGATTAAGCACTTTAGCTAAGGTTTTAATTTGCAGTTCCCTTGCTAATGGTGTTGGGTCAAAGTGCGAAATAATATAACCATTTCAGAAACCAGAGTGAGGGCATATTAGCTTCATTAGAAGGGGTAGGTTCTTGGAGGGAAGGTTTCCATAATAAAATACTTGAGACTAGTTCTTATAGAGAAAGCAATATATCTGGCTCAGTTCTGGAGGCTGGAAATTCAAACAGCATAACAGCAATTTTAGTGAAAATGAAACACACACACGATACTGTGGAGATTAAGCTCACAAAAAGAAACTGACAGCCGCTATAACAACTTGCCCGTTGCCCTACTTCTAAAAGACCCAGCACCTCCTATCATCACCAGGCTAAGGGCTAAGCTTCCAACACAGAACTTCTAGGAAACACAATCAGACCGTAACTAAACCGTATCATGCCACTCCTCATAATGGTACATATTTACTTAACCACTCACAGCCCCACATTAGGTATTTACCTCAAAGAAATAATTTATGTTCACACTAAAATCTAATGCTGCTTTCCTTTTAACTGCCAAAAAGGAAATACTGAGGGGTGGGGGGGAAAAAAGCCAGCAAAGCTCTGTTTATAACACAGCCATAAAGTGAAACACCATGGACAAGTACAGGAATTGCAGGGCAAGGTGACATATGCAGTACATGGGTGATATATGGATGGCTTCTCTGCATTCTGTTAAGAAGCCTTGCTCAAAAGACTCAAAAGCCTTGCTCAGAAGCCAAGTGCGATAGCACAGGCCCGTAAACCAAGAACTCAGGAGGACAAAGCTAGAGGATTCTCTTTAAGTTCCAACCTGGCAGGGCTACATAGCAAAGCCATATCTCAAAAAGAAAACGCTACATAGCCAAAGAACTCCATTTATGACACTCTAGAAAAAGCAAAATAGCAGAGATGGAAACAGATCAGTAGTTGCCAATTGACCAATTACAAAGAAATAGAAGAGGGAATTTTGTAGGCTTGTACAAGTTTTTTGTATCATTATTGGGATGGTGGATGCATGCTTAACATGTATTAAAACAGAACTATACACAAGAGCGAATTTTACTCTAGGTAAACTTCAAATATATAAATTCAATAAATAGTATTCTACACATGTAGAAGCAATATCTCACTACAAATCCAACCACTGTCCAAGTAGTTTTCTTGTTCATTTAAATTTTTTCCTTTAAAAATTTTTATTTTATGTGTATGGGTGTTTTTACCTGTGTGCCTGTCTGTGTACCACATGCTTGTGTGCAGTGTCCCCCCCAGAGCCAGAAGAGGACGCTGTGGGACTGGAGCTACAGATGGCAGTGAGCTGTTCTGTGAACACTAGGACTGGAATCCAAGTCATCTGGAAAAGCAGCCAGTGCTCTTAACCACTGAGCCATCTCTCCATGACCCAGTCCGGTATTTTTTAAGGCTTCTTTCAGAGGTATAGAGAGGCCAGTTTTGTAACTCTCACTTTTCAACTGAGCACCAGCACGGATTAAGCAAGCTGCAAGCATCTGCTCTCAAAGAGAATGTGCTAGCACTTACCGCTCAATGTTTGCACACTTTATCATGGAAGAAGGTAACTAGCTACACGAGGGTTTGTTTGTTAAGTAAAACTAAATTACTTGCTTTCGTTATTTCAAAAATGAAAAGGCTCAAAATAAACGAGTATTTTTAGATAGCTGTTAGTAAGTGCATATGCGAGAATACACACACCCTTCACACAAATAATCCGAACTTTGGCCTGGAACATTCATTTCAAAAAGGTCTCTAATTGCTAATAGCTACTTAAATAAACAAGAGCATAATACAAAACAGATGGAGGCACTAAAAATAAGGCACCGAATAAGGTAAAGCATTGCAGTAAAGGGGTAGACCCTGGCAGCCCTTTTCATCTAAGCAATGTTCACCACGCCTTCTTCAGGTCCGCCAAGATACTGAAAGCCCATTTAGATTTTGACCGTCTTTTCCCCTACGTTTTCTTTTTGTTCTTTTTTAAAAACTCAGTCTTTTACTCAGGCCCACAAACACCCACATCCCCACCTGGTCTGGCTGTGACCTGAAAACAGAAGCAACTGAGTTGCTCTAAAAGAAGCTTTCCTTCCCTTTTATGTACCTCCCCCGCCTCCTCCCGCCCCCCCTGCACCCCCCGCCCCGTTATTAGCCTACCCCAGCTAAGCAAGCCCTAAGTCCAGATTGAGCGCCCGGGAACCCGCCTAGATAGCACCGTGTCATGAGGTAGGGAAGCGACGAAGGGCATCTTCGCGGACAGCGCCTGGCCTTCACGTGCGAGGCGGCGTGCCACACGCCGTGGGCTCGCCAGAGCCTTCGTTCCAGCTCTGGGGGAAACTGACAGGAGATGGCTCGCTCGCCCAGCAGAGGCCAGAGGTCACCAGCGCCTGGCCCCACCGGGACTGGAGGCTTCGGCCAGGCCTTCCCCAACCTCACGGCTCGCGCCGCCCGCCAGGGAACCGCCGCCCCGCTTTACGTAACTAGAAGGGCGAGGCGGGCAGCTGCAGGTGGCGGCAGCCGGGCTGGCCAAGGACCGAAGTCACGAGAAGCCGCGCCGCCGTCTCCCGCGACACTGGGACGGCGACCCCGTTACCTTTCCAAATGCCCAGAGAGAGCTGCGACTTGTCCAGGTTCACTACATAGTCTCCCAGGAACCGGTTCAACACGTCTACGACCACCGACTCGAATACCATTTTCCTCGGCCGCGGAAAACACCGTGGCAGTATCCGCGCTGCTCCCCACTCGAGACGGTCCGCCTTACCGGCTCCGGACCGGCTCCAGCTACGACGCCGGTGCCGGCGGGTCGCTCCGCCACACCGCGAGCGGGGCAGAGGGAAGGTGTCCGCTCGCACTGCGCCTGCGCAGCTCGCACTGCGCGTGGGGGCGTGGCCGACGCGGAACTGGAGGCGCGGCCGGGAGAGGAAGGGAGGGACGGAGAGACGGAGGGAGGGAAGGAGGGAGGGACAGCGGCTGCGCAACCGCGGGCCCGCGCGAGCCCTGAGCGGGGAGGCGGCGCGGCAAACGCCGCTCCTCTCCCGCCGGCCCCGCCTCCTGTCCGTCGCTTAGCAACAGGACACCTGTCCAAGAGCTGCGAGATACTGGAGACCCCGCCCCGGAATGAGCCTTCGGAGTAGACGCGGCGAGCCCTCGGCCGGGTGGCGGGGCGTGGTGCTAGCCGAGAGGAACGCCTCTTCCGCAGGAGAAAACTACGGTCGCGGGATCCACCCGCTGAAGGCTGTGTGCGGCTCGGTGCGTGGATGCGGGAAGTTTCCTGAGGCAGTTTCCTGAGGCAGTTTCCAAGGGCGCTTTCCCCCATTATTACCGGTTGTGAGGTTCTGCCAGCCTTGGTGCTAGGGTGCCTCAGACCGCTCCTGCGGTTGACCGGGCTCCTGGCAAGGATGCTAGCGGACCCCTCAAGTGCCTTCACTTACTTCCCCAGCTGCGAATCTGTGCCAAGTGGAGGGTGAGGGAGAGTAAAGTTTGGAGGGAATTTCCAAGACCCTAACATGCAACTGCACTTGGCACCTTTTTCGGTCAAGTCATTTCTGTGAAAGCTGCGGATCATTTCAAAGAGTAGCACGTTTGAGAGCCAGTGCCAAGACAGCAGAGACTAGGCAATCCTGAGCCTTTCCTGAGTGGCTGACCTAAAATAAGTAGAGCGTTCTCTGCTTCACTCTTGGGCTCATTGGAAATTACTCCCAAAGGCCTGAAGGTCATAAGACAGAGAGCTGACATTAATCCTCTGGGGATTTCAGAGGCAACAGTACGCTTTAAACTTTTTCTCTTCACATGTCACAGCCTGCCTTACCACGTAGTACATTTTGTGTATAGTCGCCAGGTTTTTCAAAGGCTTAAGATTGGCCTTTGTATTAAAAAAAAAAAAAGTGTAATTTTTTCTTAGCTTTTAAAGAACATAGTATACATTGTACAAAATAATGGGGTCAGTATAACGTCTTGATACAAGTGTATGATACATTTCATTTATATCCATCACCTATTACCCTCGCTTGTCTCTTCTACTGATTCCCTTCCTCTTCCCAAATAGGCCCCTTCTGTTTTCATGAATTTCCTATCGAGATTCTAAAAGTACAGATTTTTATTTCACACAATTTTAAATTTTATTTATATGTAATAGGTGTTTTACCTCATGTATGTCTCCCTGAGCACTACATCCGTGCCTGATGCCCTCAAGAAAAACTCCCTGGTAGTGACGTCACAGCTGGTTGTGAGCCTCCACGTGGGTGCTGGCTACGGGTTCCTCTGAGGAATAGCAGTTGGTAGTGACCGCTGAGTCGGCTCTTGAGCCTGTTGCTGACATTTCATCCCAGGGGAGATATAGGCCAGGGAGCTGCTTCTCTTAGAGTCCTCAGAAACAACGGAGGGGTGATTCCATCAAAGTTCACTTTGGAGAACCAATGAGTTTGTTGGGCTTTCTTAAAGAGCATAGATGAAGGGTCACTTAAAGGGATGTGGGTGCTTCTCTGCCCAAAAGGCCCCATCCAACAGGGATGAAGGCTTCTCCTTTGTAGCTTCATAGGTGGCGCTCCAGTCCTCTAGTCTTCTGGATTGGTATCTCTAGTCCATCGATTCTCAACCTATGGGTCGTGACTTATCGTGGATCCAAATGACTCTTTTACAGGGGTCACCTAAAACCATCGGAAGAGACAAATATTCACATTACAATTCGTAACAGTAGCAAGATTACAGTTATGAAATATCAACGAAGCTAACTTCATGGTCGGGAGTCACTGCTACATGAGGAATTGTATTAAAGAGTCACAGCTTTAGGAAGGTTGAGAACCGCTGCTCTAATCCCTCCCTAAGGCCACGTGCAATTCAGTCTCAGTCGTCCAGAACTGATCCACCTCTTTTTGCTGGATCCACCCCTTTTTGCAAGGAGCCACAGCTGAACTTGCACAAGATGGCGTTTGCTTCGCTAGGACAGTCACAACAAGCTCCAAGGATATTTGGGGTATGTTGTTCGCTCGCTCTGAGGCAGAGTCTCACTATACATTCCTGCCTAGCGTCACTCATAGAGGTGTGCCTGCCTCTGCCTCACCAACGCTGAGGATAAATGCAATTTGTCACCACACCTGGCTTATTTGACATTCTCTTAGTTATTTTCGCATAGTTTTCTATTTGAAGGGCCTTTGTGGAGTTTCTGAGTCAACTTCATGGTCTTGATGCTGAGGTAATAGGAAATATTCCAAAGTCACAACCAAACTGGGACTTCCTGATTCACCACACCTGTTTCTCGAGCAAGTGCTGGAAAAGTACTGCAGAGTATGAACTGCTACAGAGAAACTCTGTCAGACTAACATGCCAGGAAGAGAATAAAAGCCCCAGATTATAACACATTTTGTTATTGTACTTTTAACACACAGGTATATGGTAGGTTAAAAAATTCCACTGTGATTCCTAACACTATAAATTGAAAGTTACAAAATTTCCAGAACTCAAAAATTTAAAAAAAAAAATCATCTTTAGTATCTTGAAAAACTTAAAATTTATTTTCTCCAATCAAGGAAAAGTTTGTGAAACTGGAGGAAGAGGATACTGCTTTAATGATGATAATGATGATAATGTAATGGTGATGATGATGATAAAATATAAGAGTACTTAAATTGCTTAATCGCATTGAAAAATCTACTGACCAAAGACAGGAAGAAATATGATGCGTATTGAAACTGAACCTTTTGTCTAGGTTAGGCAGCAAGTGATGAACACATAGTTCCTAGGCACTAGAACTTACCATTTGCATGTAGACACTATTTGCTTAATCCATCTGGGGAAGCTTATAAGCAAAGACATATGTGAATGTCATATGAAAAAGATAGGTGTGTCATTAAATCAGATGTCTGTTGGACCTTGAAAAATAAGCTCATAGACTACCAAAATAATTTTTTTTTTGAAGTGTCAAATTTGGAATGTTGATATAAGCCATTCTTTCTCTAGATCACAATCTAAATGGTATCTTCCATTGTTTTGTCAAATGAAAAAAAAAGGGGCATATTCAAACGATAGCAAACTGTAATAGCCTACAGTTTACAATTAATATCTAATGTTTGCAGTCAGGAGACTTGTTTTGTGATCAACTTATATGCCATAACTTTCCATCTGTGTAGTTTGGATATGTGACAGTAATCTGGTCTTTGTTTTTCTCAGAAATTTTACTTTCTCCATCCACAAGCAAATACCATCAGTGTACTATTTTCCCCTATTCCTTATTCAAGGTCCTTATTGAAAGTTACAAGGACAGATAGTCAGATTATGAAGCCACTGAAGTCACCCACATTCGCAAGAAATGTACTAGAAGAAGTAGAGCATTGTACAAGTCTTTTACAGACCCCAGTCTCACAGACTCATGCACCTTGCCATCTTGCCATGGACCTTGGTTGAAAACTGTGGTGGTGATGGTGGTAATAATAATAATAATAATAATAATAATAATAATAATAATAATAATAATAAT
>OU015757.1:36785557-36802181 GCA_907169655.1 Acomys percivali
TCTCTCTCTCTCTCTCTCTCTCTCTCTCTCTCTCTCTCTCTCTCTCACACACACACACACACACACACACACACACACACACACACACACAAATCTTGTTTGTTTTCAGGGTTTTGTTTTTCCAAAACGGTTTCTCTGTGAAGCTCTGGCTATCTGGAAATCCCTCTGTAGATGAGGCTGGCCTTGAACTCAGAGATCTGCTTGCCTCTGCTTCCAGACTGCTGGAATTAAAGGTGTCCGCCACCACCACCACTACCACCACCACCAGAAAAGGTAAAGAAATCTTAAAGAAAAAAAAATTAGAAAAAGAGGAGTAGGAGGAAGAAGGCCATGATGACAACGTCCAGCAGGGCTGGATGGTACCGTCCAGAATCCCAGTGCTTGGGATACTAGTGTAGGAGCAGAGTGGGCTCCAGGTCAGCTTGAGCCACATAGCAAGGCTACCACAATTGAACACCTGCCAAATGCTCATCTCAGTCCTTGTATTTTGGCCTTTATTTAGTAGGTCTGTTAGCCATCTTAGTGTGAAGCTTTCACAGCTATTCCCATGATCCAAGCATGTTCAACTGTTTGCCATTTTGTTATGACATTGTCATCTATGAAACTTATGCTTGAGAATTGTACAATCGAGTTACACAAACGAACAAAAGCCTCCCCCAAAACACTGTTTATGATTTTGTGTTGGACCACTTTCATGACTGGTTTTGGCCTCATATGATCTACAGGCTGCAGGCTGGTTACACTCCAAAGGCTTTTGGTGCTTATGTGGTTGATTTCTCTGTCCTTCCATTTATCCATTTGATGCACACATTGCCACCTGCCACTACATGCCAGAAGTTGTACTGGGGTACCAATAAAAGCCCCACTCTCCGTGAATGCTTTTGCCCTCCTGAGGTCAGTCAGAGGTGATTAATGTATAAAGTCGGCAATACCTGAACACTTAATGAGCACATACTTCTTGTTTTTTAATTACTGTGTGGGTGCATGACTTATGTGTCTAGCTGACATGTCACTGTGTGTGTGGAAGTCAGAGGACCACTTTGGGGAGGTAGTTCTCTCCATCTTTACATGGGTTCTGGGATCAAACTCAGCCTTGCCCATCATGTGCCTTTCCCCACTGGGCTTTCGCCTCCCTCTTTTCTTTTCTTTTCTTTTTTTTTTTTTTTAATGTACATACATTTCTAGGTGTGCTTAGTGACTCTTAAAGGAAACAATATAGATAATATGCTGTCATGGTTATTTTAGTACACCCTCGCCTAGCTCAATATTTTCTCCCTGGGGAATTTCATTCAAAGATTTCATCCTGAGAATCTGTAAAAATGTTTGAACACTGTGATAAGTAAATGCTGTTTAGTTGAACTTATCTTTCTGTTTCACTGGACGTCTAATTAAATGATACACACAATAGGTATATAATTTAATATTCTGATTATTTCAAATGTTCTGTTTTAATACTATTCAAGACACTAGGTACTTAATCACTGCTGAACTAAACCATAATTTCCACCTCAATCTTTAAATCTCTAATTTCCCAAATGACCTACTTTAAAGCCTTATTTTCAGCATTAAAGAGGCCATTAAACACATTTATGCAGGTAATTAAAAGGCACTGCACAGGACCAGCAGAAAACTATGGATATATTCAATTGCCCTCTCTTTAAATCAATCAACTAACATGAGTCTGTAATTAACACCCATATGGTGGGAAAGCTTACCTTGGCTAGAAACACAAGCTACTTCTGTTAGCTCTGGACTCAAAAATAAATGAAAGTCAATCATTTTTCTCTTTGATATGAGAATCATGAGGAAGGCAAGGCGGAAGAGCAGGTGAGAGCATTTTAAGCGGAGCCAGAGGCTGCATGTCAGTCATCCTGATGGGAGGTGAGGGATGTGTCAGGGATTAGGAAAGCCTTGTGGGAACCATGGGAGGCATTTTCCCTGAGAAAAGACTGCTCTTTTGTCCCTGGCTGCCTCATATTACTGATATCTGTCTGCCTTGAACACCTGGCCCCCCAAATACAATATTTAGACTAATCCTTGTTTATTCACTCATAACCATTATTCTTTTTACACAAAAGGGTTGAACATATTGAACTTAGTGCTTAATTTGGCTTGCTCACAGTAGCTAATCCCAGTAATTAAATTTGGCTCTGTATTTGATGCAAGAATGTGAAACAAAGGGCCAAGAATAGTTACATATGACTCATGAAGGAAATGGAAGTAACTATCACAAGACAAGCAAAAAGGTAGAAAATAGAAAGGAGAAAGAAAGATAATAGGAAAAGGATGCTGTAGGGAGCTGTCCATCTTTTCCTCAGGATGAAGACAGTCCCGGCTTCTGAGAGCTGCCAATACTTTATAAAGGAACTGCCCTTGCACATTACCCTAGGTAGAAGAAATCTTCCTCTCCCAGGCCTATGGCTTCCATTTCCAGGAAGAGCCTATAGCTGCTGACTGACAAACACAGGGCACAAAGATTTAGCATGCACATTTTGATGGAGAGTATCTTCTGAAAGGCTGCCCCAGCTTCAATGCTTTAATTGACTCAGCAAACACTTTGGTTGCAGCCCTCAGCAATTCACGTTTTCCCTCTGCCCTGTGACCTTCCCTAGCTTCCTTATAAGAGCTGTTAAGCAAGTTAATAAGCAAGATAATGCCCTATAAACTTCCTGCATGCAAAGCTGCACCTACACTCTTTTCCGGTGGAACTGGTGACAGCATGTGGACAAAAAGAGAAAAACACAATCCTTGAGAATTTGAGCAACAATTATATCCTTTTTGTTAAATGTGTGCTAAATCCTGCTGATGATCAAAAAGGAAGACACAAAGCATTAAAATTTTTTGATTCACAGAGTCATGGTGTCTAAGTACTTGTAATACCCAGGAGTACTCGCTCAAGAATGTGATATCATCACTGGGCTGCAGAGCTGGCTCAGAAGTGAAGAATACATATTGTTCGGCCTGTGCTCTCAAGTTCAATTCCCAATACCCACACTGGGCAGTTAACAACTGTAACTCCTGGTGCATGGGATCCAATGCCTCTGGTCTCTGGGGGCACCAGTGCTCATATAATACCTATGCATAGACACACTGGCATAGACATATAATTCAAAACAAAATGTTTTCTAAAAATGAATTTGATATCACCCAATGGAAATTAATCTGGAATCTACTTGGAGCTCAGTGGAGAAACTACTCTCCTGGACAATTCCACAAAATTTTCAGCTATCTTGGGCTTCCAACATGTGAGTAGTTGAGTTGTGATCAAGCATGTTCAGGGTTGTGTGGCCTTAGGCCATATGAGTGATTCATATTGTGTTCATTTCAAAGGCTTGTATGTCCCTACACTAGAAATTCTAGAAGTTCTGTGACTTAGCCATGTAATAATCTAGTAGATTAATTTAAAATACTGAAATGAAGTAGTTTGAGTGAGAATGGACCCCATAGTCTCATATATTTGAATGCTTGGTCCCCAGCAGGTAGAATTGTTTGGGAAGGATTAGGAGGTGTGGCCTTGTTGAAGGAGGTGTGTCACTGGGGGTAGATTTGAGGTTTTAAAAGTCCATGTCATTCTCAGTTAGCTTTCTCTGCCTTGTGATTGTGGATCAGATGTGAGCTCTCAGCTACTGCTCCCATGCCATGTTTGCCTGCCTGCTGCCATGCTCCCCATCATGATGGTCATGGAATCTCCCTCTGAAACTGTAAGCCCCAATAAACACTTTTTTTTCTATAAATTTCCTTGATCATGATATCTGTGGTAGTTTGAAATAGGAACGGCCCCAATAGGCTCTTGTGTTTGAATGTTTGGCCCATACACAGTGGCCTATTTGGAGGTGTGGCCTAGTTGGAGGACTTTCATCACTGTGGAGGTGAGCTTTGAGGACTTATAAGTTTACATCTGGCCAATGTATCTCTCGCTCTGCTGCTGCAGATCAAGATGTAGAAAGCTCAGCATCTTCTCCAGCATTATGTCTGCCTGCATGATGCCATGTCTCCTACCACGATGATAATGGACTGAACCTCTGAAACTTTAAGCCAGCCTCAGTTAAAAGTTTTCCTTTATAAGAGTTGCTGTGGTCATGGTGTCTCCTCACAGAAATAAAACACCAACTAAGACAGTATCTTAGCATAGAAATAGAAAAATAACTAAGACATGAACTAAGAGCAGCTATGGTAGGCATCAGGAAATTGTAAAATCTTGCTCCCTGTTGTGTGACTATTTCTAGTAAATTGGAACATCCCCTCCTGGAGAGGAGTATGTCCTATTGAAGAGATCAATAGAGACCATCTCTTGTCTCCAGTTAGGTTTTCATCCCACCCTCCTCTATGAATGAAGTGGACAGACAGTGAAGGATACATGGTGGGGTGGACTATTGTCAGTTCAGACAAACAAACCTAATAAATCAACAAATTGTCAGGCAGGATTTAAATGAAATGGATTTGAACTTTTGGTAGCAGACTGATGCTGGCAGATAGCAGTTATAGTTCTGAGAGGTGTTACAGCTCTGGGAAGTGTTTCGGCCTTGGGAAGTGTTTGAGATCTTGTACATCTTTAGAGCATTAAGTCTCAAGTCTGAAGCTGCAGTTCTGAAGGGCTGGATGTAGATGAGGGGATTTCCCTCTCCTGCAACCGTAGGTGATGACCCAGTAGCTAGCCCATGTGAACTACCTGCCCAGGACTGAAGCATCAAAAGTGGGAAAACCTTTGAGGAGTCTGTCTTCAGTAATGCTTGAGGCAATCTTTAATCTTCTGGCTTCCTCCTCTGAAAAGAGAAGAATCGTCTGGGGTCAAGGCCCCCCAGGATCTGGCCTCCCAAAGCTTCCTTGTTTTCATCCTTCAAGTTCTTGATGCTTTTGCCTCTAAAACCACAAAGTGCCCTAATTTATAAGGTGCCAGCCAGTTGGGTACTGATCGAGGGAATGTAATAAATAAGGTGAAGAAGAAATAGGAGCAATGGGAGAAAAGCTGTCGGAATGAGTGGGTAGGGTAGTGGCTTGGGGTGGAGGGCAGAAAAATTGTGAGCCTGCCAAAAGTTGCCACAAGCTCAGGATCAGATCTACAGGTCTCTGTGCAGAGATGGGGAAACTTGTAAGGAAGGTTCCATTTGTTCCCAGTTGCCATTATGATCTTTGCTGGCTACACTTGCTGCTTCTATGAGTGAGAGATCTGCATGTCAGTTTTGTTCAGCTATGAATTTAAAGAAAAAGAATCAATGGTCTGTTCTTTGAGATTCTTTCAGTCTCAGGCCATGAGAGTGTGGGCTGTAAGGAAATGCCACATAGGTAAGTTGTCACTCTTTTTCGTGTAGGCTTTTTGGTTCTGTGTGACGGTTTAAATGAGAATGACCCCCATAGACTCATATATTTGAAACTTGGTCCCCAGTTAGTGGAACTGTTTGGGAAGGATTAGGAGGTGTAGGCTTGTTGGAGGAGATATGTCATTGAGGGTAGACCTTGAGATTTCAAAATCCCATACCACTGTGAACTAGGCTTCCCTCACACACACCCTCTCTCTCCTCTTCCCCCGTCTCTGCCTCAAGGTTATTGCCTCAGCATGTAAGCTGTCAGCTACCTACTGCTGTAATGTCATTCCTGCATGCCTGCTGCCATGATTCCTGCCACAGTCATGGACTCATGGACTTTGAAATTATAAGCCCAATTGGTCATGATATCTTAGCACAGCAATAGAAAAGTAACTAAAACAGTGGTATGCCTTTGAATGGTACATGCTCACATAGCTAACCTCTCTCAAGATTCTGTGAGTAGTCCCAATAAAACTCACTGGTTCACTAAGGTAGACTTGGGTAGAATCATTTTTGTTCTCTTCTTGGTGTCCAATATGAGGTGACATTCGTTCACCCCCACCCCAAACACATACCCAAGGAAAAGTCAAGCAGTTGGAACCTGAGCAGGGACTGAGGAAACCAAAGGCCCTGCAGTGGATGCTGAGTTATGCAATGGAGGTTGATTCATGTGAGGGTAGAAGTTCCAAGGGGCATGTCAATATGACCATGTTTCTCCCTGTGGTTTGGGATGGTGTGCCTTCTTGCTGTCATGTTGACTGCATGCTCCTTGTGAGGGGTGATAAGATGTGTCCAAGGCCAGGCCATTTGAGAGTGCAGTATCCTTGGAATGAATCACAGGACAGCCATCTTTCTCTTAGCATGCCTCTTTAATGAATGAGACTTATCATCGAGTATAGACTACAGCCAAAACTTTGATGGGCTAGAGACTGTATGCAAGTCCCTGAAAATATGAAATAGGATTGCAACCAACCGGTGGTATCACTTGTGCGTGGCCTTTATTGTGGCTGATAAGACTTCAACTGAGGCTCAGCCATCATCCCTGAAAGAACTTACCCACATAAGGGAGGAATTACAGTAGGAAAAAAGGCACAAAGATGCCGTCTACTGCATTAGCAGCTGATTTCACAGTGAAAGTAGGAAAAAGGGAGGAGGAGATAGAGGTATTGGTTTGCCATTTCTTACCTTGGCCAGATCCAAAGACAGAGAGTACAAATTATATAATTTCCTCGGAACCTCAGAACCTATGGGAAGAGGTAGTGAGGGAGGAGGTAACACAGTAGAAGTGATAGAAGACACTCCTCATTCCCAACCTTTCATAGAGAAAAGGGGAAACTCATGATGCAGCGTGCAAACGGAGCCTCGATAACAGCAGCGGTAACCAGGGAATGCTCTGCCTTTGCATTGCTTGCATTGGGAAAGACTATTAGCAATGAAAGGGTTATCCTGTCTTGTGAAGCTATAAGTAATGAAAGTAGATGGGATCAGTGAAGTGCCAAAGAAGTGGGAAAAACTGAGCAAAAACTATGCATTCCTCATTGGGCTGCATACCCTGAGGTGCTGTGCTGGAAATCAGTCTCTGATGAACTGGTTTATATGAGACACTTTAGAGCCACACTTGATACCTCTAAGAATGGCAAAGACTGGAAGACAATAGAGGAAAGCCAGGAGTTACAGTAAAACTGGATATGGGAGAGGCTGTGTTTGATGCCTAGTTCACTGGGCCAGATAGGAGACTTAAGGAAGAAATTGGCACAGTAGAAACATAAGGACTAGACGGGCGGATTTTTTGGCTTTGCTGAGCTCCATGGTAGAAGATGATTTTTGTGAGGTGGAAGAGACTTTGGTGGATCTGAACAAATTAGATTGGAGTGTTAAGTAAGGTTTGTGAAATGTTGAGGCAGTCAAGAGGGGGGTGAGATGAAGGTAATACATACAAACAGGTCTGTCTGTGTCACTCAAAAACAACTGTGACAAGATTTGTGTTGAGTTGAAGTTTCTTGGGGAAAAATTAACAAAGATACAAATGCTGTGTTAGCTTCTGGAAAGCTTTAAAGTCTGAGTAACAATTCACAGAAGTGATAAATGATCAAACAGTTGATACATGTGGTGGGATTTTTTTTCATGTTGTATTCATCTTTTTGACATTTCATTTTCTTTCCTTTCTTATTTGTTTGTTTGTTTGTTTATATATCCTTAGCCTTTTAAGATCAACTGACTTGCTTGGAGCCACCAATGCTAGGTCTTCAGAGATGTTGTCCAACCTTTGTTTAAAAAAAAAGGTTTTGTTATATAGTATAATACTAGCCCATTGAATGTCTTACAGATTTAGAAAATATTTAAGACAGCAGTAAAACAGAAGCTAAAGAGTATGAATGATTGTACTGTACAAGCATTAAAAATGCACTCCCAAGAGACATATGGTTATTGAATGAAAATATCAGTGACAGAGTGTGCTACCTCCCTATGAGTTGTTGGTCAGTGAGGCCCCTGAAGATACTGCTAACATTGTTTGTTGCCAGAACTACATGCCAGGTCTCTTTTGTCAAAGACTCACCATATTTTGATTACAGAACATGAAGAAATCAAGCTGTGACTGTGGAACCTCTATTCTTTCTGATTGGCTTTCATAATGCTAAGAGCTGCCATGCAGACTTCCTGGGGAGAATTATCACTACAAATCCTGCTATGGACCTTGCGTGCTATGGTGCCAGCCTAACATGGGCCCACTGGGGCAATCATGGCATAAATCTTGTAATCAAATGTTTGCTGACTGGATTCAAGGTCTACATCACAGAGGGTAGCTCATAACTGGAACTGTTAACAGCAAAATTCTGTAATGAAATGGGTCATAGATCCTAGTAAGGTGGCAACTGCTATTATTTTGATGCGATATGCCTGTCAAACTGATTTCTAAAATATTTGTGTTTAAACTTCTGGATTACTGTTGCTGTTAATCTTGGCCATGGAGGGAAACTTGTTTTTTGGTTTTTGTGTTTTTCAATAGGCAATAATTACTACAGAGACTTATAACTAGCCAAGCTCATGAGAATAAATGACTCTTTAGGCACTGCGTCCAATTCTTAGTTATAAGTGAAGGAAAATAAGCAGATATTTGAAATTTTCACTCCAAGAACAAGGGAGTCTTATGTCTAATAAAAAAGGGCATAGAATGATTATAAAAGCTATAGGCTAGGGTAGGATGTTATGCAGCAATTTCTCTTCATTGAAACATTCTTTTCTCTAGGGAAAGAGGAAGTTTATAAGACTCAGGAAGTAAATGAAACTTACAAGACTTAGAAAGTTCCTAAAATGTCTGAGATCCACAAAGGCCCTCCACAAGGTTATATATACAAGCAGTAATAGAGTCTAAGGAAGAAGAATATCCTGTTGGCCCACTTGCCTGTAAGGAGCTACAGGAACCCAATTTTTGTAAATTGTTTTTCATACTGGTGTGGGCTTTTTGGTGATCCTGTTGCTGATTCATTCAAGATCCTATAAATAGCCTCCCCCACCCACGCACATTTCTGAAATTAACTTCAATAAATTCATTAAGTTATACTTGGGTGAATTTGTTTCTTTGGTCTGTTATCAGTGCTTCATCTGGGGTAAATAAACATTTGTTGTTAGCTATCTATCAGCACAAAAATAACCTCTTAAATTTTCTTCCAAGTAAATCCTTGATACATTGTAGACCCTTTTTTTATTCATTTACCAGAGAAGAAGAACATTAGGATAATACAAATAGAAACTTTTCCTGTGTGTTGTGTTATCTCCTAACTTTCTTATCCTCGCCCCCCCCAGCCTGCTTTATCTTGTCTTACATTGCTTGCTTTTCATTTATTTTCTTCTCTTTTTTCCTTAATTAATTAATTAGGTCTTCTGTTTTCAGTGTGCTAGCACATACCTTTAACTCTGGCACTTGAGAAACTGAGGTAGGAAGTTCATGTGGTTGAGGCCAGCCTGGGTTACACGATAAGACTTTATCTCAATTTTTAAAAATCAGTATGCATTAAATATACATGGGTTTTAAGATTTACATACACATGTGATGCAGTATCTGATTATATTCAGCCCATTCCTTTTGTTTCTTTGAGCACACCTACTAACAAACCACAAACAACCTCCTTACATAACCAACAGGTCCCTCTCCACCACCTACTGGGGCTCTAGCATTTATACACCCTCTGAAAATTCCCAGAATTCCAAACAATACAATCACAGAAATTATCTGCAGCTGACAAAACTACACCTGGGGTTAAAGCAAAAATATAATCTTATAGCAGGTGCTGTGGTGCACACCTTTAATCCCAGCACTCAGGAGGCGGAGGTAGGCAGATCATTGTGAGTTCAAGGCCAGCCTGGTCTATAAAGCGAGGCCAGGACAGTTAAGGCTGCACAGAGAAACCCTGTCTCGAAAAAAAAAAAAACCAACAAACTCAATATAAAAAAAAATATATATATATATATACATACATACATACAGTCTTATAATATTTCTGTGTTTTTTCTTTAAAACAAGATTCTAGAATTCTCACTACATATAACTTCACCTCAATTCCTGTTTTTTTTTCTTTTTCTGTCTCTCTGCTTCCTGTGTGTGGATGAAAATGTGACCAGTCAGCTTTCTACTCTTGCTTTTGTGCTTTCCCTCACTGCTGCTACGCCTTCCTCTTCTGGTAGACTCCACATATCTGGAACCAGAAGCCAAAATAAATCCTTTATCCTTTAGTTGCCCCAGAGATATTTCATTATAACAATAGAAAAACATCTAATACAAAAATTGGTACCCGGAGTGGGGTGTTGATGTGATATGTATGACCATAAGGCTTTTATGCATTTTGTGGGAGAGTTTGAAACTTTGGATGGAAAAGCCATTGAATGTTGGAGGCAGGGATTAATGAGGTAGTCTACTGTGATCCTGAAAGATATGACTCCTGAAAGAAATACAGACAGTAGAGGTTTGGCTTGTGAGATTTCAGAGGATAACAAGGACTCCATCAGAAACTGGGCGAGGGGACCTTCTTGTAATATTTTTTAATTTTTTATTAATTTATTCAGATTACAACTCAATTGTTATCCCATCACTTGTTTCCTCTCATTCCTCCCTCCCTCCCATTTTCACTCTATTCTCCTCCCCTACGTCTATGACTGAGGGGGACCTCCTCCCCCACTATATGGTCATAGTCTATCAAGTCTCATCTTGGTAGCCTGCTTATTCTTTCTTTGAGTGCCACCAGGCCTCCCCACCAAGGGGAGGTGGTCAAATATGGAGCACCAGCGTTCATGTCAAAGTCAGTCCCCACTCTCCACATAACTGTGGAGAATGAATGTCCTATCCTTTGGGTAGATCAGAGTAGAGGTTCAATGTTTACTACTTGTATTGTCCTTAGTTAGTGCAATAGTTTGAGCAGACCCTGCCCCCAGGCCCTGATCCACCGATCATGATGTTCTTCTTGTAGGTTTCTAGGACCTTCTGAGTCCTTCTATTTCCCCATCTCCTATATTTCTCTTACCTAAAGTCTCAGTAGGATGTCCTCACATCTAACCCAATCTCCTAGTAAGTGAAGACTTTCTTGTGGCACGCCTCTTGGGCTAGTGTCTAATTATAAGTGAGTATATACTATGTGAGTCTTTCTGCTTCTGGGTTAATTCAATGATTGTGATCATCTCTAGTCCCATCCATTTGTCCACCTTCTTGTAATATTTTAACAAAGAATTTGGCTTCATTATTTCTGCCCATGTCTGTTGACACAAGTTCTTAAACTCTATTTTCTTTGGGGTAGTGAATCCTCCACCTCCCTTCCGTCAACCCCTTAAGCCTGGGTAAGAGAGAAAGAAGGTTTGTGGAGAGAGGGGCGCAGACTCCTATACTTCTCTTGGTTGTTTAGGGTCAATTGGCTTTTTAGGGGGCAATGCCAATCTCCATCAATAGTAAATGCAGAGAGCAGTCTCCTCTGAGATGCTGCATTGAAACATTTCTCTCCATCCACCACACAATCCATTTCTGGTCTCTCTAAACTGCTACATGTCACATGTGCTACCACATGCCACATTTTCTCTCTCTGGGCTCTCCTATTTGGCTCACTCAGAGTCCTAAACCATGCCCCTCTCTATGCTGCACAAGAGAGGCTGTTTACCAGATGGCAAAGACCAAGCCCCACAGGAGGCAGTTATCAGCTGTGAACAACCTAAAGCCCAAACTAAAATCCCACACTTGGGATTAAAACAAAAACATATTTACATAACATAACTGAGTTTACAAAGAAATCGAAGCTTCCATTACACATGTCCTGGGAATTTTTATGAAACAGAATTAAAAAGTAATGAATTAATCTATTTTATGAAGGCAGTTGTTTCTTTCTACTTTGTGGGTCTCAGTAATTAAACTCAGATTGTCAGGCTAGGGAGCAAGAGATTTTACTTGCTGAGCCATCCTGCTGGCTCTATTTCCATTTTTCTTGTTGCATATAACCTTCTCAGACCCTTATTGGCCCATTGTGGTTAAACTATCATATGTCCATTAAGACTGAATTTAGTGTTTTAAAAGAAAACACTGGCTCAGATGAGATAGTTCTATATTTATGTCAATTATAACAAGTGTGTTAGATTCATGGTTCTCAGTGATTTTTTTTTTACATCTTTCTTCATCAAATTGAGCCCTGGACCTTCATCCTCACTAAGCTCAGGATCCACGAGAGCTTCCTGAACCCCTGTTATCATTCATGTTTGTTCTTTGAGCAGGAAGACAAAGGGCAAAAATGGAACGGAAGGGGATCTGTTTGTCTGGGGTTTGTGTGAGTGATTTCCTCAGAATTGAGTCAGTCATCTTTAAAGACCATTTCAGAAGTTCGTCAACAAATTTACACATGTATTTCCTTGGTTACTAATGTATGAAAAAAAGGAGAAATAAAATCTGTATAATCTCTGATAGCATTTGATGTCAATTCCTGAAAAAAAAGTAGAAGGATGCATGAGACGGCAGCAAATAGGCTTTGCACAGGCTAAAAGAAAAGTCTCCTTTAAAAATTAACATAGAGGAAAAGGAGAATGAATGGCGGCTGCTGACCATGGGCTTCTGGTACGGAGGAAACAGTACATGGTAGGAGCTGAGACAGCCAGGGAGAGTCATGTGTCCTCTGAGCAGCTCAGTCATGTCCCTTCATTGCCATGTGGAAACAGAGTCCATGGGGGTCCTGTGCTCCCATTTTCTGTCAGAATATGACAATCTGGATTTTTATGTGAACTTCTTAGTTTAAAATAACATTTGCATTTTAATAAATGCTACATCTGGGACCTGTAATCCCTACCAATCCTCCAATTTTCGATCTTCCATCAAGAGCAACCTGTTTTACTTCAGACAACATCTTAGAAAACATTATCATAATTAAGGAATGGTCTCTATGACTTTGACATTTTGTAGGTGAGAGGAGGAACTTGAAATAAAGGAGGATGTGAGCAGGGAAAGTGTTATCCTCAGATGCCAATCAGCTATCTATTCTCTTCTTCTCTGTGATAGCCAGGAGAGCCTTTCTCTTCATGTAGGATAGATAATAGTTTTTAAAGCCACAACTCTGTTTAATTAACTCCTCTCTGCTACATATAAATGTGGCCACAGAATTCACCATTCCATTCTGGGACATTTATCCATTTCTTGCAGTTTTCTAATTTTGCCAGCAGGTGGCAGCAAGGATTGACCAGAAGAGCTAGCCAATTTACACCTTCAGCATTATGATTTTTCTTTGACCTGTTTAACAACAACAACAACAACAACATTGAAGGAGGGAAGAGAACAAAGGTGTTCTGAAGGTGTTTAGGCAACAGGTGCCAAACAGCAGCTGCATAGAAATAATTACTTTTCTTATATTCTGCAGAGCAGTAGAGTGGCTATGTTTCACAATTTTTTTTGTTTTTCATTTTTGTTTTTCGAGACGGTCTTTCTGTCTAGCCTTGACTGTCCTGGACTTGCTTTGTAGACCAGGCTACCCTCAAACGCACAGCAATCTGCCTGCCTCTGCCTCTCAAGTGTTGGGATTAAAGGTGTGTTTCTGTGCTTCCTTTTTTTTTTCTTTTTTTCTTTTTTTTTTTTTAGGCAAGGTCTCATTTTTGTTTTTTGTTTTTTTTGTGTGTGTGTGTTTTTGAGACAGGGTTTCTCTGTGTAGCCTTGGCTGTCCTGGACTCACTTTGTAGACCAGGCTGGCCTTGAACTCACAGAGATCTGCCTGCCTCTGCCTCCAGAGTGCTGGGATTACAGGCATGCACCACTGTGCCCAGCTAAGGTCTCATTTTTTTTAAAACTCAGATAGCTCAAACTTATGATTCTTCTGCCTCAGCTTCTCAAATGCTATTACCGTATGTTTTATTTAAAATTCTAGGAGCGAGGAGACATCTCAGCCAGACAAAATGATACATATTTAAGGAACTCAAATGATAATTATCATATTTGACCTTTATGTACACGTATCCGTTATCACACTGCCCCTACAAATATGTGTAAATATAGCTCATTAAGATATTCCTAAGGGGACAAAGGACTTAGGAATTGAAAGAGGTTCCCACTGGCTTCCCTAATTACTTCTTTCACTGGTTTGTCCTTCAGAAAGGATCAGCACGGGGAACTGACCGTATGAAAAAATGCGAGGTTTTTAATTCATTCAATGATAATACAGTGTGCCAAACAAGGGTTGTTTACTTTATTCCTAAGTCTGAAGGCTAATCCTTAATGAAACTTCAGATGTGTATTGCCTCTTTGGGTAAAGATACAGCAATATTGAGAGATGAAGAAATGGACATGAAATCTTTACATTATGGCTAACTCCCATACTCATTTAAACCACCCCCTTAAGATGTGTTGTTGCTAGTGTCCTCTTCTTCCTCCTCTTCCTCCTCTTCCTTCTCTTCCTCCTCTCCCTCCTTTGTAACCAGGAATTTACCCAAAGCTGCCTTGCACTTGCTGAATAAAAGTTTTAATCTTCTCAGCTACATTCCCAGCTGCTGCCCACTCCCACCCACCCACCCTCTTCACTGTTTAAGACAGAATCTCACTGACCTCATGAAGGCCTTGAACCTATGATTCTCCTGCCTCAGCCTCCCAAATAGCAGACCATAGGCCTGTGCTACCAGGCTCTGCTGACTGCCAAAGAGGCAAATAATGGAATACATATGAGTAAAAGTTACTAGTAAAAAAAACTCCTATGTGCTGTTAAGTAAAACTTGGAGTTTAAGAAAAAATTGAAAGTTATGTTACCCATGATAATGGACTTTGTAACTGTTGTTAAGGATAAAAAGAAGCTCCATCTAGTACAGTAAACTGGACTAGATTTGGTCTAGAGAACAATTATTTCTGCACTTTGTTCTTTAAAGTAAACACTTTAATGGATACAACATAAACTAACTCTTGCTAACTTGTAACCAGGGCACAGATTAGGTATAAGGTAGTGATGACAAGAGAAATTACAATGAAATTTAGTCATTCATGGGAAAATGGGTGGAACTGGGGAGCATTGTATTGGCTTTTTTGTTTTTTAAAGATTTATTTATTTATTATGTAGTCAGTATTCTGCCTGCATGTACACCTTCTCGCCAGAAGAGGGCACCAGATCTCATTATAGATGTTTGTAAGCCATCCTGTGGTTGCTGGGAACTGAACTCAAGACCTTTGAAAGAGCCAATTCTTAACCTCTGAGCCAATTCTCCAGCCTGCATTGTATTGTTAGGGGAAATAAGTCAGATGAGGAAAGGCAAGGGCAACGCATTTTCTCATATGTGTGGTGGTATAAGACCCTAACCTGAAAGTAGAAGAGGAATTATTAGGGGCTGGGAAGCAGGCAGGAAGAGAGGAGTAGAGAGAAGGAAGTGGCACAGAAGTACCACAGTAAATCCCGTTCATTTGTGCAATTCATCTGTGCTTATAGTTGTAGGAAAAAAGAAGCGGCAATCACCAAATCACTAGTCACCTTAGACGTCAGCAAAATTTACAATTTAGTTCTTTGGGTTTACTAAGAAATCCAAAGCAACCTAAAAATGCTTGATAGGGGTAACTGAAATGATGCCATGGTATTTTAGGAAAGATTAAAGTCTTTTTTAAGGAACAACAGGCAAATATATTATGGTTGCATCATAGAGTTATGGAATCTTGGAGGCTGGAAAATTAGTTTGTTGTTGTTGGGGTTTTTTTTTTTTTGTTTGTTTTTGTTTTTGTTTTTGTTTTTGCTAGCCTTTATTTTCTTGCTTGTTTGAGAGAGGCTCTTTAGTGGTTATCAAACTTCCTAAAGCTGAGACCCTTTCACGCAGTTCATGGTGACTCTCAACCATAAAAATATTTTGTTGCTACTTAGTAATTATAATTTTGCTAGTGTTATGAATCATAATGCAAATATCTGATATGTGATCTCCAAAGAGTCTTGACCCACAGGTTGAGAGATGCCATGTGTAGACTTGAACTCTCTATGAGGACCAGACTGGCCTTGAGCTCTCAGAGATCCACTGCTTCTACCTCCTGGGTGCTGGGATTCAAGGGGATGCTCTGCTACATGTGGCTCTCACCTTGATTTTCTATAAGAATCCCACTCTTTTATCTTACCATTTACCTGGTCTCCTAGTGACTGCTTCTATGACCCAGAGCTTCTGACATTTTGTTTAAAGGCTTTATTTTTGAACTGTTTTCTTGTTATGAACGTCATCCCTTCAGAGATCTGAAGTTGGTCTTACCTGCTCACTGGCATCTCCTGAGAGATGGTTTCTGACATTTTTATGCTGGATCATGAATCTCATGAATGTTACAGACTTTCATCCCAGAGAAAGGCACTGGGTCCCCCAGCACTCTGGTGAAATCTGGGTGAAGTCACCTCACTCTAAGGAGCGGGGGTTTTTCATGTGACAATTTCTACATTTGAAGCAGCCACATTGTCTTCTCCAAGCACCTTCACTGCTACTCCAATCACACTTTCCATCTTTTCTTTGTTCCTTCATCCACTTAAAATGAGTGTGCATTAAACACCTACTTCATGTGAGCCATGCGTCACAAGACCAAGCCATGATAGATAGTGTAAATAAATAGATCTGTAAATATATCAACTGAGTAAGGGAAATGACATTCAAACTGACTGGGGGTCTTAGAGTTGGATTCAAACCCAGCTTTGTTACTGTTAACCACCTTAGCAACCTGCTGTGGTCATGCATACCCTCTGAGGCACTAGGAACTTGGCAGTCAAGGCTAGCCTGGGCTACATAACAAAGATTCTGTCTCAAAAACCAAAAACCATAACACACACACACACACACACACACACACACACACACACACACACACACACACACAC
>OU015757.1:36803472-36819354 GCA_907169655.1 Acomys percivali
AGAGAGAGAGAGAGAGAGAGAGAGAGAGAGAGAGAGAGAGAGAGAGATTTTAAGTTACTGCTCCTTTAAGATAAAAAAAAAAGTGAATGTCTAGTGGGTGCTAGACACTCTGTTAAGTGGTGTTGATCTCAGTTCCCCATGGAGTGAGCCTACTGGGCGGTGCCATCCTCTCTATCCACACACAGCCACCCCTATAGTAAGCCAAGGTACACACCCATGCTGGTGATGTTTCTGTGCTCTTAATGTTGCTGTGTTAGTCTAGATCAGAGCTTCTTAAGCTTCCTCATGATGAGACCCTTTAATGCAGCTCCTCATGCTGTGGTGACCCCCAACCACAAAGTTATTTGTTGCTACTCCATAACTGTAATTTTTGCTACTGTTATGAATTGCATTCTAAGTATCTGATATGTGAGCCCCAAAGGGGTTGTGAGCCACAGGTTGAGGTCTAATGTATAGCTCTAGGCCAATGTCACCTTGTTTTAATCATTTCAGTTATGAACTTCTCAAGTCCCTTTCATTCTAAGGTAAAGGCAAGTCATTACACATTCCAGATGAAGAAGCCTGTGGGCACCCTTTTGTTGCTCAAGGTGTGTGTTAAATTAAGTGTTCTGTTTACACGCAGTCACCTTTGAAATGTGATTAAAGAGTTAACATGCCGTACGGTGGGCTTCTTTTACTTCTTTTGATCTATATAAATCACGTTCCTCTAGACAGGGATTCTCACGCCTGCCTGAGAAACAGAGTCACTTGGGGAACTCTGTAAAAAGTATAAATTTCAGAGCTTTGGTCCAGATGTGCTAAACTTGGCAGGGCAGGCACTGAGGTTGAAGAAGAGGGACATACAACAGAATCTTCCTTCTGTGACTGTAGTGAACTGCAAAGCGCTGTTTGACAATCCTTGCCATCAGAAGTTCCCAGGGCATGGAGAGATGGCTCAATGGTTAAGAGCACCCTCTGCTCTTCCAGAGGTCCTGAGTTCAATTCCCAGCAACCACATGGTGGCTCACAACCATCTATAATATGATCTGATGATAAAGTACTCATATACAATAAATAAAAATTTTAAAAAAATTATAAAAAAAAAAAAAAAAAAGTTCCCAGGGCACTAACTAGAGACACAGCAGCCATGTTGGGGTGGCTTGTTTGCAGCCATTTCTTCTTAGAAAGCAATTACTTTACTATAAAACAACGACTTTTATTACAAAATATAAGCCCTGTAGAAACAGAGTATGACATGTGATCATAATTTCACCTTATAAAGATAAAGGCGACATTAGAGTTTTTCTGTGTGTATTTACTAGGTTATCTATTTTTCTGAAAATTAGATAATTTTATACCTTTGAAATGTAGACTTTGGGTATTTAGATGTAGTTAGACTGAGACTTGACCTTGGGGCAACCATGGTGACACACACATACCATTAATCTAAGCCCTGGGAAGGCACAGGCAGGAGGATCATAAATTCAAGGCTACCCTTGTCTACATAGCAAGATTCTGTCCCAAGATTAAAAAGAAATGAATAAATAAATAAAACCAGAGAGAGAGAGAGAGAGAGAGAGAGAGAGAGAGAGAGAGAGAGAGAGGAGAGAGAGAAACTTGAGAAAGAAATACTTGACATTGGGGCTCAGTAAATCCCAGGTATTCTAGGACTTTAAGAGCCAGGACTTGGGTGTAGAGCTCAGCTCTGGCCTTTACTAGCATCCTTGGACAATTTGCTTAGTTTTCAACTCAGTTTTTGTCATCTGAAGATAAAAATACTAACAATAACATCTTGTGAAAAATAAATTATTTCCTCATAACACTTCTAAGTGACTTAGAATGGCATAAAAATAAGTTCTAAAAAATTAGCTTATAATTCTTTAATTCTTTTTTTTTTTTTTTTGGTTTTCTTTTGTTTTTGTTTTTTGAGACAGGGTTTCTTTGTGTAGCCTTGGCTGTCCTGGACTCTCTTTGTAGACCAGGCTGGCCTCAAACTCACAGAGATCTGCTTGCCTCTGCCTCCCAAGTGCTGGTATTAAAGGTGTGCGTCACCAAGCCCAGATTAATTTTTTAATTCTTAAAACATTTTTAGAGCCATTTTAGGTTCACAGCTGAGTAGAAATTACAGAAAGTTCTCATGTGTTCCTTGTTCCCCAAGACACACATCTTCCCCTAGACGCAGCACCTCAGCAGACTGATACACTTGCTATAGCCCACTTACATTGCTATGCCATCATTGCTCAAAGTCTGTAATCGATACTGGGACTCACTTTTGCTGCTATATGATGTTTAAGTTTGACCAATGCATAGTGACCAGTATCCACCAGCATGGTTACAGTAGAGGATAGGCTATGGCACCATCAGCGTTACAATACTGGGTAGCTTTATGGTGCCATTGTTGTTGTAATGCCAGATATCTGGGGGACAATCTATTTACTTGTATCTATGTGTGTGATTATTTGCTTGCATGAATGTATATGATCATGTACCTGGTGCCCGAGGAGGCCCAAGAGGGTGTTGAATCCCCTGGAACTGGACTCACAGATGGCTTGAAAGCTGCCTTGTGGGTTCTAGGAACTAAACCCTGGTCCTCAGCAAGAATAACAAGTGCTCCTACCAACTGAGCCATCTCTCCAGCCCAGTACTGGATAATTTCTTATATGATTTTTAAAATTTATTTTTGATTTATGCCTAATATTTCACAGTATGACTAACAGGTTGTTCTGAATTTTTCGTGACTGTTAACTATATACAAAAATAAAAATCCTCATGCAGCACCAGAATTCGGGTCAGAGTCAGTCCCCACTCTCCACACAACTGTGGATAATGTCCTGTCCCTTGGCTAGATCTGAGTAAGGGTCCAATATTTACTGCATGTATTGTCCTTGGTTGGTGCAGTAGTTTGAGCAGATTCCCTCTGGATCCAGATCTGCCCATCTTGGACTCTGATGCCCCATATTTGACCGCTTTCCCCTTGGTTGGGAGGCCTGGTGGGACTCAGAGAGAGAATAGAAAGGTTACTAAGATGAGACTTGATAGGCTGTGACCATATGGTGGGGGAGGAGGTCCCCTTCTGTCACAGAGTTAGAGGAGGGGAATAGGGTGAAAGAGGGAGGGAGAGAGGAATGGGAGGAGACAAACAAGAGGGTAATAGTTGAGATGTAATCTGAATAAATTTTAAAAAATGATGGGCAAAACTCTAAATAAATACTTAATGTTAGAATAAAAAACCTCATGCATATTTTCATATTTATGCAAGTATAAATACCTTATATTTATAAGACTATGAATGGGGCAATGGAATTGTATCAACTAGTTCCACTCAGAGATTATATTTCCTCCAATAGATAGTGTCTTAGTTACTTTTCTGTCACTGTCATGAAACACCATGACAGAGACAACTTATAGAAGAAAGCATTTAACTGGGTTTATAGTTTCTTAAAGTTCGGTCCATATGGTGGCAGGAACAACTGAGAATTCACATCTGGGTCTGCAAGCAAAAGACTGAGAAATATTGGAAATGGCAAGAGACTTTTGAATCATCAAAGCCCACCCAGTGACACACCTCCTCAAACAAGGACACAGCTCTTAATCCTTCCCAAACAGGCTCAACCAACTGGGGCCCAATGTTTAAACATATGAACCTATATGGACCGTTCACATTCAAACCCCCACAGATGGAAAATAATTTATCTCTGCACTTGCTCACACTGGAAAATAAATTTTATTTTAATATTGATAAAGATAAAGGTAAAAATTATGCAGCATATTGATATCATGTGGTTTTAAAATTAAGCTTAGAAGTTTCTATGTTGCTAGTGTCTTCCTTGGAGAATTTATAGTTCAATTTCAGTTTCCATCTTCTTGTTCCTGGGTCTCTTAAATAATATTGTGTTTATTTTATTTGCCTCCTGCCAATAGAAAGCCTGAAAAGAGTATTTTACCTCTCCATTACCCCTTCCCTCTCTCTCCCTCCCTCTCCCTCCCTTCCCTCTCCCTCCCTCTCCCAGTCCTTGGCTCTCTCTCCTCTTCTCTCCTTTCCCCTTCCTTCTTTCACTCTGCTTTTCTCTCACCCCTTTGATTCTCTCCGTATCTTTCCACATTGTCTATAGGGGAAGTGGGCGGCAGCTTTTGCATTTTCTTTCCTACCTGTTTGGAGTGGGGAGAGTGGATTTGCTTCATATGTTCTTTCCTGCCAAATCAGGTCATCTTTGCAGTATGTAATTGTTTGCCTTTCCGAACACTGCCCTGCTGCTAATAGAAAAATGCCACAGTTTGCAGGAGTGCCAGTGGTAGCCAATTTTACAATAGATGATCTGCAGTGAGACAAATGAGCTCAGCAAAATGTGTTGTGCTTTGGAGAGATAAAATTTTGCTCCAATAAACTATGCTTACATGGGATGTGAACTTAGAATGCTGTCATACTGCTACCTAGACTGAAGCGATGGTGGCAATGAAAACATTAAATAATGAGGGCTGCAGAACCGCCCAAATGCTATATTTCAATAAATAAGCATCTACACTCACTTACTGGGCCAAGGTCATCTGATATGAATGGCCTTGAGGAGTTAAACCAGCTGTTTGAAGGGGCCTCAGCACAACTGAGGCTATGACAATTTTATTGAGAGTGGTCAGACTTTTCTGACTTTGTCAGAAACAGAATATAATGGCAGTTTCCAGGATCAATACAATTGTAGTTGCCAGGATACAATGTTTGCAAGCTATACAGGGTACACAAGATTAATATCTAAGACCAATTGCACTGTCAAGCTTCCGCACTTCCTTGACTACTAAGGGAACATACAGAGAAACACAAAGTGACCTGACACTTCACTGCCTGAGGAAGCACATCAGTCTCTCTTTTTAAAAATGTATTTATTTATTAATTCATTCATATTACATCTCAATTGTTATCCCATCCCTTCTATCCTCCCATTCTTCCCTCCCTCCCACTTTCACCCTATTCCCCTCCCCTATGGCTGTGACTGAGGGGGAGCTCCTCCCCCTCTGTATGATCATAGGGTATAAAGTCTCTTCTTGGTAGCCTGCTATCCTTCCCCTGAGTGCTACTGGGCCTCCCCATTAAGGGGACATGGTCAAATATGAGGCACCAGAGTTTGTGTGAAAGTCAGTCCCCACTCTTCACTCATCTGTAGAGAATGACCTGTCCCTTGGCTAGATCTGGGTAGAGGTTCAATGTTTACTACATGTATTGTCCTTGGTTGGTGCCATAGTTTGTGCAGACATCAGTCTCTTAAGAGCTGGAAGGCACAGTGTCCCAGGAGCCAAAGACTCTAACCTGACAAAGCCAGGCTGCATGCCTCTCAAGGCAGCGAGGCCGGGCCAACTCCATAGGTCCTCGCACACGTATCTTACTATTAAGGCTTATGTAGTAGTATAATGCCCATGAGTGCTGAATTTATTCTTTTCATCCAACATTGGCTACATTCTAATTTCACTGAGGTTGATCTCTTCGCCTTATCTCTCAAAGATGAAACAAGCCTGAAGTACACTAACTTGTTTATTGTGAAAGAAAACTGCACCTTTATGACACTTCCTGAGTTCCAAGACGAATTCAGTTAGTTCGCATCTTGGGATCACACGTGTTTAAGACACATAGATTAAAAATAACTATGTGGGAAATATTTTTGGTGACTTGAATCCAAACATCTGAGGTTTACCAACAGCATTGCTATATTGCCTTTGCAGTTCATCTTAAAGAGCGAATGTCATACTTAAAATCAAGACTATATGTGTTAGCATATCATGCAACCATTGTAATAGGAGTAAGAAAATTGTTCATAACTATGTAAAGCTTAAGTGTAAAATATGATCACAGGACTGTGTATAAAATTCACTCAAAGTATGTTTGTTTGGAAGATTAAATTTTCTTCACTTTACCACTATGTTGTCTTTTAATTAAAAAAAAAATACTGTATAGTAAGGTCAAGTAATGGAGAATGTCCAGTGTTTATCCAGTTAAACATGTATCAGGAAATCACTTGAATAATGTTTATATTATGCAACTAGTCTTCAATGTAGAGTTATCTCCTGTAGGGTTTTGTTCATTTTATTTATTTATTGCAAGTTATGAAAGAGGCTAACTTTGTCTATGTGAAAAATTGGTGGTCACAATTTATTTTTAAAGCTATGAAAGGTAAGATTTTGCTGTCCTTGCTGTTCATTTTTAAATGTTTTTTATTAATTCTTTGAGAAGTTCATATGTTCCTTCAGTGTATTTTAGTCGTACTCACTCCCTGTGTCTTGTAGCAGTTTTGGGCACTTGTTCATATACAAGTTTGAATAGAACAAGAAGAATAATCAAATAACCCATTTGGTGGCCAGAACGGACAGGCCTTCCAGCCCTGCAGACGGAAGGAACCATGCTTACACATCGGACTGAGTAGCCGCTTTAGTTCAAGCAATGCGCTTCTAGAAATCGGCCAAATGGATTCCCGAACTCTGGGATGTCGCTAACAAGAGAAGACACAGATAGCTCTAACTTTGGCAGTTTCCCCTGCAGTCTTATTTTCTATGTCCATAAGATAAGCAACTGAAGTAACAAGATAATGATTGAGAAATTGCCACACATTTTTCAGCATGAAGAAGCCATGGGCACCTATAATTAATGAATTATTAACACTTCATTAACTTACCTATATATTACAGGTGCATTTTATCAATTTTCATGAGTTGTGTGGCCTAAGTTTGACTAAATAATACAGATTTCATGTGAGATATATTGATTTGATAAAGGCAAAAAAAAAACAAAACCACACACATACACACACACACACAAACCACTGTGAGAGGTGAGTGATGAATAAAATGACAAATGTATAGGAAGTTACTGCTGGCTTAAAAGCTATATTGTCCTTAATAAAAATAGTAAATGTAGTGACAATGTTGGCTTCTTTAAAAATATAGAAATATTACAGGAATATGTTTTTGTTTTAATCTCAGGCATGGGGACATAGGGCTGTGTAGGCTCAATTTTCTTAACCAATATATTTTATTAACAACTTAGTGACCAAGCATACGTCACTTATAACCAGACTAACCAAAACAATAGGAAAAGAGGATTAAGGAACACAATAACAAAACCCCTAAGGATATCAGTTCTGAACGATTCTCCTGGCGTAATCAGCAGGATTTCTTCTGCTCGTACCTGGAGTAACCAGAACCCAGAACCTCAGCGGAAGGTGGAGCCCTGAGGCCTTCCCTTGAGCCGGTCTCTCTAGGAGCATCTGGAAGTGGAGTGATGAACAGCCAAAACTATCCCAAGTCTCCAATGGCCCCGCCTCCAGTTTTGGGCTCATTTATATATCTCCTCCTAGAGTCTGGTCACAGGACCTTTTCAGCTGGCAACAATCAAGCTCCCCGCAAGAGGTGGTTGGTCTTCTAATGGATTAACCTCACCTGTTCTCTCACAAGACTGTTCCGATCCCGTACTTGGGATCATAAAAAACAGGTTTATCTCTCCTTCAGGGCTACTTCGCAGCAGCTGACTGATTTGCCTCGTGCTCTCACAGAGACGAGATTTTGCCAGCTGCAGATAATTTCTGTGATTGTGTGATGTTTGGAATTCTGGGGACTTTTCAGAGGGTATATAAATGCTGAGGCTTGGCAAGATGAGGAGGGTTGTTGGCTACTTTTGGTTGTGGTTTGTTAAGTAGCATGTGCAAAGAAGAAACAAGAAGAAGAAATAAGCGCACAGATCAAACTGGCCCAAGGAGCTCAAGGTTCCTAATAAGCAGGAAGTAGTCTAATGATAATGTTGCCCCCATCCAACCCCTGACTTTATTCAGGAATCTATTTCTTTTCTTCTCTATCCTTTTTTCCTCTCATATCTAGTGTTAAGGGGAAGAAAAAGCGGTAGGTAATCGTAGAAGAAAAAGGAACCCACATGGTTGAGCATATGTCCCTGTTGTGTGGTAGGGCATTTTCTGGGTATATTCCAAGGAGTGGGATAGCTGGGTCTTGAGGAAGTCCTATTCCCATTTTTCTGAGAAAGCGCCAGATAGCTTTCCAAAGTGGTTGTACTAGTTTGCATTCCCACCAGCAACGAAGGAGTGTTCCTCTCTCTCCACATCCTCGCCAACATGTGGTGTCATTTGAGTTTTTGATCTTAGCCATTTTGATGGGTGTAAGATGGAATCTCAGTGTCGTTTTGATTTGCGTTTCTCTGATGACTAACGAGGACGAGCATTTCTTTAAGTGTTTCTCAGCCATTTGATATTCCTCTGTTGAGAATTCTCTATTAAGTTTCAAGCCACATTTCACAATTGGGTTGTTTGGTTTGGTGGTGTTTAATTTCTTGAGTTCTTTATATATTTTGGATATTAAACCTTTGTCAGATGAAGGGTTGGTGAAGATCTTTTCCCAGTCTGTAGGCTGTCGCTTTGTTCTACTGATAGTGTCTCCTGCCTTACAGAAGCTTCTCAGCCTCATGAGGTCCCATTTATTAATTGTTGACATTAAGGCCTGGGCTTTTGGTGTACTGTTCAGGAAGTTGTTTCCTGTGCCTATGTGTCCCAGGCTCTTCCCCACTTTTTTCTCTAACTGAATTAATGTCTCTGGTTTTAAGTTGAGGTCTTTAATCCACTTGGACTTGAGTTTTGTGCACACAACAGGGACATATGCTCAACCATGTTCATAGCTGCTTTATACATAATAGCCAGAACATGGAAACAGCCTAAGTGTCCCTCAGTAGAAGAATGGACTAAGAAACTGTGGTACATTTACCCTATGGAATACTACTCAGCTATTAAAAACAAGGAATTCCCAAAATTTGTGGACAAATGGATTGATCTAGAAATTATCATAATGAGTGAGTTCACCCAGAAGCAAAAAGAGACAAACGGTATATACTCACTTATATCAAAACACTAGTCCAAGGGATACGTCCCATGAAAAACTTTACTTACCAAGAAAGTGGGTCAGAGGAGAGAACATCCTATTGAGACTTTAGGCGAGAGTAACACGGAAGAATGGGGAAATAGTAGGACCCACAGGGTCCTGGAAACCTACAAGAAGAACTTTATGACAGGCATATCTGGGTCCTGGGGTCCTCCTCAAACTAAGGCACCAGCCAAGGAGAATATAGGCAGTAAACTTCGAACCCCTACCCAGACCTAGCCGACGAACAGGATATTCTCCACCGTTGAGTGGAGAGTGAGATCTGACTCTCACACGAACTCTGGTGCCCCTTTTCTGACCATGTCCCCTGGATGGGGAGGCCTGGCGGCACTCAGAGGAAGGATAGTAAGTTACCAAGAAGAGACTCGATATTCTAAGAGCATATATAGGGGGAGGAGGTCTCCCTCAATCACAGACATAGGGGAGGGGAGAAAGGGGTAAGTGGGAGGGAGGGAGGAATGGGAGGAAACAGGGGAAGGGCTAACAATCTAGATGTAATATGAATAAATTACTAAAAAATATATTGAGGATAACAAAAATAAAATAAAATAATATAAAATAAAATAAAATAGCACCACAACATGGAAACCAAACACGCAGACACACAAGCTAGCAGGGGACATTTCAGGTTCAAACCATTCTCCCGTTCTCCTTTCCCTCAAAATGACCACTAACTCCTTGTTAGTCTCATGACCACAACAATAACAATGACAGCAATGATGCTGTTGGGCTTTAGACCTTAATAACGTGGAACATAATAATTGGGCTCGCGTCTGTTTAGCGCAGTGTCCGAAACACAAATTCTTTGAGGTTCTAACGTTGCACAATCTCATGAAACGGCAAAATGCAAGTCCTAGAGATTTCTGCAGCTTAGAATCCGTAAAGTTATTACACACACTGTAATAAATACATACATGTCTGGGTAAAACTCAGCATTCTTTATTCATTTCCACTGATATTCTAGGGGAGAGAATCTTATGTAGACTCAACAGCAGTCCGACTCCGAACTTTCCCCGGGCACCTTGTAACTAGACGTGAAGGGCGCCTAAGAGAAGGCGGTTAGTTCCACCCCGAGCTCTGCTCCAGCGCATAGGTACAGGTTAAATGCCTTTTATTTTTTATCATCCCGACAGACTTTACAAGTGCAATAAAGATGTGAGAGGTTTCTCCGTGAAAGGTAAACATCTGAAAGAGAGAGGTGAGATATATTCTAAAAGCCTGCGGAGGCTGTGAGAGCTAATTTAGCGTTTAGAGTTTTGTTGGCTGAGCCAAGTCCCTTGAAGAGAAGAAGGAGCTTCTTACAGGATCATGGCCGCCCAGCATGCACTCTCTTACATGTGAGGTACTCTGTAGTGCTGCTCAGTGAAGCTAAGAAGCCTGAACTTGGTAATTGAGAATGAATGTCAAGTAGTGTCAAGGCGCCTCAGTTCATAAGGTTGATAACTCCTTCTGTGATTGCATTTCCATTTTTACAGCTGCTTCAGTGGCCAAGTTTGGCTTGTTTGGGAAAGTATATATATTACAGAACTCTTAGTGCTACCTGAGAAGATGCTAGCTCTAAAAAAAAAATTATTTCTGAGGGCTGTGGAATTTTCCAACTATTATAGAGATCAATTTTATAAAAGCTATGAAATAGGAAGAAAGAGAAAGAAATTATTTTAAAAAGAAGAAATAGAAAACAGGAAAGTACATATTTTTGTATTATTCTAGCAATCATAAATTTGATAATAATTAGCCCTGACAATATGTTTCTTTGGGAGAAATAAAATTAAGCTATATGAATGATTCAACTATGTATTCAAATTCTAGAATGTTTTAAAACTACAGCTGCTTAGCTGTAAATATACATATGCATATATTTAAATGTAAACATATATGTATATGCATATACAAATATATTTCTTAGCATTGAGTCCAAGTCAAGGACCAATGATCACTTCTGTGTAGTCATAGTAATAACTAGATGCTGCTGACCAGATGATGTCTGTGGCAACCACTCTGTCATGGTGTACAAAAGCAATGTACAAATAAATAAATACAGCAATGTCCCAATGAAACTTCACTATGGATATTAATTTGGGTTTTATTTGGTTTTATGGATCATGAATATTATTTTCTATTGGTTCTAACTATTAAAAATATAAATTTGTCTTACTTTGTAGCATGATGGATTTGATTATTGGGTAACAGTTTTCATGTTCCATGTGTGATATGTGATAGATATGCATTTGGGGTCTGAGTCCCTTCTTAAAAACAGTATATTTCATCAGTGAGTATATGGATAATCCTAGAGACCAGGAATTGAATTATGCTTAGCAGGGTCAGCAGGGTCAGTGGGCAATGCTATATGCAAGCTTCTGAACTTTGTGGCAGTGAGACCTACTTTTATTAACAACATATTTCTAAGGGTGTAGGTATAGCTCGTTGGTAGAGCCCTTCACAAGTATACACAAAGGGCCTAGGGAATTCTGAAGCAACAACAATACACACACACACACACACACACACACACACACACACACAGAGAATTTGTCTCACACACAGAAACTTATCTGCCCAAAGTTATTGGTTAAAAAAGCATCAAGGTCTGGAGACAGGGCTGAGAGGTTTAAGAGCATTGGCTCTTTTAGAAGATCCATGCTCTAGTCCCAGTACCCACGTGGTAGCTCGTAACTGTCTGTAACTCCCATCTCAGGGAATCTGATGACCTCTTCTGACTGCTGCAGGCACTGCACACACATGATGCACAGACATACACGAAGGCAAAACATCTTTATACAGATGTATGTATGTATGTATGTATGTATGTATGTATGTATGTATGTATACATATATATGGAAGAAAAGAAACATGAGTTAGGGCTAGAGTATAATTAGTTCAGTGGTAGAGCACTTGCCCGCACAAGACCTTGTGTTCAATCCCCAGTGTTATATACACAAACAAACAAACAACAAACAAAATGACAAAAAAGAAGCATGCACTGTCTTAGGGACAGTTCCCTGATGTCTCCTCACCTCATCTGAAGTGACAGTGAGGCAGGCAGCACTACTCTGTGTGTAACACTGTAATTGGTGGGAAATGCTTGCTGTTGCTGTAAAGCCCGAGGCCCCGCTTTCTGAGATGGTGAAGGGCAGAGAATACTGGCCATAACTGTGGAGTTAAGGCTTCCTTTAACATCATCTGGTTCCTGCCAAGGGCCTGTCCGCCTTCTCCATTATTCTGCCTTCATAATTACAATCAGCCAGCCATGCTTTTCTTGCATTGTAAGCTTTTTCTCATTTAAAAGAAATTATAGATATAAATGATATGTTCAGGACAGTCTGGGGCTTTCTTATTGTCTAGATTAGCAGGTTATGTGGAAATTTACACAAATGAAGGACTCTTTCTGTTCGCTCTTACAGTAGAAACTAGAGACAAGTAGTGGAGGGATTGAAAACAAAACAAGACACACAACTTATTTTCACACAGTCTCAGAATCCACACCATGAAACTGGAGCTACTTGAACGTGCTCTTGAAAAAAAAAATTTTTTTTTTCACGATGATTGAATTTCAAGATGGACTTCTGGTATGTCTTAAGGAAGAGAATTAGTCTACAAGGAGGGGTGGCATGGGAACAGACACTCAAAAGCAGAGACTTCTGTCACAATCCGAAGTTTCATCACCGAAGGGAAGCAACTTTGGGTGGGTATCAGTTCAGAAAATGATTTTGAAGGGGATGTGTACAGCGTGTACAGTTTTGTTGTCCTGGCATCCTCAGGCTACAGAGAGCAAGGGACAGAGGTCATATTTGCTCTCAGGCAGGACTCTTAATGTGCTTTAGGGTGTGCAGATAAAACTGAATCAAGGATTTGGACAAAAGTTTCAGGCCTCTATATATTTCCAATCACAGATTCAGTTAATTATCTCAATCACCGCCCCTTCCCCCTGTAACAAATATCCTGATAATTGAGATGGCCTTTCATTTTCCCTGTATGTCAGGCATTGTCCATGCGCCTGAGACTACTTAGCATTTCTATGACACTTTAAAGGTTGCTTTCAGACTTTGGGCAGCTAACAAGCTGCAGGCTGAGTTTAGGACAAAACTAAGGATCTTAATCTGATAAAAAATGGTGGTGTTGAAAAGCTCCTTGGTTTTTAATACGATGAGCTAATGCTCGGAAATTGTAGCCTCTTGCTGTTAAACACGAGCAGTAGCCTTGGTAGACTGTATTCTCTTGATAAAGTTCAGAGGGCCACAGAGCAAATTCAAATGTTATTTTGTTTTGTTTTTATTTTTGTCTGCTTTTATAGAAAACTGGATAGCTTACATTAGTACAGGTCACACTATCCACCTTATAACCTAACAGTTCCGTATGAGGCATACGGGCCAGAGCTACGTTTAGACATTGCTTTATGAATGGGTGTCTCCCATTCACCTTGGGATTTTCAGTATTCTTTATCTCGAGATATTGTTAACAGTGCCCCGCAGTCTCGGTTAGAGAGGGTACGCTAGTTCTCTGACCCTCAGATAAATTGAGTGAGGTTAGTGGTTGGTAAGTCCCTGCCATCCTCCCATTAGCTTCTTTGATACTTTAATCCGTGTTCAGTCCATTTCTATCAGCCATCTTTAGCAGCTCTGTCCATATGCATCTTTATTTTTGAAAGTGGGTTCTCTGCTTCTAGTCTCTGGAAAAACTATATTACTTCATCTATTATCTGGTTCATAAAGGAAACACTGCTCTCTGTCTTACTTGCCATAACTGCTTTAGGATAGATTGATGGATAGAAGAATGCTAACTTTTTTGAAAAATAGCTTACTTGGGAACCAGCTAAATAAGCCCTAATTGAAACAAATCAAATACCCTGGTAACTAATAAGGCAGCTCCTCTCCCTCTCCAAAGACAGTGTCTTTTGATAGGATAGTAGATTAAAAGCAACATCAAATGTAGTGTTCCCAAGAAACCAACATTTATTTATTTATCTACGTCCTTATTTATTTTTACCTTTTTATTTTATTATTAGGATAGTGTGGGTGTTTTGTTTGTTTGTTTGTTTGTTTTTTTAATCCTCATACTCTTAGTGTTTCAGTGGAAGCTTTCTCTCTGGATCCTCCAAATGCGACAGCGATATAGTTGCTGCAACCTAAGCAAACGGACCCCTTTCTGATGTGGATGCTGTAGCTATTAGCCACTAAAGACACTTTCTCCTTTTCTTTTTTCCGGTGGCTTCCCCCTCCCCCCTCCATAAGAAAGAGAACTTAAGTAAAAATTGGAAGACGCTTCAGCTGTTAGAAGCCCATTGAGCAAGAACAGAGCTGTTGAATAATGCAGACAAATGATGATCCCCAGGGGCCCCCTGCTGGGCAGAGGGAGTGCCGACTCAGAGGCCGCATTTATTACCCCCCCTTCCCCCCTCCCCCGTTCCTCTGTGGCGAACTCCAATTTATTAGAAATACCTGAGACATTTATACACCGAGGCTTCTTCAACCAAAGCCAAACTCGCTCTTCATTTCTTCCTCGGCTTCTGGATATGGCATAGCAAGGTTCTCTTTAAAGGAGAAACTGACAATCAACCAAAAAAGCAACCTTGTATATGAAGTGAAGTACAAATGTGGTTCCCTCGAGTACAGGAAAGCATTTTAGACAAAAGACTTTCCTGCATTCTGGAAATTGCCATAAAGTTAAAGTGAACCACTAAGGGGGCAGATTTGACAAAGTGCTTTGGGTACAAAATCTAGTCCCAACCAAACCGGTTTGTTTCCTAACAGAAGCACGTGTGTGGGTGATATATGACTCCTGCATTATAAATCCCTCTGAGGCTGGGACTATAGCTTGAGTTCTAGACCCACCACTCTATAAACTAGTGCTGGGAAGATGGAGGTAGGAAGATCAAAAGTTCAGGATATTTTTGGCTGTATAGTGAGTTCAAAACCAGCCTGGGCTATGCTAGAGTTTGTCTCAAAGGGAAGAAAGAGCCCTTGGTTTGCCTTTCAGTTAAAATAAGCTTTAATTTAAGGTTGGTTTTGTTGCTTTTGGATGGGGTTGGGGGCTGTTGGTGGTCAGAGTCTTGCTATGTGGCTCAGTCTGGCCTCTAATTTGTAGTCCTTAGGCCTCAGCTTCCCAACTGCCGGTGATTTCAGAAGGCGAAATCCTGCATCTCTTTACTTCTCTTGGTTACTATTCTATTAACCAATGTAACTTATAAAGGAGAATGTTTAATTGGTGGTAGGGGCTTGCTTACAGTGTGAGAGGGTGAATCCATAATCATTATGGGGGGAGGGGTGGAGCATGGTGCAGGCAGGCATAGCATTGGAGCAGTAGCTAAGAGCTTACATCTGATCCAAAAGTTGGAGGTGTAAAGAGAGTGCAGCTGGGTCTGCAGTAGGCGAAGCCCACACCTACTCCTCCTCCAACAAGGCCACACCTCCTGATCCTCCCTAAACAGTCCACCAACTAGGTTCTAAGCATTCAAATAAACGAGCCTACAAGAGCTAATTCTCATTCAAGCTACCACAGTCAGTAACAGGAATGTTCCTGGATTGTTTTGCTTCTGGTTGGTTTGTAAGTGCCTTTTGTACATTGTGGAAGTGAGCCCTTAGTCAGTCACAGGAGTCACAGATAGGTTCTCCTAGAGGAGGACTTAGCGTTTCCCTGTTTTAACTGCGTCTTTTGAAAAAACAGAAGGAAAATTTAAGATTGTTGAGGGTCAGCTTATGTACACTATTCCTTGTTTGGGTTCTTTCTATGGATTACTTAAGCTCTCTTTCTGCATCTCCACATTACATGAATTTGAAATTTTCTGTGAGAAGTGCTTGTTTTACTTTACCTTGTTGAAAATTGTCCATTAGAGTAGCCATCAGCCACATGTGTCTCTTGAACACTTGAAATGTGTCTATATTAAAGTGATGCGCACAGACACACACACACACACACACACACACACACACACACACACACAGAGAGAGAGAGAGAGAGAGAGAGAGAGAGAGAGAGAGAGAGAGAGA
>OU015757.1:36819364-36857195 GCA_907169655.1 Acomys percivali
AGAGAGAGAGAGAGAGAGAGAGAGAGAGAGAGAGAGAGAGAGAGAGATCTATAATGAAAAATATCCTAGACTATAATGAAATAGGTTTTAATTTGTAGATTACACAGCATGTTATTCTATTTGCTGGCAGGACACTTAACGCTTGAATGTTCATTTCTTTGGGAAGATTTAGAGTCATTTTTCATATTATTAATACATTTCTGTGAGTTTATATACATTTTTTTCTCCTTTAAAGGCAAGAACACACCAAATAACTCATTTGTAGTAACTTTTCAGTTTGCAGCCAAAATAAAAGCCATACTGTCTTTTTAAATGTGTAGAGGTGTGTGTGTGTGTGTGTGTGTATGTGTGTGTGTGTGTGTGTGTATGTGTGTGTGCACGTGCTCATTGCATGTGCTCCTGCATGCATGTGCAGAGACCAGACTCTACCTTACTATTTGACAGAGGGTCCCTTACTGTACCTGAAGCTCTCCAGGTCAGCTAAGCTGACTGAGTAATGAGCTCCTTCTTCCTCCAGGATCTGCCTGTCCCTGCCTTGTAGTGCTGGGATTACTGGCACGAACTGGCATGCCAGGCAGTGAGTGCTGGAGATCTGAACTTGGGTCCTCACGCTTGTACCACTGAACTGTCTCCCCGTATTGTTTCTTCAGATATTTTAAAAACATCATTAGAATTAGTTGTTGTCTATGTTTATGAATAAATTGTCACACAGTGGCTTGGGTGACAGTTCCATAGGGTCAGGAGTTGGGTGAAACCTGACCTCTTTGGTCAAAGACTCACAAGATTGTCATCAAAGGTATCAGATGGACTATGTTTTAATCCCTAGGTTCAACGGGGAAAGTACATGATTTCAATCTCATTCAGGTGATGGTAGAGTTTATTTGCTTCTGGCTGTATGACTGGGGACCCCCAGCATTTGTTAGCTGAAGAACACTTGAAGTGACCCTCAGATCCTAGATTCTTGCAATTGGGTTTCTTCAAATATGGCTGCTTGCCTCACTATCCACTCTAATGTGCAAAGATGGAGTCCTGAATAACATAAAGTCAGAAGGGTGGGAGGTCATTGTCTTTGCCACATTACATTCACTAAAAGGAAGTCACAGACTCTACGCCATGGGAGAAGAGTGCACAAAAGCATGGGCACAAAGGTCGACATCAGTAGGGGATCCTTTGTTCGCCACATGGGTGTGTAAAAATATTTTAAAAGATGTAGCTTGATAACCTATGTTATACACTCACGACATTTCACATGATAGCTTCCCTACTCACATATGATTAGAATATTTTAAAATTTTTAGATTAATTTATTAATTTATTTTACATCCCTACCACAGCTTCCCTTTTCTCCTCTCCTCCCACTTCTCCCCACCCCCCACCCCACCTCTCTCCACTCCTCCTCCCTTTCTCTTCAGGGAAAGGGGAGGCCTCTTATGGATATCAACCAGCCCCAGTCCCAGCATATCAAGTTGCAGTAAGGCTAGGTCCATCTTGTCCTATTGAGGCTAGATGAGGCAGCCCAGGAGAAGGAAAAGGTCCCAAAGGCAGGTACAGAATCAGAGACAGCTCCTGCTCCAACTCTTGGGAGTCCCACTTGGAGACCAAGCTGCACAACTATTACGTATGTGCAGAGGTCCTAGGTCAGTCCTATTCAGGCTCCCTGGTTGGTGGATCAGTCCCTGAGGGCCCCTAAAAAGCTTCATTATCAGAAAGTACTTTATTATTATTATTTTTTAATCTCCATTGTGAGGAAATGGCAGCCTAAGCAAACCCTAACATTAACAGTAAAACGTCTTCTTTTCTTTGATGTCAAGGTGTGTTCAACAGGTCTTTGCCCTTTGCTTAAAAAAAAAAAAAAAAAAAAAAAAAAAAAAAAAAGCCTTTTTATATTTAAACCAGGAACAATTATTTTATGCAGCTCCTTAAGTGTATTTATAAATAATCATGCATTCAGACATAATAAGTCATTTAGGACTGTAATTAGTCATTGTCAAGTCCTGGCAAACAGCGGGATCCTAATTGGAAAGCAGTGTTTGCCCTACTTGTGCCTCAGTGGAACTTTCAGAGAAGGGCATCATGTGCTTCATAGTCTGTTTTCCTAACAGCGAGTAGCAAATCAGTGGAGATGAAGGCTGGTGGCATGATGGATTAATATGCACACTGACAACTTATAACCGTGCAACTGCTTAGGGAATTACTGTGCCACCGTATCCAAGTAATTATATGTTTTAAGTGATTTATCTCAATTTGTTAACAATACATCCCTAAAATGGAAATAAAAAGAGAGAAATGCAAATAGCGTGTTATACCAACTTTATGTTGAACTTATTAAGAGGTCGCCCTTTTAATGAAGAATTTAATGGATTAAGAGGTTTGTTATGAATAAGCATTCTTACTTCTTGTTAAGTATTTGTCACTGCAGACCTGTCATAGTCATTCTAATTATGATTAATAACTTATCTTGAATTCTATTTTCATTCCTATTTCAGTAACAAATGTAACATCTATTATATGATCAAGGTTCATGAAAACAGGATGATTTTCTGGTGACCTTATATTTTATTCACTTTACATTCATATTGAACAGATTTCCCTGAAATGAAACTTAACCTCATGCGTCTTGTAATTTTTAAATTGTATCTTGTCTTTGACATGGTTAGTAACCCTTTGTATGGTTTAAAATCATAGCTATGTACTCAAGACAAATGAAAAATCCTAACATTTTGATTATCTTCATATATGCCTGATTTGTCGAGATTTTGATTGTAGGGTGATTTTTAAATTGTAAAGATTATGTTTTGTATGCTATGGGCAGAAGCAGTTAATATTTTAAATCCCATTAGTGGTTTCAATATGGAAGACACAGGCTTATGATGCTAAGAATTGATATATTAGAAGACAGGGTCAGCTTTTAATTGCAGTCCATAGGTAAATTGTGGCAAACACAAAGATGTGGCTTTATTTTGTGAAGTAATTTAATGTGCAATCCGAATCACACAGCATGTGTTCGGATCTCTTCCTTTTTCTTTTGTTCCTCTCTGTGCCCCATCTTTTATGCTTGCGTCTCCACCTTCAATTTCTCTGTTCTTATTTCTCCTTCTCCAATTTGAGTTTTCATTTTCCTTTTGATTTTATTCTCTTCTGAAGCTCCCCTTTGCCTCCGTTGTCCAGGAAGAGGATTTTGCTGTTTCTATTGTCCTCTGCCTCCTCTCTCTTCTCTTTTCCTTCCTCCGCTGTCCATTCTCTTCAGAGGAGTTTATATTTTCAACCTGGGCAAAACGCAGGGCGGCTACAAGCTACCTTTGCACTTCATTTTGCAGCCCGAAGAGTCCCTGGTTATTAACACTATCGGGCATTAAAAGCCCTGAAAGGAAACAAAAATAATAGTGTTAGTTCTTTCCTTAGCCTTTTTTATTAGCCTGCTTAAGAGAAAAATCTCCACAAGAGCTGAAAGTGCTATATTAACTGGCATTACTGTGAAAATTAAGCCAATTAATTATTGGCAATAATAACAATAAAACAATGGACTCAGAAAACCAGATCATTTGTCATAATGTGAAGTCTGCTCTCCTAGGGCCTGGATACCAACAAGGGGCAGCTTCTTTAGAGGAAAGAATTCCTTTGCTCCCTAGAGCCATAGAATCCTTCTCAATCTCTGGTGTTGATGAGGAACACTCCACATACAACATCATCGAAGCATTTACAGTAAGCCGGGTAGCCTGAGCGAAGTGTATGCAAATCAGAGAAATGAAGCCTCTCCTGAGGTCTTCCAAATCACTCAATTCTTGAAGCAATTAGCAGATAGTCTATTTCCCCTCAAAGTAGGTGCATTTACAATTTCTTCATCATTTGAAGCATGTCTTCACACATTTCAGGTTCTCCATTATAAGCAGACTTAAGTGCTCTGCACTTAATGTTGAATCTGGTGGAATAAAGTCAAACACTCGTGGTATGCAATATTCTAATGTTGTAAAGATCTGATGAGTTTTTCCTTAGAAAAAAATGGGCGACATTTTAATTACATTTTCTCAGAGGTATCTGGGGGAAGAAGGGTCGTGTGTTTAAGAGTGTTTAATGTACTTTAAAATTATATCTTTCTAGCAGTCTCCAGTACTGACTTAATAGGTCTGATCCTTTGAAATGAATCCTATATCATATTTATGATGATGTCTTATCAAGAACAGAGCTAAATCTAATGAGAGGCAATTTCTTTGATGAGAGTGACAATTACATCACTTGAGCCAACACTTCCACAGCTGTCTCATTCTATTGCCTGGTACCTTTGGAAGTACATTTAATGTTTTAATCTCAGGTTTTCAGCGGTCACAGAAAAGCCAGAAGGAACGTAGATATGCCTATAATCACAGAAAGCCAAGAGGAAGTAGAAAGCCAAAAGCTAGAATCATGTGGGAGTTCCTCAGTAACTCCATCATATCCAAATTCCCTAAAATAGCACGTCTTTCCCCTAGATTCCAGTAAGAGAAGTGAGCTAATAAAATGGGCCATAAAGTGTACAGCAGGCAGCGAGCTATCATCCTTTTCTCCCTTCTCTTGTTTTATTTGTTTGCTTGATTTGTTGTTGTTGTTTTGTTTTGAAGGGGGGGCAGTGTGTGTGGGTCTATCAATATGCCTCATGTTGGCTTTGAACTCATGATTTTTCTCCCTCCCACACCCCCATGCTGGGATCACAGGCAGCACTCTACCTGTTCTCCCATTTTCGTAGTCCTTCTCATTCTTCTGCATGTTCAGTTATCAAAATCCTGAAATACCTGAAGATGTGAAATAGCAAAGTCCCATACAAATCAGCATGCACAACTGGAGTGAATTGTGTGAAAATGTTAACAAATGTCAACCTTCGACAAATAAAATGCGATGATAAGATAAAGAGGTTCCAGTTTGGCTTTTTTAAAGGATCACTCAGGTACACATGGGTAATTATCTTTTAAAATTGTTCTTTTAAGGCAAAATTTTCTTAGATGAGTTTTCGGTTTTTCTTTTTGGAATAAACATTATCTCATTAACTCTCTTACTCTAGGGAAAAATCTTACTTGATGCTGTGTAGTCTTCATCATAGAATGTCCAATAGTGTTAATGTTTTAGAAGTTACTCTTGTTGAGGGAAAGTAATGGGAAGTGCATATTTTAGTTAAGTTGCCATGATAAGGAAAATTAGACATTGGCCAATAATTTTAGGACTGCAGACCAGGCAAAGCTAAGCAACAACAAATATACATCCTTACTCAGTTTTTTACGTGATAAATTCTAGATGAATGTATTGAATCACAACAAAAATCTATTTTCCATGACCTTGGATAATTTGATATAATGATGGAGTTTCAAGCTATCCTTTAAAAGCAATTCATAAGAAAGCTTTAAAAGCACTGTAGAAAACATCACATGAAAGGTTTCTGTGCCTTAACCAAATGGAAATTAGATCGTTCTCATCTGTCTGCATAGGTGGTATATAAAACAAATATACATACTGGCAGGCTCTATTCAGTCCTTAATTTGTCAAGGAAGACAATAAAAAATCTCTAACGTACCCAATGGCTAGCCGCCATTACAAGGGATATTGCTGCTTGCCTCAGATATTGAGACTCTTCTAATGGAAGATTTTGGTTCTTTGTATGGCTTGGCGTGGTGGTGCACACCTTTAATCGCAGTACTTGGGATGCTTAAGCAGGCGGATCTCTGTGGGTTTGAGGCCAGCCTGGTCTACAAAGCGAATCCAGGAGAGTCAAGGCTACACAGAGAAACGCTGTCTAGAAAAACCAAAACCAAAACCAAAACCAAACCATGCATGAGTCTTTATACAATATTAAGCTTTAGGAGGTGTTGATCCCCAAAGCTTGATTCCCAATTCAATACTCAGAGTGTTCAATAAGCAGGGTTCTCTCTACTTTGGAAACATATTGAGGATGAACACTGTAAAGGGGAATTGCATAGAAACGAAAGCTTCATTGGCTATTTCTCCAAAATGGGTTTGACATACTTTGATGAGATCATAAAGATTCTAGAAAAGGATGACCTGATAATTTGATCACCTGAGTGGTATTGTATATTGCTTCTAATAAAGAACAAAATTAACAAAAAAAACAAAAAAAACAAAAAAAACAAGACTTCATAGAGTGGGGAAACAGCTTCATTTTTGGAAGAAGTTTACCTTCAAATTAAAAAAAGTCTACTAGAGCACTCAAAGAAAGAATAAGCAGGCTACCAAGATGAGACTTGATAGCCTATGACCATATAGTGGGGGAGGAGGGCCCCCTCGATCATAGACCTAGAGTGAAAGTGAGAGGGAGGGAGGAATGGGAGGATACAAGTGATGGGATGGCAATTGAGTTTTAATCTAAATAAATTAATAAAATTAAAAAAAATCATTTAAAAATCACCAGAAAAAGACAGTGACACTTAGACTTAGCCGCTGTCTTTGAAATTTTGTTATGAAAAGGTTATCTACTTGGAAGTATCTCCCGCCCCGCCCTCATTCTCTCTTCTTTCTGAAGATCAGGCTGTTCTCAAACTCAAACCTCCTGCCTCAGTCTCTGACTGCTAGAATTACACACATGACCACTAAACATAGCTTACTTTCTTCAAAATATTTAAGTGACAAATATTAAAAAGCATACAGAATACCCAACAGTGGCTAGTGTACAAAGAAAAGAGGTTTATTTACCCAAGATGGCTGCTGGTAATTGCACACAGCACCTCTGGTAGGGAACCTCAGGCTGCATGACAACATGATGGAGAAACAAATGGATGGAATTGGCCATTTGATGAGGAGGTATTTGTGAGAGCAGGGAAGACATGCCAAGAGAGAACAGTGTTCCCCAACTCCACTCTCATGGGAAGTGATTCACTCCTCAAATACCTAGCCCATTCTACTAGCCTAGCATCAACGCCTGCACGAGGCAGCCACCACACACTCACTTTCCATTAAACCATACATACCTCTTACCGATCTCACTGCCTTTCAATACTACAACATTAGGTATCAAGGTACAAATTGAATCTGGTGGGAGCAAACTACATGCCAATGTACATGATATTGTGGTGTATGTAGAAATTGTATGATTGTCATCACAGCTAAATTGACATATTCATCTGCACCCAATGGTGCACATTAGATTCAGCTCATAAATAGAAATTAGTACCTTATGTTCAATAGCTCCTCATTTAGAAAACCTCCAGTAGATTTCTTTCTTAAATATTGCTACCTATATAAGACTTAAATTTAGCTGATAATTTCTATTTTATCTGGCCATCCTTACTTGGCACGTAAAGGCACTCAAAATTAGTAAGTGTTGGCTGGGTGTGGTGACACATGATTTAATCCAAACACTTTGGAGGCAGAGGCAGAAGGGCTCATGAGTTTGAGAGCAAAAAACTAGGTTATATGGAAAGACTCTGTCTTAAAGAACAAAATAAAATAAGATTACTATTTGTGTGGCTAGTTTTATGTCAACTTGATAGAAAAGCTAGAGTCATTGAGAAAAGGGAACATCAGTTGAGAAAATGTTTCTTACCAGATTGGCCTGTCTGGAAGCCTGAAGGGTCATTTTCCTGATTGATAATTGACAATTGATATGGGTGGTGCCTCCTGTTGGCTCCTGGCCCTGGGTGCTATCAGAAAGCAGACCGAGAAAGCCATGAGTAAGCAAGCCAGTAAGCAACACTTGTCCAAAGGCCTCTGCTTCATGCCTTCCTCCAAGTCCTGCCCTGACTGTTCTCAGTAATGGAGGGGAATCTGAGAGTTGTAAGATAAAATAAAGCCATTCCTTCTCAAGTTGCTTTTGGTCATGGTGTTTTATCACAACAATAGTAACTCTGATGAAGATCTTTATTTTTAGCCTGAATTTCATCTGTTAGGGATGTATTAAGTATATATTGGTGTAAGCAAACCATGAAAGGTTAGGAATGTTTAAGTAGACCTGTGCATTGTCTGAGAAGACATTTACAGTATATTATTAGATGACTAAATGAAGTATAGAAGAGAATGTAACAGCATCCAATTTTTATCTCTTCTCTCTCTCTTTTCTTTTTGTGCTCATCATAGAGCCTAGACTGGGTTAGAACTCATGATTCTACTACCTCAAATCTCCTGAGTGGTACAATTACAGACTTACCACCATGCCCAAATCAATTTGTATAAAATTTAAAAATAATATGTATATGTTTGAATAAGGAAATGTCTGGGCATTTCTGTGACTATGTTGAATTTTTTAAACCATGCCTTTATATTTATTTTATATTTTAATACTCACTAAAGGACATGCATTTTATTACCAATGACTTTTAAAATTTAATGAGGTCTTTCATTAGAAAACCAAACAATAAAGCAATGAAAACAATTTTAATATGAACACAAAGGAAAGGAAGCAGAGAAGAATTATTAGAGACCCAGAACATTGACTCCTTTGGGATATTATGAAAGAGACTTAAATGCCAGCTACAAAGGGAGACCTTGCTTGAATCCAGAGTTCAACAACCAACTGTCTAGTCATATGTAAAATAACTTGAAAATTTGAATATTGATTAAAGATGACTTACTTAGTTTAAAATTATTTGATTTTCTTACTTCTTAAGCATACACACACACACACACACACACACACACACACACACACACACTTTTAAGCTGGGTGTGGTGGTGCACACCTTTAATCCCAGCACTCTGGAGGCAGAGGCCATCAGATTGCTGTGAGTTTGAGGCCAGCCTGGTCTACAAAGTGAGTCCAGAGCAGTCAAGGCTACACAGAGAGACCCTGTCCTGATAGTCAAGTTCTCCTCTAGTGTGTGATCTTTTAATATGGGCTGAATCTTGTAATTTACTTCTAATCATGAGCATATTTCAAGGAATAACAAAAAACAAAAACAAAAAAAGCACCTCTGTTCCTTTTTCAGTCTTTATACCATGATGAAGTAAACTAGCACAGTGGAAAGGTCCTTGTGGCAAAGAACTTTTGCATAGCTTTGGACTTAAATGTGTTGAGGAAATAAAGACTTCAGTTCAATAACCTTCAAGGTAATGTGGAATAAAATTTAAGCAGGGGGCACGGGGTGGGTGGGTGGGAGGACAGGGAAGACGAGAGGGCTGTGGAGAGGGACATTTAACACTAAGGAAGTTTGAAAACAGCTACATAGGAACTTGCTCTTTTATAAGATATACATATACATATATATATATATATATATATATATATACACTCATATAAAAGATTTTAGAGTTACTGTAAATAGGAGATAATGCTTATCTTTGTCACTTTGCTATTGCTCTGATAAAACACCATGACCAAGTCAACTTATAAAACAAGCGCCTTTTTGGTTTGTTTGTTTGTTTGTTTTGTTTTAGGCCAGTTTCAGATGGCTAGAGACCATTATGGTGGAGTGAAGTAACAGCTAAGGATTCAGATCTTGACCCACAACTATGAGGAAGAGAATGAACTGCCTACATCTTTTGAAGACTCAAAGTCCCCCTTCCAGTGATCTACCTCAGCCAACACGCCACACCTTCCAATTCTTCCCAGACACTTCTACTAACCTGGGACCAAGTGGTCGATATTCACATTATTACAGTGCTCCTCACAGAAATTTTAGACTTTTCAAGTAAAGAGCCTAGTGACAGATGTGGGATACCTCACCTCAAGCTGGTGGTTAGAGGCGTTGTGGAGACCTCTAAGACAGTACAGGAGGTTGCCATCACTCTCAGCTGTCTGCCAGTACTTGATGGTAAGATCTTGCCTCTGAAATGCAGTTCAATTGGGTCATAGATCATGGATAAATTCAGTTACTGATCAGGAAGCTTCTACCTGCTGGCTAGTTTTCATGTACTTACAGGAAATGATTCTGTTGGCTGCCCAGGCAGGGGTGAGGTGGGGAGGAGTCATTAAGAGTCTTGCCCAGCTGTGAAGCCCATCAACTAAAACAGGCTGGTATGTGAAGATTTACCCTTGGTGCAATGATGGCATTAATATTATCAGGTAAGAAATCATTTTCTGCTTGGATTTAAGGTGGACAGATTATAATGTTACCCTCTAAATTCATATCCATATTCTTATATATTAGTTCAGAGTTTAGACCTCATCCTAGATGTTTCTTCAAACAGTGGATGGTTCTTAATACAGAAACTCACAACTAGTCAAAGTGCAAAGAATAAGTGCCTATGCAGTAAGGGTTAACATGATTGAAATACATTGTATGTGTGTATGAACTTCTCAAACAATTATTAAAATTACTATATTAAAAAGAAGTAATAATTTTTGTAGTCATAGAGTATTTTCTATTTTAAGAATCTCTATGTATCTATCTATATATGTCATCTAGTTCTTAATTTTTAATATATTTTATTAATTTATTCATATTACATCTCAATTGTTAGCCCATCCCTTGTATCCTCCCATTCCTCCCTCCCTCCCATTTTCCTCTTACTCCTTTCCCCTATGACTGTGACTGAGGGGGACCTCTTCCCCCTGTATATGCTCATAGGGTATCAAATCTCTTCTTGGTAGCCTGCTATCTAGTTATTAATTTTTAAGATGGCTTCATGGTATGTAGCAAAGAATGACCTAAAATTGAGTATTCAGCCAGGTTCATACTCAACTCTCATTTGCTCTGTTTTAGCTTTCCAAATGCTAGGAGTACAAGCATATGTTTCCACAAGGACTGTATTTTTTTCAATTGATTATTGATACAATAATTATACATATGCTTGTGTTTTATAGACATAAAGGTCTGGAAAGAACACTTCCTTGCTCGTGTTCCATCAATCTTCTCAAATAGGGTGGAGTGTGTGTGTGCGTGAGTGTGTGTGTGTGTGTGTGTGTGTGTGTGTGTGTGTGTTGAATTACTAGGTAGCAAACTCATGGCTTATGAGTATAAGACAAATACCTAACCCTGAGCTGTACTCATGGTCTTTTGATAGCTTTATAATGGTCTTGTATCTATAATCTTGAAGAATATTGTTTAATACTTTTTGGACTGTCTTTGGCAAGATAATACTAAGTTTCATGAAATGAGTTAGCAAGTAGTCCCTCCTATTTTAGGAAAAGATTGTGTAGAACTATGAATTCTTTAAACATTTGATAAAATTCTCAGGTCAGCCATCTGGAGATTATTTTGGGTGGGATATTAATATTACAAATTCATTCTTGTTAACAGTTACAGGGATACTATAAATCTCTTTCAAAGTAGTTATTTCTTGATAACTTGTGTTTATTCAGGAATTAGTGTAAGTTATTAAAGACATGTGTATTCTTAAAAACCTCTTTGGAGTTTGTAGGGTTATCTCTTCCTAATTTTTAAAAGTAGTGATTCCCCTTGCTTTTATCCTTCTTCCCCTCTCCTCCCCATGATAGCAGATTGTTACTGATATTATCAATCTTCAAAGAACTAGTATTTGTTTCATTGATTATTTCACTTTTTCATTGATTGTTATTCTCTAGTTTTTTCTCTTAAATTTTATTCATTTCTGATCTTATTTTAATATTTTCTTCCTCATATTCTTCTTTTTTTCTTGATTGCTAAGGTAAGATAGAAATTAAGTTTAAAATTCTGTGACTTTTCCTCTTATAAAATATGCATAAATGTTAAAATCCTAGAGAGTTTTTCATCTAAGTGTTGGTTAAGCAGTGTCACAAAATGTTGATATACTGTACTTTAATTTTTTATGTACATTTAAATTTCTCTCAAGATTTTTTATTTGATCCATGAATTGTTTAGCAATATGTGATTTGGTTTCTAAGTATTTAGAAAATTCTTATTCTCCTGTTATTGATTTCTAGTTTGTTCTGTTACGATTGGCGAGAACATTTTATATTATTTCAGTTCTTTTATGACTGAGTATCTGTGTTTGCTCTTGGCCTAGGATATGATACACCTTGGAATGTTTTTCATGGCAATCAAAAAGATAGTGTGTCATGTTCATGTCAACTGAAATAGTATAGAAGATTGTAGAAGAATTTTAATTTAGAACATGGCTGCTCTGGTGAGAGATCACAAAGATCCAAAGAACTTCTAGGTCTATCTGATCTATCTGGAATACAAACACACCTTTAATCCAGGAGTCAGAAGCAAGCAGATCTAAGACCAGCCTGGTATAGAGCAAGTATCAGGTAAAGAAAAGCTTAGGCCTAGTTGTGGTGGTACATGCCTTTAATCACAAACAATGAAGGTAAAGATTGTTTGTAGAAGGAAGCACCAATGTTTGAAAGTGATGTCTAATTGAGTGGCAAAAAACAACAAACAAACAAACAAACAAACCAAAAAACGAAACAGTTAGAGAAAGATTTGACAGAATAGGATACACTCAACTCTCACAAGAACAGAGAGGAAAGGGAAGCTACTTAAGGGGCAATGCAGAGAGAGAAAGAGAGAGAGAGAGAGAGAGAGAGAGAGAGAGAGAGAGAGAGAGCCGTTTTACCAGGACAGTAATAGAGAGACAGGTTGCAGAGAGAGAACAAGCTAGATAGACTCTGGCGAAGACTGAGTAAACCAGAGAATGAGAAGCAGCCAGGGGCTTAGAGCAGATTGCTGGAGTTAGCTTGAGGCCAATCAGAGAAACTCAAGGGCCCAGAGAGAAGTTGGGAGAGGAGTTTGAACCAAAAAAACTGAGTTAAACCAGCCAGCCCACAGCTCAGTCAGGTGGAACAAACCTTAAGGGAACATGCCCCATTTCCCTTAAGGGAAGTTGGGTAGGTTTTTGGTTGATTTCTTGGGCGATATATGTTTATTTTCAGTGGGAGTTGGTTTTAAGTTTTATTGGTCTTATTTAGAGAGAAAACAAGGTTGGATTCAGGGATGTCTCCCTGTTCCTTTATCTTTCATTCTTAGGTTTGGAGATAGGGGTTGAAAAGAAAGAAGGGGGAATGTAGAAATATATGGGGATGACAGGACAAAAAGTAGATTAGTGAATCTACTCCTCAACTTAATGCCTTAATTGTTATTCACAGGGTTATTTTTAATTCACTGATAAAGAATTTTGTATATAGATGCAAAATAAATTTAATTTTAGATACATTGGTATAGAATTCAAATTTAAGATTATTCTTTGACACATTATTTATATTTCTACTCTAATATGTGGTATGGTACCCATACAACTTAATTATAATACAAGGTTTACTTCCAACACTTTGAAAGTGCTATTGCAGGCTATTTAGGATAAGTAAGTTATACAAGTTAATTGTTAGTTGATCAAATCATGGTCGTATTAATTACTAGTTTATTTTTATCATAAGAATACACATCTTAGGTGTAACAGATAGATATGATTCTACAGAAAGATAAGGTAAAATCGTAACATAAGGTCTTCAAAAGACCTCAAAGACCTATATAATCTGGCATAGTTCCTGCCTCACAAATATGTCTGTCAGATATATTGGGCCAGAAGACTGCAGATGATGCTCCAACATTATAGAGAGTTTTGGGTGACTGTTCAGGCAGCAAACTGTCTCTTTCATCTTCTTATTTGGGAAGCCACTAACCTGCATTCCCTGTATACTCAGGTAATTAATTTTATTTCTTCTCAAGTCTCTGATCGCGTTAAATACCAGATAGTTTAGTTTTACAATTAAGCTTAGTTGTTTAGGAGGTAAGGTGTTTTTAGGCCTATAGAGATGTTTTAAGTTGAAATGATGAGATATGATAGATATTGATTTACATTCAGAATTTTAGACTCACCAAGATAGGAAAGATGTTTTCTTCATGGCTGCCAAATACAAATAGCCAGAACACTATGAATGTAACATTTATATAATTCATGATTGTTCCATGGTTCTTCTTGCTGAAGGTAGTTTATTGTATACATGTGTAATAATATAAATGTATATGTAAAAAATAAAACATATTTAATAAAGAAAAAATGTACAGGAAAAAAGAACAAGAAAGGGTGAGCTTATTAAGCATCAAGTCTCAGAGGCTGAAAGCATTCTAGGCTTAGGTTAGATTGTATGAAGTCTAGAAGCTTCCAAGACTAGGCCTATGTTAGCAGAGAGAGGCAATTCAAGATAATATGTCAATATAGTAAATAATTATATATAATAAATCTATATAGCTTATGTTTACATATCCTGTTAATATATAATAAACAAGTATAAAGCTAAAATCATAGCTTTGGTTGTCAGTCAGCTCTATTAATTTTTTAACTTTACATTGATTCTTTGTGAATTTCATATCAGTGCCCCAATCCCACTCATCTCCCTACTCCTTTATATCTGCCCTTTGTCCTTGCAACCTTCCCCCAAAGAAAATAAAAACAAATAAACAAACCAAAAAACCCCATCGTGTCCTGGAAGCTGTAGTGTGCCACAGTGTGTCACATAGTATATACTTTTTGTTCACACATCTTTACTTTCAAGGGTTTAATGCAATGACCCATTGCTCTGCTTTGTGGCCTCTGGCTTCTGATACTCTATCGCTGGATCTTCACTGGGAGTCCTCTTGGCCAGCCGATGGTTGTCCTGTGTCACTCAGATCCTGCTGCCTTGGACCTGTAGAACCGGCCCCTTTACATGCTCAAGAAGTTCATATATGGGGTAGATGAGTTGGTGGACCAACTCAAAGCCCTGAATTTGAGCCTGCATGACAGATGAGTTGGTCAGCTCACCAGCTCTTCCACACCCACATCATCAGGATGAGCTCTCTAGTACTGCCCCAGCTAGCTCACCCAATGCTGCAGCTGGCAAGGAGCAGAGCCAGATCACCTGTGCTCCTGCCACCAGGACCAGCTCTACTGTGCTGCCCATGTAGGTTGAGGGTGTACTCTCCTGAGTGCTATATTTGGTGAGGGGCAGGGACAGCTCACCAGCTCTCAGGACCCCAGGGACCAACTCTCCTTCCTGCCATAGGAAGGAGGAGGTCATATCTCCCTTACCCATGCCACTGAATGGCAGACCAGAGGTAGGGCCAGCTCTCTGTTACTCATGCCATTGGGGCCAGCTCTTCTGAACCTATACCACCAGAGCGAGCTCTGCCATTCTGCCCATGGCTTTTGTGACTTCAATTACCTAAACATTTTTTTCAGAATTCTATTTTAATTGCTCTATAATTTTTTAAAGTATTTTTTGCAGTTTTAATTTTTGTTTATTTGTGTGGGTGTCATGACCCCTCCAGTGGAGTCTGTGTGACAAATGATACCGCACAACCTGAGGCGACAACCCCGGCCCAGGGACTGCCTCCTGGAATAGGTCTGATGTTCCTGCCAGGAGTAACTGATTACAGCCCCCCTTTCTTTTTTCTTATTCATTTGTTTTAGAATATTCTGCTTTTGTTTTTTCTTTCTTATCAGGACTTTTCAAACATAACTGTGTATCTTGGAGACGCCCTAACTTGGGACTGCAGCCAAGGGCCATTCAGGTTCCATTCCACTTATTAAAACAAACATAGCTAAGAATTAATCACCAGTTAATAGTTTATATCATGACTTACAAATAAAGTGTTTAAGAAAGCTCCAAATAGTGATAAGAAGAGGTAAGAAAAAACTATCTTGATTCATAGATGTTTGGCATAATGAGAGAACACTGACCTTTGAAAAAGAGGGCACATGCGTACTGATACCAATCTAATGACTTAAGAATGATGATTCAGGATTGATGACAACATTATTACTTTGCATCCTGTATTTTGAATTGTATGAAAAAAGTGTAACCACAAAAAACACTCTCCATTCCAAAAAATGTGTATATAAACCTAGCTTGCTTGCTTGCAAAATACACTCAGATTCAAACACTATCTCTGGGTTTGTCTATTTGTTACTTTGCCTATCTTTGTCCACTGACGCTTTCAGAACTCCTGTTCCCAAGGACCTATACCTGACTGAGATGGTCCATGGCATATGAGTGTATGTATATCTGTGTGAGCATATGCTATGTGAGTGCAGTTTGAGGAGGCTGAAATGGATATCAGATCCCCTGAAACTGGAGTTACAAGTGGTTGTGGGGTATCTGACATGAGTGCTGGGAAGAGCTCTGAACTTGAGTCCTCAGGAAGAGGAGGAAATGTTCTTAAGTGCTGAGCTACTACATTTTCCCTATCTGTGCAGATTTTTTTTCCTGGATTTCATAAACATGACTTTCTTTTTTTTTTCTGTGCAGATTTTTAATGTTTTTTTTATGTATTGTTTATGTTCATAAAGCATTGCATCCACTGGCAGTGTCACTTGGTCAATTTGAGTAAAATGCATTTTGTCAATTTGAGTAAAACATGGAAACTTTCCTTCTTTTAACTTCTGTTCACCCCATAAAAATCTTGTTTTGACTATTCTATTTACACAATGTGGTGCTTTATTAAACCATATTATATAATTTGTCTCAATTATAATTAAGAAAAATCACAAGGAAGAGAGAATATATCTTATTTTTCTTACCATTTTCTTTTTTTAAGATTTATTTTTATGTGCATTGATGTTTTGCTTGAATGTATGTCTGTGTGAGGGTGTCAGAGCCTCTGGAACTGGAGTTACAGACCATTGTGAACTGCCATGTGGGTGCTGAGAATTGAACTGGGCTCCTCTGAAAGAGCAGCGAGTGCTCTTAACTGCTGAGTTATCTCTCCAACTCTTACCATTTTCTTTTTCCTTACTGGTATTACAAATTTCCTAGTTTATTTTGTTGTTTAGGAAATTTCCTTTCTTTTTAAAATTTGTTCACTTTACATCCCAATTGTAACCCTCTCCCTCCCTCTTCTTCCCTCCTCCCTCCCTTGGTCCTCAGGAAGGGGAGCCCTCCCTCCCCTAACATCTGACCTCAGCCTATCATATCTCATCTGGATTGCCTGCATCCTCTTCCTCTGTGGCCTGACAAGGCCACCCTGCCAGGGAGAAGAGATCAATGTCTGGGGTCCAGAGTCCATGTCAGAAATAGTTCCTATTCCCCATGTTATGAGACCTACAAAGAGACCTTGCTGCCTATGTTCTACATCTTAGCAGAGAGGGTCTAGGTCCTCACCACACATGGACCTTGGTTGGTGCATCAGTCTCTGCAACATCTCCCTCTTCCTCTAGGATTTGTTTGCTCCATTGGTCAGCCATTCTTTTACAATATGTCTGTTTATAGTAAACTTTCCTAGTTTTCTTTCATCTGAAAATATCTTGTAGATTTCTATATCAATAATTGTTTCTCTTTATCACTGAGAATCACCAATGGTCTGCATAGTTTCTAATGAGAAACAAAAACAAAAACAAATCAAATACTCTCCACTTTAGTTATTTTTAAGGGGTGATGTGTCTCTCACCAAATCTGGAGCTTGTTGATCTGGGAGGCTGGCTGGTTCAGAAATGTCAGGGACCAACTCTATTTCCCCAGTTCTGGGGTCACAGGAGTACACTAGGCTTTCTTACATGGGCTCTGGGCGATGAACTTGGGTCCTCATGCTTGCGTGGCGAACACATTACTGCCTGGGCCATCTCCCCTGCCCATGCCTTATGCTGAATATGTGACCTTTACAGCTATTACTTGTTCAGTTTCCTTTTCAGCTCTTCCCACTTCCTTTCTAACAAAAATATAGCCTGGATGGGGACACATGCCTTTAATTGCAACCCTCAGAAGGGGAAATCGGGTGGATCTCTATGAGTTTGAGGCTAGCCTCAAACTACATAGCAAGCTCCATCAGCCAATTCTATATGGTGAGATCTTGGCTCAAAAACTACGGGAAAAAAGAACTGCATGATTTAAAATTTTTGTTCTGGAGTCTGTTCAGGTATTTTAGTCTAGTTTCTGGCTGTTCATTAGAGTACTTTCTGCCACTCACTGAAGATACCTTCCCTATTCCCATGTACTTCTGTTTACTCCATCCTAGTATGGAACTCATTTGCTGAATTTTCCCTTTCAGCAACAGTGTTTTCATTGCTAAAATTTCTATATGATTCTTCTTTGCCTCATCTATTTCTCTGATGGAGTGTTCTGGTTTTATTTTTAGTGATATGGTCTCACTGTATAGCCCTGGCTAGCCCAGAACTCACTAGTAGACCAGGCTGGCCTCCAAGTCATAGAGATCTGCCTGCCTCTGCTTCCAAAGTATTGGGATCAAAGGCATGTGCCACCACACTCAGCAGCTTTCTGCTTTTTCATGTTTCAAGATGTGGGATTCTGGGACTGTTGGCACCTTTTAATGGTCTTTTTATACTTTTTGAAATCCTCCTGGTCCTGGGCATGAGGAGTGATTTTCAACTGAGACTTGAACATTATCTTATGATGTTACAGGACTTTGGGTCTCATTTAAACTCCCTGCTTTAGATGGCTGCCTTTGTTCATCATTACTCTGGGGCACTGGAAGGTATAAGGCCATGTGAGGAAGAATCACAATTCCCCAGTGTTGACATTGAGTTGGACTCCTCTCGCGCTTTCCACTGACACCATTGTATTATTGCTGGACAGCATCAGATCTTAATTCTTCAGTGGTGTCTTGTGACAGCACCACTGGAGACAAAATGGTCTCCTTGTTATTGCAGTGTGAGGTCCAGGTCCAGGCTCCGAGAGTGGTCTCCATGGACACCGCAGAGGTAGAGAGGGAGGGTCCTATTACCAGCTGTTGTGAATAAGCTTCGGAACCCCGCCTGGCCTCCTTTGACATCATAGTCAAGTGCTTGGTTATAGCCTCCTGTTCAGTCTTTGCTGATGAGGTTGTGATGGGCCATGGTTTCAGCTTTTGTACCTGGTTGGCATGGTGGTTTGAATGAAAATGGCCCCCATAGGCTCATATATTTAAATGCTTAGTCATTAGAGAGTGGTACTACTTGGGAGGGATTAGGAGATGTGGCCTCGTTGGAGGAAGTGTGTCAACCTGGAAGTGGCCTTTGGGGCTTTCAAAAGCCCAAGCCTGGCCCAGCAGTTCTTTCTCATTTTGTTGCCTATGAATTTCAGATATAGAATTCTCAGATATAATAGCATATCTGCCTGAGTGCTACCATGCTCTCCACCATGATGAAAACAGACTAAACCTCTGAAACTATAAGCCCCAATTAAATGCCTTCTTTTCTAAGAGTTGCTGTGGTCACAGTGTCTCTTCATAGCAGTAGAACACTGAGTAAGTCAGCTGGGGTAGACTGGTTTTTAAAGGTGTTTTCTATTTTCCTAGGCTGCTCCTGAACCACTCTGGCTACAGAGAGGGGGGGGCATGGGGTAGCAGGCTTTTTCTTCTGCCTATTGGTGTTTCTGAGTCAGAGTCTTCTTCAGATATGACTCTGGAAGGTGTATAGCAGAAAGGAAGCTCAGGAAACCCACTCCCAGGTCGTTCCTTGGGTCAGTCTACAGTCTACTTCCTGCCTTGAGAGTCATGCCTTCTTAATTATCATATAACAGCCAGGATTTTTAATTTGAGAGAATAAGCGGGACATGGTATTTTTTTACTCTACATCCTGGAAGTTGAGCTTCTCTAGTGGTGCATTTTATCATAAACTTTCTTTTGTGAGTTTGAATTGTGGTTGTATTATTGCTCAGTATATATGCTGAAATAAGAGTTAAAAATAAATCAGTAAAAATGAATAAAGGATAAAATATTCTAAAATAAAAAATTTAAATGTATATATAATAGATTATAGAAATATCTGTAAGCAAACTGAGCAAAGTTCTTTCAAAGAAGCCATGGGTATATCTACCTTAACTGATCTTTGCTGTTCCTGTCACCTCAAAGCCATGTACACCAAAAAGTATAATTGCCAAATTATATATAAAACATTATTCTCTAGGTCTCCATGTTTGATGACAGAAGTAAGTTGTGTCCACAGCAATAGAGCCTTGCCATTAGGTTGCGGACGGTGATCTGTTACCTTGATATTATCCTGTGATGTTTGGGGTGTCTATGGGATGGCTAATGACCCAACAAGATGTAACCTATTCCTACCACTGGAGGTTATACTTGATGGCATAAGATTTCTAATATGGGTTTTGCTTCTTCTATTATATAGTGACTTCATTTAAATTTCTTTCATATATGTATATGTTTTAGGAAGCTTCTGTATTAGTAGATTTCCATGTTTTTTCAAATGCTTTTTAGTGTTAATTGTCCCTCCCCATATTCCCTTCTTTACTCGTCTCTCCCATACCCTCCCTGCTTAATCTTTCTATTTTAATATCTCCATTATCACTCCATAACACTATATTCTAATTCTCCTTCCTTGCGAAATACCCCCACTCGTGCTCGACTAAATATATAACCTCTATGTTTATTCAGATTAATACATACATATCTAAAGCTTAAAAGTGAACATTCACACATAATTGAAAATATTAACATATATTTTTAAGGATTGTTTATTGCCAGATTTTCATATATAATAATGCTCATTTTCTGTTTCCCTACAAGTTGAAAACGAAGAATAGCATCGAGTATATTCTACTTCTTTGTTCTTTACTACTTATACAAAATCTTTATTAAAGTGGGAATCTGAAGTGGTCTGAGGTGACACGTGCTTGTGACCCTACCTTTCAGAAGGCTGAGACAGGAACATTGTGAGTTTGAGGCCAGTGTAAGCTGTATACAAGAGCTTGTCATAAAGTGGTGGTCAGATTCTTGTACATGCTCTGGGCCAAAGTATTTCAGTTTTTGATTCTTCTCTTTCTGTTTCTTTAGCCACACACCTGATCACCCACTCTCACTGTCTTTGCCTGCCCTGTGTGCTCAGCATCACCCACTGTCTCCACAGTAAGCATTTCTCACACCCTCTTTCCCTTCATCCTTTCTTTGCCTTTTCTTTGCTGTTGTTGTTTCCTTAACTATCTCTGTGTGCTGAGTTCTAGACTGCTCATATAACCAGGGCAGGAGGGGGTATGTGTTTTCTTCACTGTGTTACCTACAACCCAAATAATAATCTGACGCATTGTAGAGACTCATTGAATGCTGTTGAATGAATAGATGAATAAAGGAATGGGGAACATGGTGTGTAGATAGATGATTTAGAGAAAATGATGTTTCTATACATTTCATTTTAACTTGTGCTATGTATTCCTGTTTTGTCTCAAGTTGCTGTTACAGAGCCAAAATGCAAGCTTTATGATATGAAATTAAATTCCCTATCTAGAGAGTTAGACTCTAGTGTTTGTACCATCTACCAAAATAAATATCTGGCCCCACATTGATAAGCCCTGTATTATGTGGTTATGATATACATTATGAACAGTATGCTAATGAGGAGCAGGGCTGAGAATGAATAGAGGGTTTAATTGCAAGTCATCACTGCAATTGAGACCAACCTTTCTGCATAGAGCCATTTATCAAGAGTGACAGCCAGGAGAGGAGACATAGCAGATCCTTCTAGGACCAGTCTCCCCTCTGCTCATTTCATCCGGTCATTCAGTTTACACTCCTCTTTGTTGGCTGCGAGCATTCCCAGAGGATATATTTATCACCAAAGGAAAAACTTGGATGACATCAGCAGCAGCATTTACAACTCTGTGCTTTGATCCAATAAATAATGTGTGTTCCATCCACAGAAGCACTGACATATTTCCCAGTGTTACCAAGAGCCAGCAGGGCTACCAAGCTCTGACCCCACCGAGGAACTAGGTAAACTTGCAGAATCTTGAACCGCACATCAGGCCTGCACTTTTAACAAGCATGAGGTTTTTAGTAGTTTGAGTGGATACTGAAATTTGAAAACCACAGGTCTACAGAAGATGTGACTGATGTCCAGTATGACCATTTTGGTTTCAAGATGGGGCCTCACTTGGTAGCCTTGGCTAGTCTGGACCTTGTTATGTTGACCAGGCTGTCCTAGAAATCACAGATATTCATCTGTTTCCACTTCCTGGATGCTGGGATTTTAAAAAGTGTGCTGTCACTAAGAATGCTTGAAGTCAACGAATCAGTGATTTAAAGATTCAATTTTGATGAATTTTTGCAGTGTTAACTTCCGGCTGTCCTAGGAATTCTGCCTCTAATGCATATTCGTCACTCAGTCTGGCTAATGCCATAAGGAGAAGGGGAACATTTGCATTGTGGTGGTCAAGAGCAGTTAGGTGGCACCAGCCAGCTTCATCTTACTTCTTAACTATGTGCTAATGTCTCTGAACATTTTCATTGGAGAACACAGTAAACAACAACAAAAACATGTTTTTGAAGGAGTTACATGTTGTAAGGATTTGAGAAGGGAGATCCCTTAAAAAAAAGTTCTCTTTTTAAAAAGAATCTAAAATGTATACATGAAAAACTAGACATTAGAGGATTCTATACCTTTTCCCTCAAATGCTGAGAGTCTGTGGGGCATTGGTCAGGCAGCACTGAGTCAACTGTCTTTCTTTAAACAAGCATTGATTAAGACGCTTTTGCTTGTAGTGGATCGACATCATCCTGGAGACTTGCACTTTAAGACTTGTCCGTTTTTTCTGTCCGTTCATTCCCAGACACACTGGCAGAGTTGCAGGCTTCAAAAGCTTATCATTTCTTTGCAAACTTGACATCAGATTGCTGTTAATACAAACTATTGAGTGTGATAAAGATGTGTTTGTTTTTTTGGATTTTTTTTAAAAAAAGTTTTTTGAGGGTCAATAACCAGCCCTACATGGGAATCCGAAATTCAGTTTATGAAGAACTCAACTTGGGAGGTTACTGTGCTCTCATACCAGAAGTCTACAAGTTGTACAGTGGCTCAAGAAATAAGAGTTGGGATTCTGTGTGTGCACTAGGTCTCAAGGGGCCAAGCAGTATGTCTGATCAACACAAAAGTTCACCATGTTGAGTTCTCTATACAAACTGCATCGGGTCACATTTTATCAGCAATCACTTAATTAAAAATTGGAGCACTCTAGGAGGCTCATAGATTATTGCCATTGTTTAATATTTGTTTTATGATCAGCAAAGAAAGGGTTGTGGAAGCCAGTAATTTGTCTCTTGGGGAATAGATACAGTCAGCCATCACCCCCAAGCACACATAAAACAGCATCTAAATCACATTTATCTCCCACTAGAGGACAAGAAATAGGGACTATGTCTAGTGACTATGTCTCTAGAATTAAAAATTAATAGCCATAAAAGGGACTATCAAGGAGGTGAAAAGGATGTAGGTTTTGTAACACTATACAGAGGCACCTAGGGGCCATTTATTTGAACATTAATGTTGGAGAGTTACAAAGATGGCCCAATCCATTTTATGGTTTTTAAATGAAAAAGGATTGTTTACAAAAACAAACAAACAAACAAACAAAAACCCCAACTTGAAGTGGATAAAATTTCTTTTGAAATTAAAAGTATTATAAATTTTCTTTACTCTATAAAGCTTGAATAAAATTTTATTGTAATAATATTACATCTTGTTTTAATTCTTTGATTTCATGAATCAGATATTGAATCTTTGATAAACAGTTATTGAAAGATGTTGAGTTCTAAACATGAAAATATTTTAGGAATGCATCAGCCAATTTGCTTCTCACACTTTTCTTTTTTATGTTTAGATAACTTGAGTATATGTGCCATATGTTATGAGAGATATGGTCATATATATCTCAAGAGGTTTCTTTGATAACATGGTGGTTGCAAGTCTGTGATAACAGCAATTAGATTAGTAAGGCAGGAGTATTTTTGAGTTTCAGGCTGGCCTGGAACATATGATGAGACCCTGTCTCAAAAACACTGAAAGGTAGCTTGAAGTTCAAATCAGAATTCCAATCACAATGTCAGATCAATATATTGTTAAACCCACATCAGCGAAGTTTCTTCTTGCAGTGGGTGGCATAGAACAGAGTGATACATAATTGGACAGCATACAGAGAGAGGGACAGGAGCCCTGATCCTTCAGTGGGCTGTCTCCACTCTGCCTCTTTCCTCAAGATCTGGAGATCTATGCGGGAAATTGAGCAGAAAGACTATAAGAGGCGATGGATGATTTTAAGAAAACATTCTTTTTCAGATACAACAGGCAAATGCACATACAAATTCACAGAGACGGTGACAACATGAAGAAGACTGGCACAAGCTCAAGAAGACAAAAATCCCAGCAGAGGAAGAGAGTTGGGCACAAAGTCCCACCCCTGCCCAAGAAGCTACTTGTAATCGATAGCTTCTGGGAGAGGGAAAATTAGTGTTCTCCAATGGAGTGAGATTGGATATATCAACTAGACTCCAGGGCAGGGCCCAAGCTGAGGAGTATTGTTCAACACAAATTGGATTTCATGTTTGTGTGTGCGTGCATGCGTGCTTCCATGGATGTGTGCGTGTGTGTGTTATTTTGTTTTAAGAGAGAAAGAGAACATGAAGTTGGGTAGGTATAGGCAAGTGAGGAGGATTTGGGAGAAGTTGGGGAAGGGCAAAAAATATGATCAAAATATATTGTATGAAATTCTCAAAGAATAAATAAAAACACTAGAAACAAAACAATAAATAATTTCACAAATAAAAAGATTCTAAGATATAGAAACAAGTATTGACTCTTTCTAAAGAGAAAACCTCTCAATATTGTTAATATGTGTTAATAACCAGATTTCTGAAAAAGAAATCAAAACAACCATCCCTTTTTAAAAAAATAATGTATTAATTTATTCACTTTACATCCTGATCATAGATCCCTCCCTCTTCTCCTCTTGAGTCCCATGTTCCCTCCCCCTACCCCCTCTCCACTCTCCTACTCCTCATAAAAGGGAAGCCCACCATATCAAGTCACATCAGGACTGAATGTATCCTCTCTTCCTCGGTGGCCTGCCAAGGCAGTCCCACCAGCGGGAGGTGATCAGTAAGCATGCAACAGAGTCCTTGTCAGGGATAACCCTCACTCCCCTTACTAGGGAACCCACATGAAGACCACAATGCCCAGTGGCTACATCTGTGTAGGGGGCCTAGGTCCCTTTCATGCATGGACCTTGGTTGGTGCTTTTGACTCTCCAAAGCTCACCCTCATTTCCCTCCCCCAGCCCAGGTTAGTTGGCTCTGTTGGTCTTCTCCTGTGGAGCTCCTGTCTCCTCTAGGTCCTTCTATCCTTCCCCCTACTCTTCCACAAAGCTCTCTGTGCTCTTCCTAATGTTTGACTGTGAGTCTCAGCATCTGCTGCAATCCACTGCTGCATGGACACTCTCAGAGGACAGCTACGCTATGCTCCTGTATGCAAGCATTGTAGGGTGTCATTGAGAGTGTCAGGAATTGTCTCTCTCTCTCTTGGTGTGGGTCTCAGGTTGGGCCAGACATTGGTTAGATATTCCCTCAATCTTTGATCTATCTTTATTCCTGCACATCTTGTAGGCAGGATAAATTTTGGGTCAACATTTTATGGATGGATTGGAATGTCCTTCCTTCCACTAGGAGTCCTGTCTAGTTAAAGGGTACGTTTACACAATGGGAAACTACTCATTTACTAAAAACATAGAAACCATGAAATTTACAGGCAAATGGATGGAACTAGAAAAGATCATCCTGAGTAAAGTAACCCAGAGTCGGAAAGATACACATGGTATATATTTACTTATAAGCAGATATTAGCCATATAATATAGTATAACCATAGTATGATTCATAGACACACAGAAGTTAAGTAACAAGATAGGCCCAAGGGAGGATGTTTGATTCTCACTCAGTAGGGGAAATAGAATAGACAGTGGAAATGGTTGAAGAGAAGGAACAGGATAGGATAGAGAGTGCTGAGGAAAATGGAGGTGGGGATCAGATGTGAGGAGAGAGGGATGGGTGGAAGGATAGAGGGCTTGCAGAGAGAACAGAATCCATGGGAGAGACATCTCTGAGACAAGCTGGAAACTTACGACAGGGTAAGCTCCTGGGAGGATATGGGGGTGACTCTAGGTAAGACCCCCTAGTAGTGAGGATCATGGAGCACAATCCCATTTTAAACACACACACACACACACAATCCACTTAGGAATAAATTTAATAAAGTAGGTGAAAATTCTCTATAATAAATCTTCAGAATAATGATGAAAGAAATAGTGTTCCAAATAGATATCCTGTGTTCATGGATGAGAATCAACAATATTGTTCATATACAACCTTTATCAACAAAAGGAGGCAATTCTTGGCAGGTCTGCATGGTGGGCGCGGGTCCAAGGGGTTCGAAAGATGAGATCCTCAATGCAAACTGAGGAGGATGATTGTGATCCAGAGCTACACAGAAATGTTCACCCCTGAGAGCAGCTTCATTGGCAGGAAACACTTAGCCCAATGTATTAGAAATACCCACGCCAAGATTATCCAAGATGGCGTTGATTGCAAACTGTGTCTGATCTGCTGAGCAGCAATGACTGCACAGCCACCAAAGGACCATACTGAGAGCTCCAAAACACAATATTGGTGTTTCCCAGAAAGAAAGATATTCTGTCATGTGGATCATCCGTGTCCTCCCACTGCAGGACCATGGGATCATGCTCAGATGAGCTCCCCAGGGACTCTGGGCTGCTGCAGTGCACAGTGCAGACCGAGGAGATGGCATTCAAGGAAGAGAGGGTGCTGTTTGAGTGGAACCCGATTGAGGACTGCACCACCCACACCACAGGCCTCTTGGACCTCCTCTCATAGCCAGTGCCATGCTTAGTGCCAAAAGCTGGATCTTGTAGAGGTAGATACTAGGGATAGCACTGAGGTGGAGGCCCATGGCGGATGGAGCCGTGATAGAACTAGAGCGCACAATGGGACGAGAGACATGGGAGGCTCGAATCAACAGAGCCACAATTTCCCTAGGACAAGAAGCTGAGCTGGGCCAACATCAATGGTTTCTGTGAGCTACTCAACGAAGACTTTAAGAGGCCTCCACTTGCCACCTGCTTGATGGCCCACAAGATCCAATACCCACAGGAGTAAGAGGCCATCTAGGCCCTGATGGCCAACAACAGTTTGGCCAATTGAATGGGAACAGGAGAGCTGGCCCTGAAGACATGGAAGCAGCAGAGCTGACCCTGAGAACACAACAACAGGAGAGCTGGCCCTTAGGATGTTTGGGAGCAGGTGAGCCAGCCCTGGGGACATGGGAGCCTGAGAGCTGGCCCTGTCTTGAGGACACAGGAGTTGGAGAGCTGGCCCTGCCCTGAGGACATTGGAGCAGGAGAGCTGGCCCTGCTTTCATGACACAGGAGCGAGAGAGCAGGCCCTGCCCTGAGGACAAGGGAGTGGGCCCCGATCCAGGGCTCTAAGTGAATCTCACCCCAATATCTACCCCATGTATGACCTGCTGGAGCACATGATGGGGCCAGACCTACAGATTCAAAGATTAAGAATCTCCTTGACACACGGCAACAACGGGATATCTGACAGTAGTCCCAGTGAGGATCTGGTAACAGTAGTGTATTCCTCCAACCAGACCCATGACTCTTAGCAATGAACATTTGAAAGTAAACATATGTGGACAAAAGGCTATATTGTGTGATACACTAAAGCTTCTGTGACAAGATTTTTTGTTTGTCTGTTCGTTTTATTTTACTAGGGGGAGGAGGGGGATTTTGGTGCATGACATGTAAATCATAGACATTCAATACAAGTTTAAAAAAAAGGCCATTCTTTATAGAAATGGATAAAACTTTATATGAAACCACAAAAGATTTCTAATAACCAAAATGATCTCTACTAAGTAGAACAAAGCTGGCTGAAACCATCACATGATTTGATTTGAAATCAAAATAAACTATAAAAGCTATGATAATGGCAGCAGCACATTATTGGCACAAAATAGGCATATAGCCCAATGGACAAAAAGGAAACCTCAGAAATGATCCTAACCACTTACAGCCAACTGGATGGAGAGTCTCTTCAACCAGAAATACTAGGAAAACTGTCTGCATACAGAATGAAATTCAACCCCTACCTTCTGTTGGTTACCAAAATCAACTGAAAGTCAGCCAAAAACTTACATTTAAGGCCAGACATTGTGAAATTACAAGAAAAAAACAAAAGGATCATCCAGGCTCCTACAGAAACTTTCTGAATAGGGCTCCTTAAGAAACAAGGTCAAATGTGAGGCACCAGAGTACATGAGAAAGTCATATCCCACTCTCCACTCAAGTGTGGAGACTGTTCTGACCATTGGCTAGATCTGGGTAGGGGTTTAAGGTTTACCGCCTGTATTGTCCTTGGCTAGTGCCTTAGTTTGAGTGGGACCCCTTGGCCAAAATCTGCCTATCATAATGTTCTACTTGTAGGTTTCTAGGACCCACTGGATCCTTCTACTTTGCTATTCTCCCATGCTTCTCTCATCTAGAGTCCCAATAGGGCACTTAGAAGAAGGACAGCAGGTCACCGAGAAGAGACTTGATACCCTATGAGCATATACAGAGGGAGGTAATCCCCCTCAGGAACAGTCATAGGGGAGGGGAATAAGGGGAAAATGGGAGGGAGGGAAGAATAGGAGGATACAAGGGATGGGATAACCATTGAGATGTAACAAGAATAAATTAATAAAAAAATTAATTAATTAAAAAAAAAAAAAGAAACAAGGTCAATAGATGACAAATGGGACCTTGTGAGAGTAAAGAGTTTCTATACAGCCAAGGGAACAGGTCAGTGGGTGAAAAAGACAGCCTATAGATGGTAGAAAAATCTTCCCTAGCTGATAGAGAATTAATACTAGAATGGAAAGATGAGTGTGGTGGCCTATGCTTTTTTTTTTTTTAATTTGAGCATTCTTTTTATTTTAACTTTTTTTTTATTAATTTATTCTTGTTACATCTCTGTGGTTATCCCATCCCTTGTATCCTCCCATTCTCCCCTCCCTCCCATTTTCCCCTTATTCCCCTCCCCTATGACTGTTCCTCAGAGGGATTACCTCCCCCTGTATATGCTCATAGGGTATCAAGTCTCTTCTCGGTGACCTGCTGTCCTTCCTCTGAGTGCCACCTATGCTTTTAATTGCAACTTTGAGAGGCAGAAACAAGTGGATTTCTGAGAGTTCAAGGCCAGGCTGGTTCACATAGAGGGTTCCTGGCTAGCCAGGGATACATTATAATACCCTGTCTGGAAAAAAAAACTAATAAAAAAAAATCACAATCATCACCATCACAACAACAACAACAACAACAACAACAACAAGAAATTTAATGAAATAGATTAATAGTTCTCAAAAGATGAAGTACAAATGACCAATAAACATATTTTAAAGAGTTCAACCTCACTAGCCATCAGAAAATGCAAACCAAATTACACTAAGATTTCTTTTCTTTCTTTTTTTTTTTTTTAAGATTGTAATGATCTGACTTTATTTTACACTAGATAGGGGGCACAAAGCAATCCTCTTTAATAAAGTTGACAATTAGCTTCACTTAGAACATTTTAACAATGCACATTTAAAAAAAGATTCATCTTACAAATTGTTCTGCAATCCAAATATACAACAGCTTGGAAAACAACATTTAGAAAACAAAAGCCAATGTAAAAAGACAGATTAAAACAACTACAACAGTACAGGTTTGATATGGCTCAGATTTTACAGCTTTCTTACTGCATCATCTATGTCAGAGATCTGTTCCTTCAGCTGGCTCCACTGCTCCATGTTTAAGGAAATACCTTTTCTCCCTGGTTTCATTTCTGAGTCCATCCAATACTCTCTAATATCAATTAGAATTTTTCCTTTAAAGTCCCGTACACTGACGTATCTCATTTTCCCAATCTGAAACATGTTGTCATCTCTGCTGCTGCTGCTCTGCTTGGAAGATGCCAGAGCTCTTGAAGTCTCACCAGGCTTCTGCTTCTTCACAGGTTTTTATGGAACTTGCTTTTTCCTCTTTAACTTTTTTTCAACTTCGCTGTCAGAATCACTGCCTGAAGAGCTTGAAGAAACAAGTTCCATTGATTTAGGCATTGCTTCGCTCCTGCCGCTAGGTCGCTCGCTCGCTCGCTCGCTCCGGACTCTACACTAAGATTTCATGTTGCCCCAATAAGAATATCACTCATTAACAAAACAACTAATAGCAAATTCTAGTGTGGGCTTTGAGAGAAGGGACCACAACATACTGCTAGTGGGAAAGTAAACTAGCTCAGCCATTCTGGACATCAGAATGGAAGTTCATCAAAACAAAACAGGGAACAAATTAAGAATAGAATGGCCACGTGATCTAGCTATAGAACCCGGATGTTTATCTGAAAGACTCCAAGCCAACAGCACATCATAGAGATACTTGCACATCAGTGTTTATTACAGTTTTACTCACAATAGCTAAGGTTTTTTAGCCAGCCCAAGTGTCCAGTGAGAGATGAATGGATAGAGAAATAATCCCCTCTTTCTCTTATTCTCCCTCTGTGTTTTTATGTATCTGTATCTGTATGTGTATGTGTGTCTCTTTCTATCTATATGTGCCTTTCTCTTATATATGTATTTATGTTTTTAATAATAGGTTTAATAATAATAAGTTTTAATGAAATTATAGAATTTACAGAAAAATGGGTGTAACTGGAGATGATCAAATTAAGTAAATCAAGCAAGTTTCAGAAAGACTTATGTTTTCTCTCATTTGTGGTCCATAGATTTTATATAGATACATAAAATCATGTACATGAACATGACATGAAAGCTGAAGTGAAGGGGCCTAGAGAGATGGCTCAGTGGTTAAGAGCCCCATTAATGCGGATCCTAACTGCTCTTCGAGAAGACAGCACAAATCTTTTCCTTGGAGAACACACCACACGTTAACTAATTTGGATACCCATGGCAGAGGGCAGAATTTGGCTTGGAGTAATTAGTTCATAATTAGTAAGCTAAGGGGGTGTGGGTATGAATGCACATGTGCAAATATGCTTGCATTCAAACATTCACCGGGGTCTCCTATGCAGATGACATCATCTTCTATGTGGAAGAAAAGGAAATTAACTCTGAGATAAAAAACAAACAAAAAAAAAAACCCTTAGGATTTTTTTTTTAAATCTCAGTAGACCCTTCCTACCCCCAAAACAAACCCATTTTCCACTCTTATTTTTGAAATTGGATGTCCTTGTTGGCACTCCATGTCTTAGGGAGAATTTGCCGTTTGCACATATCAAAGGAGCCCAGCCTCCCTGACTGCTTTGTGAGAACTGCTCCCCGAGATCACTCAGGGAGACTGCACATGCCCTTTACCTGATTAGTTGCCATTAAAACTAATGTAAGACAAATACGGATTCTGTGAGAAGAGCCTGCAACTTTAACAATGCCCGAGGGAATACATCTGACCTCACACCTCCAAACCAGACATTGTCTACCCGTACCCTGCAACTTGTGAATCTCAATTATTTGTTCAGAGGGGCCATTCATAATTGCCTGGTGTAAGCCTGCCTTTAGGATGCAAAGCAGAAGACAATGAAAATGCTACCCAGGCGAATTAGGGCAGCAACACTTAAACGTATAAATTAACTGGGCCTCTTTTCACAGCTCTCGCCTTTTATGCTGAGAGGTTTCAGCCTGGTGACATCAAAGGCAGGATTATGAAGGAAGATAAAAACTTGATCTAGTGTCCATGTTTGAAGTCATGAAAGTCCTCCTCTGTCCGTGGCAAATAGCCCCTCTTCATAACACACACACACACACACACAAAACCAGGGTCCAGGTGCAAAGGGGTTGGGGGCCTGCTAGTGGCAGGAGGGAGGCTTCGGGAAGGCCTTGGCCTCCGGAGGTAGGAACAACCAATGGGGAGGGCCCTGCCTTGCCTAATGTGCTAATAGATTGTAGCTCGGACTGATTTTGTTCTGAGAATTAATGTTAAGTCTTTCTCTTCGGCCTCTGTGATGTGAGATGGCTCCTTAATGATATTTTAAGTAGGTTTCCTGCAGCATCTACAGAGACAACAACAGATTTTTCTGTTGTTACATGAAAGCGATCTGTAACTTCAACACCATTAACAAATATTTCCCTCTATGTTGTTTGCGAATCAAATTTCCTGTCCAGTAACAAACTTTATTGCTTCTGTCCATTCTGAACCAACGGGGCTTGGAGCATATGGACTCTCATTAAAATGAATCAGGCTATCTGATAACGTTCTTGTGGACAGACCAGAAGGTGGCTACCGCAATTTTAATTTGAAGGCATCATCTTACTTTGAGGGCTGGAGAAGTTGTTTGGGATGACCACAAACCTTGTCCTTTTAATAAATATACGCAACTGCACTTTCTGGCCTTACAGCATGGAAGATTTCTTTTTAAAAACTCTGCAAGCTACCAGCCCATGACTTTTAAAGTCTTTAGTCTTTTAAGCACTAAATCAGCATTCAAGTGGCTGGTTAATCTCCCAAGAGCCAAAATGAAGTGCTGGGGCCTATATTATAACAGTGTGACTATTAGAAAATTCCAAGAGCGTCAAACCTAGTAATCTTTTGGGCAAAAACTGCTTTCTCTTTTGCTTTCCTCATCTTTTGGAGACTCAAGCTAAAATAAATAAATAAATAAATAAAACAAAATGATATTTTTACATTCTTCTCTCTCACATGTTACACTCTGACTGAAGCCTCCCCTTTGTCTTCTCTAAGTTCCCCCTAACTCAACTCATCTCTCCTCTATATCCACTCCTCCTCCTTTCACAAAAGAACAGACCTTTCCAACAAAACATGGCATAACAAGTTACAATAAAGCTAGGCACAAGTCCTTATATCAAGGCTCTCCAGGGCAACCCAGGGGGAGAAAAGGGTCCCAAACACAGGCAAAAGAATCAGAGATACCCCCACTCCCACTGTTGGGAGTCTCACAAGAACACCATCCTACATCACCACAGACCTAGCTCAGACCCATGCAGGCTCGGTGATTTCCACTTCAGTCTCTGTGAGCCCCCACGTGCCCTGCTTAGCTGATTCTGTGGGCGGTGTAAAACAAGATGTCCTATGGTGAAGGTGATATCAGGAACTAAGATTTATATAAAGTTTACTTAAATAATAATGCCTTTTCTATTGCTCATGGCAACTGGCTTGCCTCTTTAAGCAGGAGGTGTTCTCTGGGGAGACAGGTAGCAGCTTGGTATAAAACAACAGATGTCATAGAGCCCAGAGGAAGACATTTAGATCTATACAAGCTTGTTTTGATTTCAATAAGATATTGATTGTATCTTCTTTGGTAGTGGTAACATTTTACATCCTCTTTGAGGCGGGTCAGAATAAAACAAACCTAAATAGAAATGTTCTTTCTTCTGCTCATACAAAGAGCAGAAAACCATCCTTAATTGATCTGTGCATCCTGCATATCTCATACAAGTATACTCTGAGGACTGAACAATGCTTGTGAGGAAAAAAATATATTCAGAATAAAAAGAACTGGATACTGGTGACGCTGGATCAGACCTGACAGGATTCATCCTCGAGAATGCTGAAATGCTGACACATGTTCCTGCATGTACTAGCCCCAACTGGTTTGGTTACTGTTCCTCATCAGAGTCTGCTCCCAGGACAGATTTGAAGAAAACTATTGATCTCAACTGTGCCAGAATTTCAGACTGTTCAAAACAGGATTTCTATTAAATCTAAAATTTCTCAATATTTAGAGACTGGAGCCAGGCAGTGGTGGTGCACGCCCTTAATCCCAACACTCAGGAGGCAGAGGCAGGTGGATTGCTGTGAGGCCAGCCTGGACTACAAAGTGAGTTCAGGACAGCCAGGGCTACAAAAAAAAAAAAAAAACCCTGTCTTGAAAAACAAAACAAAACAAAAAAAAACCCAAAACAAAAAAAACCCAAAACCCAAACACACACACACACACACACACACACACACACACACACAGAGAGAGAGAGAGGGGAGAGAGAGAGACTGGACCACAAGTGTTATTGCTAACTTGCTTAATCTTTTGTCCCAATTTTATTTGGTCACCTATAAAGACATTCTTCATCCAAAATCAGCAAGGAACAGCCATTAAAAAGAGAACAATGGCCGATATACGTTATGGAGGCTTGGGTAGATTTTTTGGTTGTTCTCTTGGGCTATGGATTTTGTCATTGGGGGTTGGTTATAAATTATTAATGGTCTTATTCAGAGAGAAAACAAGGTTAGACTCAGGCATTTCTTTCTTTTCTTTTTCTTTTCCCTATCTTTCTTTCTTAGGTATGGAAATAGAGGTTGAAAAGAAAAAAGGGGGAATATAGAAAATATGTAGATATGATAGAACAAAAGGTAAATTGTTGAATATACGCCTCAACTTAAGGTTTTAATTATTATTCACAAATAAGGTTATTTTTAGTTCATTGGTGTAGAATTTTTTATATTAATGCAAAAATAAGTTTAGTTTGATACATTGGTAGAGAGTTCAAATTTAGGGTTAGTCAATCAGATTCGTGGTTATGTCAAATGCTAATCTAATTTAACACAGGAATATACATTCTAGGTTTAAGAGATATATATGAATTCTATAGATAGATTATATAAAAGTGAATAGATAATGTCTTCAAAAACCTCAGAGACCTACAGAAAATGGCATTTAAAGATGTTTTTATTACTTTAAGGATTCTTTGACATTGAGACATGTCAGTTCCTGGAAGCATCCCCAGCCTACCTCAAAGAGGATAATGAGCATCAAAGAACCTCCTTATGGAGATGGCTTCAGATGTGGCAAACAAGCCACTGGGCAAAATGTCCTAAAATGCCTAAAATGGGCAAGTTTGAATGCAGGTTGAGTTGATGGCCAAACTGCTAAGACAGGGTAAGCAAGTCTTTAACAGTTCCTTGCTTCACAAATATGTCTGTCAGATATACTGGGCCAGAAGGCTGAGGATGATGTTTCAGTGTTATAGAGTTTTGGGGTGACTGATCAGGCAGCAAACCGTCTTTGTCATTTTTTCATTTTGGAAGCTGCTTACCTGCATTTCCTGTTTACTCAAGTAATTAATTTTATTCCTTTTCAAGACTCTGATGGGGTTGAAAACCAGATAGTTTACAATTAAGATTAATTGCTTAGGAATTAAGATTTTTTAAAGTCTAGATAGATGTTTTAGGTTAATAGGTTGATAGAAAATAATTTAGCTACAAAAATTTAGACTATCATAAATAGGATAGATAATATTTTCTCCTACATTGCAAAATACATATGGACTGGACATTGCAAATATAAATCTTACCTAATAGTTTTTTAACAGTTCCATAATTATTATTATATATTAGCTTATTATTGAAATAAAAGGAGTATTTTATTGGACTTAAAGGGGGCAGTGTTGACATAATGTTCTTCTGGATTCTGTACAGTTTATTCTTGTTCATGAAAATGCTACTTTCTCTACCTGACTCTCTGGTTTCAATCCAGATATTGCATTGTGATGTTTATCCTAAGTATTTCCTGTCTCAAGTTTGGGTAAACATGTCACCATTTGTTCTCTGTATTACCAATAAAAGCAAGTTAGCCAATGATGAGCAGGACAGAGAATTGGATGGTATATTCTGGTCCAGTGAGGGGAGGCAAAAGAGCAGGAACTGGACGATGGAGGCATGTTGAGGGGACCTGGAAACACTAGGAGAAATGAACAAGACCTAGGATATGAATAAAAAGCAAGTATAATTTGGGATATCTGAATTTGAGGAAGTTGTACTGGCTTGGAGGTATAGGATGGAGTATTTATTGCACAGCATTGTGCAATAGGCTAATTAAATATATCCTAGTCTCTGTGTGTGGTTATTTGTGTATACAGCTGAATAAGGAGTAACCACTGATTAGACTAAGATTATAAATCAATATTAAATATTAATAATCTTTCAACACAAGCCTAAGTGTATCTTTTTAAAATAAATGTTTTCATTATATGGACAGAGTTGTAACTCAGTGATAAAGGCATTACCTAACTAGTATAAGACCGTGTGTTGAATTCTTGAAACTGAAAAAAGAAAATCAGTCATGAAAATAATATGGGTGGATGAGGGTTTGGACCAAGTATTATATGACATTAGGAAACTGTTCATTCCCTTAGATACATCATGATATGTTAATGATATGTGATTATATAAAAGAACTGTTTTTTGCTTTTGTTTTCATTTTTATGTGATAGGGTCTTGCTATGAAGTTCACGCTGCCTTTTTCCTTTTTCCTTAGCATCCTGAGTGTTGGAATTACAAATACACACTGCTGCACTCTGCTAAAGGAATTTTCATCTTCCAAGGGTCGTGTACTATTATTTAAGAATGAAGGACCATGAAGTCACAATAGGTTAATAGCTATAACCATACAAAGGAAACCCATGCTAATGTCTAAGCACTGTGTACATGGGTGTTGAGTGTGGGTGGTGGAGCTACAGCTGTTCGCTGTACTGTTCTTTCAATACTCATTTCTCAGTATGCTTATTGATTTCCATAAATAAGAAGTCTCAGAGGCTTCATGCTGCAATTCCACATCAGAGAACATCTCTGTTTGGCCATGGAGAGAAGGTCTGTTCTAAAAAGTTGTTCTTGTCCTAGTGATGGATTGTCTTTCCCTTCCAAAGAGACAGAATTCAATGACTAAGTTTTCTGGGTAGGGCCCCAAGCATAAGTTTCAGAAAGGGACCTTTTAGCCTTTGCTAATTGTAAATTAATCAGTTCTGCAGCTGAGAGAAGGCCCCCTTCCTTCTTAACCAACTTCCTCCCCAGTGTTTATGCCTGGAGCAAGAATGAGGCATTTCATAAAACTCAGGAGCTCTTGTGGAAGATGCTATGGTTGCTTAGCTGGTGGGGATGAACAGGGCTCTGGTATAATGTTCGTCTGAGGATGATTAATACTTTTCCAGTGACTGAACGGGATGATTGTGAAATCAAAGCGAAGGGGACAGGCCCTGCAGTTAGACAGCTTGGACCCAACGAGAGGCTCTTCCACTCAGTCACTGTGGGAAATGGAAGCCTGAAAGCACAGATAAGGTTAGGATCTACCTTACAGGTGTAAATAATAGTCACAACATTATTGGTGTTTTGCGGGGTACAATAAACCCCAAACTGTGTGATTATAGTCATTCTTACTCACTCGGGGTGTGGGGGGGTTGTTGGGGAGTGAACATGTTTGGGGCTCTTCAGAGCATCCATAGGCAGGATGTCAATTTGGACAACCCAGCAACTTTAATCAAGTTCATTTACATGAATTTTTTGGAAATTCTGTCAACACTGTAATACCAGTTTTTCTGGAGGCAAGAGATAGGTGGGTCTCTGTGAATCTAAGGCCAGTCTATCTATATAACAAGTTCCAGGCAAGTCAGAATTACACAGTGAGATCTATCAAAGAAAGAAAGGAGGAAGTGAGGAAAGAAATGGAGAGAGAGAAAGAGACAGACAGAGATAGAGGCAGAGACAGAGAGAGGCAGAGACAGAGAGAATTCTGAATTCTGAATTCTGATAAGCCATACCTAAAACTCTCTCCCCCAATATTTTGGGGATGATTAGGGTTTCATCACTTTGATGTGTCTTTGGTTCTCAAACTACAACTGTATCCTGAAAAAATATTGCAAGATTTCTAAGCTTTGTCAACGATTGAGTCTCTTGGTGATTCAGCTTCACATACTGTTGTCAACAGAAGGTTGATGATCAATGTGTGCCACTTCAGAGAATATATTTGACCTGATGATGGAAAGTCAGTTCTATGCACAACGAAGAAAATCAATAATGTTGACCTTTAGTTTCAACTCCATAATCTTCCTCCTCCCTCCCTCCCTTTCTTCCTTCATTCCTTTTCTTCTTTCTTTCTTCCTCCTCCCCTCCCCTTCTCCTCCTCTTTTCACTCCCTCCCTTCCTCCCTCCCTTTCTTTTCTCTCCTTCTTCCTCTTTTTCAGCAGTTTCACTATAGTGCTCAAGCTGGCCTGGAAACTTACTTTGTAGCCCATGGTAGCTTCAAACTAAAAATTCTCCAGCCTCAGATCTCTAGCGCTGGGACTACAGGCAAATACTGTCATACTCATCCTCACTCCATGGTGATTTGACTCTACAAGCTGTGATGAGATGTGATGTAAAACACAACATCTAGCCCAAAACATGGGTGAAATTGGATGGGAGTTACACACACACACACACACACACACACACACACACACACACACACACA
>OU015757.1:36868718-36888718 GCA_907169655.1 Acomys percivali
GTGTGTGTGTGTGTGTGTGTGTGTGTGTGTGTGTGTGTGTGTGTGTGCTCAAGCACTGATGTAGAAGTCAGAGGAAAGCTTGTGGGGTTGCCACTCTCCTTCCGCCATGCTGTGGTGATTGAACTTGGCAGCAAGCGCCTCTACTGCTCCTCCTACCCACCAAGAGTTAACAGTTGCAGACCCAATGGGGAATTTGGGAACATAAATTAAGTTAGAGACTTTTAGCTTATTTTTTTTCTCCCAGATCTTTCTAGCTAAATCCTAATACAGCTAGCTACAAGGGATGTGACATTAGACATGCTCTCTAACGCCTGTGCCTCCATTTTTGTACACATTAAATGTAATATGGCAACCATTTTCTCATGGTTTGTGGGAGGAAAATCAAGCAGTTGAACACAGACATGTTTGTAATAGTGACTAGCCAGCAGCAAGCACTTTATGACCTTTGTTTCAGTATTAATATTAAGAACGGAGTAAGTTATACCGCTTATTTAGATTAACTTAGCAAATAAAGGAGTAAAGGCTAAATCATTTGGCCAAGAACATATGGCCAGTAATAGGAAAATCAGAATTGAGTCCGAAACTTGACTCCTAAGTTTCTTTTATATAACAAAGATTTATTTCATTAGCACAACTGAGAAGACTGGAGGTCCACTAACTTCACCAAGTGTATACTGATGGTTAGAGCCACAGTGAACATTAAACAAACAGAAATAACAAAATCAACTACAAGCAAGGCCTTCCACCACACCTGTTCTGATATCTCCCTCAACATGCTGCCCAGGAGCACCTAGCTGTCAGCATCCTACCTCAGAGCTTAATCAGTTCCTAAATTCATGTCCTTTGGTAAATCTACTCAGATTGTCTGTGGGCCTCTCTACCACATTTGGTGCTTGGATCCTGGTTTTTGGCTGATATGCAAAAATTAAAAAGAACAAGAAACTCCCTGAGAGACTGCACAGCTGTGCATGTAAAAAAACACAAATCTCCTCAAATAAGAGCTGGAAGAGAGAAAAAAAGAAAAGAAAAGAAAGTTCTCAACTTAATTTATATTCCAAGGTTTCCCCCTGGCTCCGCATTTTGTGGAAGTCTCAGAGGGGCATGCCCTGTGTGTTCCTGCTAATTCCATCCTCCTTTGCTGAAGCACCTACTCCAGGGAGCTCAGAACTCCTGCAGTTTGGGGAATTGTCTTCCCCTCCAGGGAAGCCAGCACCTCTGTAAATCCTGATTTAGCTGCGAAGACAGCTGTGAGCCCTTCAGACTGGTAAGTAAAATGGATCACAGTTTACCTGGGTAGATTTGAGGCCCAAAGTACGGTGCTAATCCTTGAGTTAAGCAGTAGCCTCTAAATGTAGGACAGATGGTTCCCCCTGACTTCCAGGGAGGGGGAGAATGAGGCTTCAACACGTGATAAGAGAAAAAAGGAGGTGATGATAGCTGAGGCTGGGGCAAGCCCAGAACAGGAAGGAAGTTGGTACCTTAATGATTTGACTAGAAGGCAAAGCTGGCCACCTCTCCCCAACCCTTTGATTGGTGACTGCTCTGGGCCACTCATTTCTCCTGTCTGCTGACTTTTCAGCCAGTTGTACAATCTCCTGCTACTCAGTTTTGCTTTTGTTGGAAGCAGCATATGAGCTATGCATCCTCTACTTTTAACACACATATGAGTTTCTTTACATAGTGGGGACTCAGGGAACATCACTACTCACTTTGAATTATAGAAACGTAACTTACATTTCAGGAACATAGCTACTCAGGCAAATAAAATATAACCTTCTCATGCTATTATTAGAAAGGATTTTTAAAAAGAAAAAGATATTTTAAAGTATTTGAGGAAAAGCACTTTCCTTGAAAACAGTAGAAAATGAAGCTTTATATTCTCCTTAACTTTTAAGTGAGCAAACTCGAATTATTTGAGTACATGTCATACATCTCCTGAAAATAAAATAACCTCCTGAATACTATTTTGAGAGTTAAAGGAAATGCCTGACTGCAGACATTTACACTTAGTATCAGTGACTGAAAATCAACTCTTCCACTAACACATACACACACAGAAACAAATACAAAAAGATCTCTCTCTGTCTCTCTCTCTCTCTCTCTCTCACACACACACAGAAACAAATACAAAGATGCACACACACATACATATATATATGTATTTATATACACACACACAATATACACATGCACACACACGCATAGACACATATGGACACAGACACAAACATAAGCATCCCTCTTTGTGCCTTCCTTACTTTAAAGATATGTCATTCACCATAAAAAAAGAGCTGTGTAGTAGAGCATCCTTAGTCTTTTCTCTTTCCTGTCTTCTATACTCTAACTATGTAAACTGTGTCTTTTCATGGTGGAGAGGTGAGCATTCCTCGAGTGCTTCTTCTTCCCAAGCTGTTCCTGGCACATCAGTACTCAGGAATGGATCCAAGGTTCTCAACCCCATAGCATGATTAGCACCAGAGTCCTGTCGCCTCACCTTGCACTTGTCATTTATTGTAGTTAACATCTTTACACAACAGGATCCAGATACCAAAGAGACAAGCCCCTGGTAGTGTCTGTGATTTCCAGATTAGATTAACCATTCCGTGAGCTGGGGCCTTGAACCCAAAGGAAGGAAGCAAGCTGCATGCAAGCATTCCTAGCTCCCAGCTTCCTGACTGTGGGTGCAATGTGCAGTCACCCTAGCTCCTGCTTCCCTTACTTTCCCTGCCATAACAACCTGTGTTCCATGGCACTACGAGCCAAATGAACCCTTTGTTCTTGAACATATTTTTGTCAATAACATCAAGGCAAGTATTTAATAGACTGCTCCTCCTTTCCCCTTTGCACCCTGCCTCTCTTCTTAGGAAATGAATTCCTGTGCTGGGTAGTTTTTGTGAACTTGACACAAGCTATTGTCATCTGGGGTAAGGAAACCTTAACTGAAAAAAGAAAAATGTTCCCACCAAACAGGCCTATGACAGAGCAGGGTCCCGCCCATTGGAGGCGGTGCCAGCCCTGGGCGTGTAGAACCGGAACAGGAGAAAGCGGACTGAGGCAGCTGTAAGGAACAAGCCCGGTGAGGAGGACTCCTTCATGGCTTTGCTTTAGTTCCTGGTTCCAAGTGTCTGCCTTGAGTTTCTGCTCTGACTTCCTTCGGTGACGAAGAAGAAATTGTAAACAAACAAATCGTCTCTTTCCCAAGTTGCTTTTGGTCATGGTGGATTTTTTGTTTTTGTTTTTGTTTGTTTGTTTTTTTAATCACTGCAACAGTGTAGAGGAATTTTAACTCAGCAACATGGCTGCTCTGATTACATCCAAAGACCTTCTAGGTCTGTGAGGTCCACCTGGGATGACACACCTTTAACTCCTCTGGCTGGAATGCAGACTCATCTGGAGTTCATTCAGGAGAACCAGGTGTCTTTTAGGTGATAGTTCTGAATGTGATCCCTGATTTGCTTTTTCAGATTATGTTAGCACTAAAAACTAAAGATGCCCCAGAGGCAGCCACTTAGACAAGGAGTGAACACTGAGCATCTTCACTGAGCATCATCTGTAGGGAACAACAGAAGGTCAGGAGTGCCAATTTACTTTTACACAAAGTGCCCCTGATTTGGGTATCTCATAGAAGTCAGATAAAACATGGCTGGCACTGGGCAGTGTGTGTATGTGTGTGTGGGGGGGTGGTCCTATGAGTCAACATAAAATGGCTGACACTGGGTATCCTAGGCCCCAAAGGTACAGTAATGTAATCTGCTATATATCTATTTTTGGGAGAGTGTCACTTTCTTGTGATTCTGTGTAAATATGGTCTTGAGTCAAGAGCACTTGCCTCTGCCTTCATCAGCCTGCCTATGTGTCTGTAGGCCTGAGTGCCTACTACCATGCAGCTGTGTGCTACCTGCTTGTGTGTACCAAGTGTGTGTCTGGGCTTAGAGTGAATAAAATATATCTCATCTGACTGTGAATCTTCAAAATCTGTATAACCTGTCCTCTCATATAACCCTATTCTTTCCCTGGCATCAGAGCATGGACCTCACTGTAGCAGCTTTTGTCCCATTAATAAGTTTCAGCACAGGCTACCCTGACTTCGAGTGTGTGTGTGCTCAGCAAAGAAGGGACATAGTCGGGGGCAAAGAAGAATCCTTCACATAGAACATCTTCAACTCAGCTTTCCTTTTAAAAATATTACATTTATTTGTGCGGTGGAGGCAGGACAAGCCTTTGCTGAGGTTCACCCAAGATCCCACTGCCATGAACAAATCAAGCCCAGACAATTAAATTACTAGAGCTAACTAAGATCAGGAACTTCTGAGGGCAGCATGCCAGTGCAGGACTGTGACCTGTGAGATGAAAGAAACTCTTTCTCCCTAAGTGGGTTTTGGTCATGGCATTTTGTCACAGCAGTAGAAAGCAAGCTAGGGTAGCATGGAGTCTGGTCTAGGCTTATGGGTCTAGCTAAATAGCTTGGTAAAACTGGACTTCCATGAGTCTCTGTTAGACTCCACTAGATGTTTCAGCTCAGTGAGATGTGATTATCTGTTTTTATTTTAGACAATTTAGGCGCATAGTTTTCTTTTTGGAATATTCATTAAATTAGAGGCCTGAGTTTTTAGAAACTCTTTTTTTTGTCTCCAACAAACTTTTATTAAGAACTGACCACAAAGCTGGGCACTGTGGCACATGCCTGTAATCCCAGCACTCAGGGAGGCAGAGGCAGGCGGATCCCTGTGAGTTTGAGGCCAGCCTGGTTTACAAAGCAAGACCAGGACAGCCAGGACTACACAGAGAAAGCCTGTCTTGAAAAAACAACAAAACAAAACAAAACAAGCAAACAAAGAATTGACCACAAAACTGGGACACTGCTGCTTGTCTTTAGTCCTAGCTGAAGTAGGAGGACCATTTGACCTCATGAGTTCAAGACCAGACTGACAACACAGCAAGATATTGGCTTAAATGACAGTGACAGGTGCTGGCTATGACTTAGAGATTATACTAGGCAGTGGAGAGGCAAAGATGAGCAGATGAACATGTTTAACATCAGAGGCCGAGCTGGCCGGCTGCACTGGATCTTGTGTGTATTCTGTAGAGCTCAAAAGTCTTCGCTGGCATTTCCTATGCTAAGGATGGATATGAACAGCACCTTCTTCAGAACTGCCAGCTCTGGCTAGGCCTCCACTGATCTGGCAGGTGACTCTGTGACTCTGATGTGTGTGTTCCCACTTTACTACTTTGTGTGATGCACTTAGACAGCTAGCCCTGGCATGGCCTAGGCTTTTCATTCCTCTCCTTGCTTCCTGGCTCTGTGGCCATGAGCAAGCTTCTTATACTACTCTGGCCTCAGTTATCTATGTACACAAGAAAAATGTTGCACAACAAGCAAGGAAGAGAGTTGTTGCTAAGTTACATGAATTTTGGTGCAAGACATGAACTTTCTATTTTTAAAAAAATGATGATGAAGATGTCAATATACTTATTTCGGATGTAAGAATTGCCATGTTCTGAAGCATTCCATTTACCCTCTACTTATTTACTTCACTGGTCCATGCTGAGTGGGGGAGATTTGGGCCACACAATTTCCTAGTCTTGTGCCTTCAAGGAGAACCAGGGTCCTTCTAGTTCTTTGGTTATTTGAACATGGGAGCTAAATAGTGTGGCTTGGAGTAGCGTCACCATGGGGATTAGCTCACGGACTGAGCATGGCACACTGACATTGTACAACATGTCTGCCAGAGAGGCGACCTTCAGTATCCGAGTTGTAGCAAAAACAAGCCAAGAGGACACAGATCACATCTTTGTGTAGACAGGCTTTGGCTTTCTTCTCCTTTTCTTTTCTTTCTTTTTTTTTTTTTAAAGGAGAATATTCTCTGAGATGGTAAAGGAATTTTTGAATATCTTCCTAGGCTGACATGTGTGAACATACCTGTCTGTGCATGCTATTTTCAGTAGTAAATTTGAGCTTTAACTTTCTCCTCTGTTATCATCTATGTCTGTCTTTGTACACACCTTTCCCACAGGAGATGTTCTACTGCCTTAGACTATCAGGCTTTTAGGGAGACACTGAAGCCTCCCCCCACCTCCGCACACACACACTCTTCTTAACTAGGTATAAAGGAGCAAGTAACTAAAACGGTAAAAAGATATTTGAGTATGACTATGATTCTGAGGAAGAAAAACCTGTCGTCTTTAGGACACTGGCATTTCCAGTCATATCAGTTTACGTCTGGATTATTTATGGGCGACAGACAGTGCCTTTGACTAGGTGACCTATAATCTGCACTACATTAAGTTATTTCTCACCATTCTAGAGGCTAGGTCGTTCAAGACACATGTGCTGGCAGGCTTGGTGCCTAATGGAGACATGTTTCTTGCCTGGCTCGTAGAATGGGCACAGTCTTGCTGTCGTCTGCTTTAGAAGGTACGTGAGCAGCTCTGTAGGGCCCCTCTAGGACAGTGCCTTTTCTACTAGAGTCAAACTTAGTGTCAGGGGGAGGGGGATGAACTTTAACCACAGGAGACAAGAGTGACAGCCTCTATACCTCCCCATTGATGGACAGTTGAAGGAGGATTGGAATTTGATTCTGCACCCCACCCCCACTCCCCCATTGGATGAGGCTATAGAAAATATCATGAATTTTTTAAAGATTGAGGAGGAACTTGACTCCTGGTAATATTTGTTTTACTAGAATATTGAGTGTGGGAGGCCTGGACAACCAAATTATTTTCTAAATATTTGACTGAACGTCGCTGATTTTTAAAAGAAGTCGTTTTATTTCTGAGATACAATATCTATATTTATGGCGGAGTTCAGTGTGATAAATTCCATATGTATGAACAGTCTGTAGGAACTGGAGAGATGGCCTAGTGGTTAAGATGCTCTGGTGCTCTTGCAGAGGGCTAGGGCTGCGTTCCCAGCACCCATGTTGAGCAGCTCACAGTCCCCTCTCACTCCAGCTCTAGGGTATCTGACATCCTTTTTCTGCCCCCTTCTCTCCTGCAAGGTCACCTGCATCCACATGCACATTCTCCCACATATATACAACTAAAAATAAGTTTTAAAAATGAAAATATTTTACATTCTAGACCTGGGAAGATGACCCAGTTGGTAAAGGGCTTAGAATGCAAGTGTGAGGATGTTTGTGTGTGTGTGTGTGTGTGTGTGTGTGTGTGTGTGTGTGTTTGAATATGTGTAATGGCCAGAGGATAAACTTGAGAGGAGTTCCTCAGGCACTGTCCACTGGGCCTCTCATCGACATGGAGCTTATTAATTGTAAGGCTACCTAGGTAGCAAGCCCTCAATCTCCTCCTTGCTGCTGAAATTACAAGAGTGAGCCAGCATGCTTAACTTTTTTTTTTTTTAAATAGGTTTTCTAGGGTATTGAACTCAGGTTTCTGTACTTGCAAGCAGACAGTTTACCAACTAAGTTTCCTTCCAGACCTGACTTCATTTTTGTGGCAGAATAATGTTCCATTGTCTATATATAGTGGATGTTAATATGTTTTTGTTTTGATTCCAAGAGTGGGATGTGAAACAGACTTGTATGAAGGTGTGCTGTGTTTTTCTGCTGGAAACAGACTTGTGAGAGAACAGGTGGTGATTATCCACTAGAAGAGGAACCGCCTCTTGCCAACTGATAAACATCCTAGTACAGACTCTGAAATATATATATATATATATATATATTTTATACACACACATATATATGTATATGTATGTATGTATGTATATATATGTGTGTGTGTATGTATTTATATATGTATGTATGCCCAAACAAGAGGCTGAGCTTTTTGGTCTTAGCATCATTTCCTATTGTTTGACTGTTCATCACTCCTCTTTGAGATGCTCCTAGAGAGAACTGGTTCTTCGAGGCTCCAGCTGCTGCTCCAGATTCTGGTGGATGCAGTTGCAGTCATCTTTGCTGAATTGCTGGTTTGCTGTTTAACAGGTCTGCTGAAATCCTAACTATGAAGAGTGGAATCCCTCCAAGGAACTGAGTCTGTAAAGGTCTACTTCTCCTGTTCCTACTAACCTCTTTTCTCTCCTATGTAGAGTAGGTGGGTTGGAAGGGAGGTATAAGCATTAAAGAACACAAAATAAAGTAGGTTTGAAATAGTTCAAAGTCTACATCTAAATATACTACATTTTCCCCATTCATTAGCGACAATTTGATGGGTTTCTTATCTCAGCTATTGTGAACAATACCACAATGAACATGGGAGTGCAGTTGTGATTTTATATGATTTTTGCCAATCAAGTAACAGAATTTATATATTATATACAGAATAACATAATTTGTATATTATATGCATACATGTGTGTATGTATATAATATATAAATTACAAAATACCAGAAATTATATATTATATGCATATAATGTGTATTTGTGTGTGCCTATATACACTGTGCATGTGTGTGTATGTGTGTGTGTGTATACCTGGTACTGGAATTGCTGAGACATACGGTGCTCCTGTGTTCAGTTTTCTAAAAGAACACCCATAGGCTTTCCCACAGTGGTTGTATAATTTACATGCAATCAGTAGTGTGTGGACTGATTTTTCCTTGAGTGTGCTAGCCCCAGCCTTTAAGTCAAGGGTCCAGCCTGGCTTCATGTGCATACAACTTGAGCTGAGAGACTTTCTACGTAACAGGTAAAATGTTACATGGCATAATTGTGTATAGACACCATTGTGCCACACTAGACAGATAAAGAAACAGTTCCTTAAACCCGCTGATGACCATGCTTTGTAATGGGGTTGGGTTATAGTGTAAGATAAATCAAAACAAAACAAAAACAAAAACAAAAAAGCAGGACTGACTTGTCTTCTCTGTTTTGCTTTGCAAATAACAGTGGTACTCTGATACCTTGATGAAGTCGTGTTATTGCTTCCCCTCTCACCGCATCCATGTCCTCAGATACAGGCGACAGGACGCGCTCCAGTTCTGGAATCATATGGCGTTTTCTGTTTCCTCTTGCATTAACACAGGGTACCTGAGATCACTGGGGGACACTGAGCCAAGCTGACAGTGTTGTTGTTTTGCTTTTTTGCTGTTGTTTGCTTTTTGCTTGTTTGTTGTTTGTTTGTTTGGTTGCTTGCTTGTTTGGTTCTTTGATAAAAAAAGATTAAAAATTGCAACATCTTTCCCGTGATGTCCAAAACTATTTGGATGTCTCCTATGGTCTAAGATGGCTGTAGATATCAGTTTAGGACAAGTGGATCTTTTAGCACAGAACTTCTCAGTGTGTGATCCTAGCATCCACCACCAGCACCACCTGTGAGTTTGCAGGACCCACAGATCCCAGGTACCCTCTCATTCTCCGAGTTGGTCGCCAGGTGAGGAGATCCAGTAGACTCCTATGGCTTTCCTGACAATTCATATGTGGACAACATTTAAGAAGTGGTCCTAAGGAGCTGCTTAGACCTTTCATCTCTCCTTTGGAAAAATGGTGTTACCTGGCCTTAGTGAGCCCCTTAAGGGGAAGAAATAAAGTCTTTGGAATGAGGACGCAGCTTCATTTTGTGTATTTAAAACGCCAGACCTCATTTTGTATTCAAGTTGGTGAGGCTGGATGTGTCTGATTAGATTTTTATTCTGATTGCTTTAGGTTAAAATTTTAGTCTTGAGCCAGGCATGGTGGTATATACCTGTAATCCCAGCACTCAGGGAGGTAAAGGCAGGTTGATCTCTGTGAGTTTGAGTCCAGCCTGATCTACAAAGTGAGTCTCCAAAATTCCCCCCAAATTTAAAGTGATAACCCACTGCTCTTTCTCCCTGCACTTCATTCTGTCCTCTGATTGGGCCAAAGGCACAACCTTTTTTGGAGATAGGGTCTTACTAAGTTACTCAGGCTGGTCTTGAACAATATCTGTAGCCCAGGCCAGCCTCGAAGGATCCATACTGCTGTCTCTAACTCTTAGGTAGCTGCAATCACAGGTCTGCACCCCCAGGTCAGACTTACCTTTTAAGTAAGTCACTGATTCAAATGTGGTGGCACATTGCTACAGTGTCAATCCATGGGGAGCTGAGGCCAGAAGACCCTGAGTTCAAGGAAAGGCTGCATGGCACAACGATATCCTTTCTAAAAGCTGCATAATTGATTTTTTGTTGACATAGTTGTTATATGCGGTAGATTTTACTTTTTACAGTCCTTCTCCTTATTATAAACCCAAAGCACCATGACAGCAGACAATTTAACCAATCTATGACAAATGAAAACAAGATGACATCATTTCATCAGCCCCAAATGGCCAACTGTTCGTATTTGGTGTAATCCCCTCTCACGTAATCTCTCTCTCTTTTTTTTTTTTTTAAAGTGTATTATAAGGTTGAGATGACATCGAAGACCACTTTCCTTCTATAGAACTTCAAACACTTTTGTTGCTAAGAACAAAATTTCAAAGCACATCCCTTATGATATGCTGCATGATGATGCTCATAGTGTGCAGGTATCATTCGTTATTAAGCATTTCCCTACAGGGACTTAGTTTTATCCTACAAAATAAATTGCAGCTAAATTTAATGTTACAAAAGTGCTGGATGAATACTGAGGCAGGGAATGGACAGGACAGAAGCACCATCCTGTCCAACTAAGCAACTTTTAAAATGATGTAGAATAATGTTTTTAATGGCAAGACTATGTCAGGTCAGTGGCATCATGGGAAATGTCGCATTAAGGAGTTGGTCTGTGGTTTCTCAACAGGGGAACCAAAACAAGGGTATAAGCTAGAAAATTATAATTCTTAAGTTGTGGTTTGCTTTACAAATAGTAATCACGTACTCTGTCCCTCCCTCCCTCCCTCCTTTCCTCCCTCCCTCTCTCCTTCCCATTCTTCTTTCCTTCCTTCCTCCTTCCCTCCCCTTTTCTTCTCTGGGTTCTATTACTTATAAACCCTTTCTGGGTTGACTCCATTTCAGCTGGGCCCACCTCTCCTCTCTCTAGCTCCTTTCCTTCTAAGCATCCCATCTGCAGTAACAGTAAAAACATGCTGCCCGTGAAGGTGCTGACAAGGCTGGAGGCTCAGATGGGAAAACACATTCTAATGCATGGTAAAAATGATGCCTCAGTAATGGGGTCTGTGACTTATGAGCTCAGCCTGGGTGTCCCATGTGCACAAAAGGCCGTTACTTGTAGCAGAAAAGAACTATTTGGATCAAATTAAGCACAAGTAAAGTGTCTTCTTTGCGATATTATTTAAATATTTTCATGAGTTATTAAGTTGCATTTTCTAGATTTTTTTGAAAATGTTATAAGATGCTTTTTGATGCAGCATTCTCTTTAGTTTACCAAAACGTCTCTTTAAAATACAATACAGTTTTCACATGCTTTATTTTCTGCATAATGATATGTGAGAATATCATGTGATTTGTGTAGATCATGGGAACACATTATGGATTAAAACACAGAATTTGGATTTCATGGACCGTGGTAAAATTCAGTAAAAATTGCATTTGGACCCAAGGAGGAAAGAGCAACATGTGGCTTGAATTTTCTTGAAGACACACAGGGATAGTTAAAGGGGGAAAGTGCTTAGGACAGAGTATATCTGGAGTCCTGCCAAACTTGTGCCATTTAAACAATGCTTTAAGACTGAATTCAAAACCTAAGCAGAACCCTGCAATCTCCCCCGAAGGGCAGGAGGTAGGGCTTGAACTTGGAAAGATAGTATTAATGGAAATGCTTTGAATGTCCAACATGGAAACCTTGAACAAGAGGTGGCTGTTTTGTCCTCCAGAATTTAAGGACTTCACCATCTGCCTTTGGATCCCCACTCTGCCCTTAAACCTTTGACCAATCAAGTTAGCCCTGGGTTTTGAAATTGTCTTTTAGTTTCCCATTTCAACACTAACTTTGCTCTGCCCCTGCACCCTGTGCAGATCTACAAACACAGCAATCTTGTCACAAACACCACCACCCAAGACAGGAATGAGCAAGCTCCCCAGCTATATCCTTCCTTCCACCAAGGAACGAAGATTCTTTTGTATGTAAGCTCTTGTGCATTTTAGGCAGTTTGGGCAGGTGAATGGACTTTAGGGGGGAGATTGTGGCTTTGATGGTCCTTGGTCCTTCTAGGGAGTTCTATTTTCATGCTCTCCTCTGGCTCCTGTACTGGTGCCAAGCTGGCAAACATCGCCTTTGAGTCCCAGGAGGATGTGTGTTGATGAGCCTTCCCACCCTCACCCCCAATCCCTCACCCCCACCCCACCCCCCAGAGCAAAGACGTTTGGAATTCAGCAGTGCCACTTTCAGTTATCCGGCTGGGATTCCCTTGAATGCAACTAGTTGTCCTCCCTGGCTGGATCAATGCCAGATTACTTAAGGAGATAATTGACCACAAGCCAGCCTGGCTGACAGACTTCCTAAGTGCCAGATGCCAACTGTGCCAACGGGCCCTTGCAGGAGGGCCTGCTTTTCCTGAAACCATAGCTAAATGTGGCTTCATTCTCTCTCAGCTTTTAGCTCTGTTTTTTTTGGGGGGGGGTGGGGGGAGGATAAAGTAAAACTGATTGGTACAAGTTATTTTCTTTTTATCTGTAAGGACATCTACACTAACCTGTCCTCCCTCACTACTTCTTCCCATCTTTCTCAGGGCTTCTGTTGGTTCAGTTAAGTGGCATGGAAAAACCCACCGGAGAGATAGACAGATTCTCCAATCGACTGAGAGCCTCAATGAAGCCCCTACTTAAGATGTGTCAAAACTTAATGACACACTGTGATGAGGTTTGTTTTAAACGGGGGAGGGGCCGCTGGAGGGTGGGCACAAACACTTTCTTTTAAAGGTTCTAATCGAACACGCACACTGATATTGCTGTGTGTCTGTGTGACTCCTTTTGTCCCTGTACATTCTTCTATTGAATGGTCGGAGGAATTTCTTAGGCTTGAGGGAAAATTGGCTTTCAGTGGAACTTTGCTGGAAGTTAGAGGGTAGTGGTAAGGGGCGTTACAGAGGCCCAGTCTGGCTTTCCAGGTGTGGGGTGGGGCGCTCAACCCTATCCCCGCCCTGCATCCTGGCAGTGGATTGGCGTTTGAGGCCCAGTCTGTGTGCCCAGGCAGCAAGCAGTCACCCAGTCGCCAGCAGTGGCCTAGCAGACCCCACAGGCAGACCTTTTTTCCCAGGGCAGGGGGTAAGCAACAAGTGTCCTAGATGCCGGGGCACTTCCCACCCACCTAGTTAATGGCAATGGTAGCGCTGGCGGCATCCCACCACGCTGTTCTGGGCCAGCCCTAATCCAGCCCTGCACCTGCTCCACTTGCACGCCAGGGCCAAGCCTGGGGCCCTGGCCTACCTTTGCCAAATCTCTAAAAAGTTTGCCGATTGATGGAGGTAGGATAATTCTTCTGTTGCGAGTTTTCCCCCAATTTAGACCCTAATGCTGACATTCAGTTAGCAAAGAAGGGTGATGAAAGTGGGTAGAGATTAGCGAGCTGACGGATGAGTGGAACGGGCAATGAACTCCGAAATCAAAGTTAAAAAATCAAAATTAAGGCCCAAGGGAGGATTTTTAACTGGGACCTCATCTCCAAAGAAGAGAACACCCTCACACCGGCACTGGTATATCCAGAGAGACGTTTTAATGAACACCTGGTACAACACTGGCAAACAGGAACGAAGCCACAACCCCGAACGCAGCGGACACAGGCCAGATGGGATTTGGAGCTAGGGCCACTTGGTCCCCCTTCCCTAAATCTGCTGCCGGTAAAGTGCTGTTCCTGGGTCTCGAAACCCGGGAAGGGAAACAGTGACAAGATGAATTTATTCACAAACTGCGATTGAAGAATTCGCCTGAAAAGACACGCAGCGAACAAAGGTGACCCCCTCCTCAATTGTGCAGGAGGAGATGGGAATCGTACAGCCACCAAACGCACCCCTCACCGCCGCCTCTCGCCCCTCTTCCCGTGGAGATAAGGCTTCGCAGCACTGACGGATCAGAGGAGCAAAATTTCGCGTTATACTAGTGACTTTTTCCCCCCTTAAAAGTGCAAAAGGAACTGGTCGTGAGAATGAACTCTGTTCTCAGGCTTTGGAACGGCTTCTTATTTGACTGATACATAGATGAGTCGCAGGTGGAAAGTCGCTTTTATTGTCTCTCTCTGGGGCCTCCCCAAACTTTACTTTTGGAATCTGGAGCTTTACTCTTTAAGCCGCCGCCGCAGTTCCCTTTTGTGAGAACTAATTACTTTAGCTGTCGCTGCTATCCTCCCCGACCCCGGGTCACAGCCAAGAAATGTAACCGTTTCTCAAAGACCCCACCGAAACTACCCTCTCGGTCAAAGCGACTTTATTCGTGGCATCCTTTTCTCGCGTACACTTTTCTGACCAAGGAAACAACGAGATGAAACACACCCTTTCCCCTACCATCTAAGGCGAGTTTTCCTTGGGGGGAGGCGGCTGCGGACACCGGCAGACTGAAGTTTGAGGTCTGAAGTCCATTTGAATCACTCTGTTGGGCTTCTTGTCCTGGAAAAGTCCTCCAACTCCTGCTCCAGGAAAGGGGTGAATCCCATCTCCTTTTGCCTGAAACGAATTTTCCCTGACCACTTTTGCTCCCTCCCCACATAACTTATCAATTTTTTTTATTACAATAGAAACTCTTTCCTGAAAAATGGGCTTTCATTAATCTGATTTACGAGATAGTATAAACACAGACACTAGGAGCTTATATTTATTCAGACCAGTGGAGCATCCACTTTTGGGGGTTGCTGATCAGTTTTAAAATGCCTTTTTTTTTTTCTCCTCAATGACAACTTTGCCAACCTTTCTGGGGCGCCCTCTCGGTCTTGGACTGTTGACTCAGTCTCTCGACAGGAGGCTTCTCACCAGCCTCCTAGGAGTGCACCAACACCGAGTGCAGGGACCCTCCCTTGCTGTCAGTGGTGCTGGCTGCGGTGGGCTCCAGGAGAGGAGCTGTGGGTGAGGCGGCCGCGCACACGGTGGAGGGAGCCGGCAGCTGCTGTGACACCGTGGGGACAGCCAGAGCCGGCGGCAGCGTGGTCACGGGTGGTAGCGCAGGAGTGGGCTTGATGGGCACCGGGACAGCTGGCAGGCTCTGGTTTGCCGAGTGGCACAGGGCCTTGACTGGCACCCCGAATGCCCCATACTCCGGGCCTACCGGGACCCCAGCTGCGGCAGCGGCCGCAGCTGCAGCGGCCACCGAATCCATCACGCCAACGTGAGGCCACACGGAGCTAACAACATTGCCGAGTTGGCCTGGCACGGGGTAGCCCAAGTGGTGCATGACTGACGCCAAAGGCAACCCTCCAGCCTGCAGCACTCCCTTGTAGTCCCGCCCGATGATATTTTCTATTGCGAACGGGTGTTTGAAGCCCGAGGTGGATGCAGCGGCAGCAGCCGCTGCAGCGGCGGCAGAGCCCAGCCCGTAGGGTGGGAACTGAGACAGACGCCCCACGCTGCCCACCGCCGCGGCCGCCGCAGCAGCCGCCGCTGCCGCCACGGCCGCTGCCTCCTGCATCTTGCCTGGATGGGACGGCTGCGGAGGCTGCGACTGCGGTGGGGGCTGCTGAGCGGACTGCGACGGGAGGTGTGGCGGCTGCGGAGCGGGAGCCGGCTGCTGGTGGAAATAGGGCACCATGTGCGGCGGCTGCGGCGGCGGCTGGGGCGGGTGGTGATGGTGGTGGTGGTGTGCGGCGTGGTGGTGATGGTGGTGATGGTGGTGCGCGTGGTGGGGATGGTGGGGGTGCAGATGGCCTCCGGGCCCGGTGCCCGGAGCGCCCTTGCTGCTTCCTGCATGCAGGTGAGCGTGGTCTGCGCGCAGCACTTTGAAGCGCTTGCGGCGCCGCAGGAAGCTGCCGTTTTCGAACATATCACCGCAGTCAGGGTGTAGGGCCCAGAAGCTGCCCTTACCGGGCTGGTCCGGCCGCCGCGGGATTTTGATGAAGCAGTCGTTAAAGGAGAGATTGTGGCGCAGACTGTTCTGCCACCGCTGTGTGTGCTCGCGGTAGTACGGGAAGCGCTCCATAATGAACTTGTAGATGTCACTCAGAGGCAGCATCTTCTCAGCCGAGTGCTGGATGGCCATGGCGGTCAGTGAGATGTAAGAGTAGGGCGGTTTTTGGTCGCTGTACGAGCTCTTCCCTGGCCGTGGCATCTTCCCAGGCTCCTCCACCTCCCTCCGGCCCACAGTGGGCCTCAATACCTCTTGGAAGCCCGATCCAAGGCCTAAGCGTCCCTACTAACTCTTTCTCCACCTGTGCAGCCCGGATACACAGCTTTCTCGACCCTCAGATCCCCTTTGCCTTGGTACTCCTCCCTCTAGGAGTTGCCCCGCGTTCCCGCGATTGGCTTTTTGGGCCACTGCAGCTCGACGGTGCTCACAACTTTTGGTCTGTGACAGGCCCGCACAGTAGCCAGAGAGGCTCGCCAGCTTTACCTTAGTTTTCTCCGAGTCTTCCTCCACTCTGATGACCAGACTTGAGCTCTGGAGCGGAAGGCGGTGGAATGAGTTTCGTTTTTGGCCTCTTTGCCCTTTCTCGGTACGAGGGCAGCTCAGGTCAAACCGAGATTCTTTCTGGCTTTCTAAATCCGAGTACGCACTAGCTGTCCCGAGGCCACTAGTGGCCGGACTTCCAATGCCCTGGTACTGGATTCGTCCGCGCCGGAGTTCAGGTCTTACAGGAGGGGAGTGGCAGGCTAAGAGGAGCGAGATGTCTCTCCTGTCAGCCTGTACCCCTTTTCTCAGGAGATCCGCTGCAGAGCTGAAGACAAAAGAGGCGTTAAGTCCTAGGTGGTGGCTCCCAGGAAAAAAGTTTGGTGGTGTCTACAGCAGCGGAGCCAGCAGGCTCTATATGGAGGGGAGGGTGCTCAGAACTCCCGGAGCTAGCCGCAGGCTGCAGGGGGCGTCTGCGAAGACAGGCTTGGACCCGGCTCGCCCGGTCGGTGCAGCCGTCTGCGCTGCAGCTGCAGCCGCTCTGCCCCGCGGGTTTTGAGAAGATGCGCTGCTGTGGCAGCGACGCGCTCTCTTGGCTGCGTTTTGTAATGGTCCCCGAGACGCTGAGACCCCTGCAGCTTGTGCTTCGAGACTATCACATGACCGAGGCTGAGGGACTCCGCCGCCGCCTCCACAGCCTTGTCTTTTGCAGAAGGGGCAAGAAGGCACAACTCCTCGTCCCCGCCCCTTCTCCATTTCCACTGGGCACCCCTACCCTCCGCATTTACTACCCCTTTGCCAGCCCAAGTCACAGCGGGTTTGGCTGGTGAGCGCAGTCTGACCACCGAGCAGGGGTCACTGTCTAGTTGCTGCGCCTGCAGTTGCGTTCCACAAGGTCTAAGAACCACAGCAAGGGGGGGGGGGGCAGGGCACTGCTTTCTCACGAGGTCCTCTCTTGCATCTCTTTCCCTTTACCCTTCAATCTTTTCACCCACTCTCTCCTAGTTTCCCCATGTGCTAGCAACTCGGTCTCCAGTTTGGAGCATCATTGTCTTCAATTCCTTTTCTCTTGGAGAAACAGAGGTGCCCAGAGGGTTGTAGGTGGAAGCCAATAGAAAAACGAGCTGGGGCGTTTTCTTCAAAAGCCAACTTGGTCCAGATTTTATTAGGCACGTTCTGCAGATCGGCCCGGTATGCGCATTAGTTTCAGGGAGCCGCTAATTGCTCCTTGCACTCCAGAGCCTTGGTTTAGGGGACTGAAGGACAATAGGCAGGGCAGTAGGAGGTAAGAAGCTAGGCGGGCGGAGAAACTTCACCGTTTCTTCCCGAAGTGGGTAGACAGATCGCATGAAGTTTCTTCGAGGTGGCGATTTCGGAGTCAGGGGAAGAAGGAGGAATTGGGAGCTGAGGGATCCCGCCACCTAGTTGTGCAGCTAGTCTCCTTGGCAGCAAGAGGAATATCATTAAAATTGTGTGGAAGCCAAGGTCAAAACTTGGCGCGACCTGTAAGAGAAGGGCAGGGGTAAAGATTCCCCTGCCTGCTTGCTTGCTACGTTCATCCCACATTCGACCCGGAAATGTCAGCGCCTAGTCAAAGAACCTGAAGTCTCCTGCTTTGGGCCCCTTTTGCACTCAAGCTGGTAAAGAAAGCAGAATTTAAAACAGCATGTTCTCTATTCCTGTCTCTGGGCCTCAGTGTCAAGTGTTTTGTCTGCAGCTGGAGATTTTAAGGCCCCCCACCACCAGTTCCCTCACTTGAAAAGAGCAGCTAAAGGCGATTGCCCCCCCCCCCCCGCCAGATTTTAATTTCTTCTTTCCTAAGCATAAACCCAAGGTGGGCACTAACCTGTAGTCTTGGCTACAGGGTCAAGGAAAGCTCTGGATGTTGGTAAGTGGTAGGACGGGGAGTAAAGGTTCTTATTCACCTTTTTCCACTTTTGCCCTGCAGCAAACCCTCTGGCTCCTATTATTTGGTCAGTTTGTCCTCTTAGGATAGGACTTACATCGGATAGGCGGTGAGGTCAAGTGAGGAGGAGGGGGATGGGGTGGCGTGAGGGGAATGCTGTCTCTTTGTCTGGCCCAAGAAAAAAGAGGATGCCCCTCATTGTCACTTCATGTCAGGAAGGTTCCTCATGCTAAAGAAATTTCTTCGAGATGTTTCATTAACTGAGACAGTTTACGGAGACCAGCAGCGGAGCGACCCTGCAGAATCTCAGAGGAATTCCTAGAGCGCCCACAGTTAAAATGACAGCCAAATCGTCTGGAGGCGGGTCACTCCTACTCCGTTCAACCCTGCAGGCGGTGGTCTACCCCTTGTGACGCCTCTAAGGGCAGCTACACGACTCTGGCGCTTAAAGGCTGTTCCGGTAAACGGCATCTTTTGTTGAGGCTTCGCTAGGGCATCTCTTCCGCGGGATCCGGGACTCGCGACTCCTCTTTACTGGGATATACTAAAGACATTTCCTCCCCTGGGCAAGTGGCCTGCGGGACATTCTGGGACCCAACGAGGGTAAGAACCCTTTCAGGGCACTCGGGACAAACTCGCCCTCGAAGGTGAACCCTGAACCTTACAGCTGCGAGGCTGGCTCTCTTTATAGGCGAGCAACCCCGGGTCCACCACCTAGAGTTGTCGCCGAGAGACGCGAGACGGGTGGTCTGCATCTACAGCCTGGGCCAGCTAACCGTGATCGGCTGCCAGCTCTGCTCTACTTAGATCATCAAGACAGAGCAGCGAAGGCCGAGCACAACGCCGTGGCCCCCACGCTGTCGCCTTCAGTGTGGATTTGGCAAGGGAAGAGAATGTTGCCCACCACCGGACTTCATCTGGCCCACACGACCAAGAGAGTCGACCAGGAGCTACACGCGCCGGATCATTAGGAGCAAGGAGGGCGGGCCACCGCCACGCGGGGTCCGTTGGGATTTGCGAGAGCGGTGCCTAGCTTTGCTGCACAGCCTGGCCAGTTGTGGTGGGGCCTGCTCCCTCTCATCGTTTCCCCAGGTTCAGGCAAGTTGTATAGGCTTGTAGCGATTGTAGCAGCAGCAGCCCGGGCGGAATGTGCATTCTCCAGACCGGGTTCCAGGAGGGAAAAAAAAAAATCCCCTGTAACCATCCCAGCACCGATCAGTTGGATTAAAGTTTCCTGGCGTAATCTTCACCTCACTCCCCACCCCACGCCGCCGCCACCCACAAACTACACAGTCCAACAGTCGCTGGCTCCAAGGATGCCTGCAGGCATTCTTGTCTTTATCTCTGGGGTATTTAGTTTACCCTTTAAGCAATTATCGGTGACGCTTGCTGGGACCCGGAGTTCCAACACAGGCTTTATTGCAATGCACTGGCTGCATGGAAGGTAGTTTAAAACTGCAGAAAAAGATGTGGACGTCCAGGAATGGCTATTCATTTATCTCTCTTCTCTAGTCTCGGGGTCTTACAAATTCTCTTATTCGGGACCTAGGCTGGGTTTACTACAGGTTGCTAAGACTCTCCATGCCCAGTGTGAAGTGAGCAGGGTACAAGCAGGGCTATAGCAATATGCAGGCGTAGGATCAAGGCAAAGGGTCCAGACGAAACTGTAACTGGATTTTCACGGGATTCCTACTTACTCAGACGTTTGAAGT
>OU015757.1:36893718-36912017 GCA_907169655.1 Acomys percivali
TGATCTGGAGGAAGTTCTTTCAGCTGTGATAACCTGTATAAAACCTGTGCAAGACTAGGCCTATCAATATCATCACAGAGAAAGGAGGAACTCATTCGGCTCTGGAGGCAGTTAATATTTCCTTCAGTAGTATAGCCCATGCTTCTGAAAATACCCTTTTATCCAGGCTCTTATAAGCAACTTAAACAAAACTCATTGGTTCAACAAAACCAAAACTAACCAGCCAAACAAACGAAAAAGAAGTGACAGTAGAAGCTAGACTCGTAAGAAAATGAAGGGATCAGCAAGAGTGGAAAGAAAGCAAGTGAGGTAATGGGAGGTTAATATATATATATATATATACATATATATATGTATGTATATATGTATATATATGAAGGTGAATATATATATGAAATGTCATAATAAATGTGTCTAATTATTACATTTAATAAAAATTGAAAAGACTCTAAAAATACACATTCAATATTATAAAATTTTTTCACATTGGCTACATAATTTGTGAATTTTCTTTTGATACATTTAAACAAATCAACATATTCAGGTATTTTGTTTTGATTTTGAAAGAAAAATATGTGCTGTGTGAAAACTCTATACCAGAAGTTCAGTTTACATTTCTCTCTTGAAGGAAAAAAAGCTCAGTGTTAGGCTTAGCATCTGCCTTAAACTATTTAATTTCAAGAACTGTCTACTCAATTGAACAGATACACATCGCACAATTTACATGGTTAGTCAGGAATTACACTGAAAGTTCATTAAATCATGTCTAGGGAATTCAAGTGAACTCAAGTAAGTAAATTAAGTGCTGAGTTAATTAAGTTGTTAATTAGTTAATTAACTTATAGTTTTAAGTGATGTCATTAACAAAGTGACATGAATTTCAGTTTTATTTTCCTATATTTAGAAGGCCTTCAAGGAACTGTCAAAGCTTGAGGGCTTAATTCTTTTCACAGAGTTTTAAACCAAATACTAACATATTTATAGTACGGTTTTATTATTTAGGGTTGAAGGCATTTTAAAACGATTTGTTTAATTGTCTCCTTTTCTCACTTTTATAAATCAAAAGGTGCTGTCTTCACTTATTTTTTTCTCATGTGAAAAAAATTAAGTGAAACAAACATGAAAATACTCACAGTGCTTAAACAGTTTGATGTATGTCTTTGATTCTAGTTTGGGTCTTAAATGTCTCCCAGAGTGTTGAAGTGGTCACTAGCTTATGCATCATTAGGAGGCAGGGGAGTGTTTCAGGGTAGGACCTAGTGGAAGGAAGTTAGGTCCTTGGGACAGTCCCTTGCAGTGGCTACTGAGATACAGGTTTCTTCTTCTCTCTCCTTTTGCTTCCCATCCGCCACATGGTGATCAAGTTTTATCTGCCGCACACTTCTGAGTATAAAGTACTAACTTCTTTGTCACAACTACGGGCAAGGGGTGACAAGTGAGCATGAAGTGACACATGTGACACTATAAGCCAACAAGAAACTTCTTTCAGGTTGTTCATTTCAGGTATTCTATCACAGTGACATGAAGGTGATCAGCATGTGCCTTAGAAAAGTGGATTCCCGTTATTCGTTAGAAGATGAATCATCTCAAAATTGTTGGCTTAAAATACTAGCAATTATTTATTTGCTCTGTGCATCTACCAACTTGGGAGAGCAGGATGCAGCTTGTGTGTCCTGACTGGGACTGTCTGACCTAAGAAAGCCTATTCACATGGTTGACATGCTGGTCCTGGCTGCTGGCTGGAGCTCAGCAGGACTGGTTCCCAGTTCCCACATCCCCAAAGTGTCTCTCCACAGCACTTTTTGATTTATAAAAGCATGAACAAAGAGACAAGTAAACAAGTTATTCTAAAATGCCTTCAACCCTAAATAGCAAAGTCATATGACAATCATAGTGACTCCATGTACACCGACTTCCTCCCAGTACAGCTGCAGTACGGGAGTGAGTGACAGAGACATGCGCAGACAAGCAGAAGAATGAAATTAGACACTTATCTATCACCTCACACGAAAACTAACTCTAGATAGACTAGTACCTAAAGATGAAACCTAAAACACTGAAACTACCAGAAGAAAACACAGGAAGTTCTCCACAGGATATAGATATATAAAAAAGGGCTTTCTGAGCAGGATTCCAGTTGTCCAAGAATTAAGGCCAGCAACTGACAAGTAGGACTCCCCAAAACTAAAAAGATTCTACAGAGCTAAAGAAACAAGCAACGGGGTGAAGAGGAACACCACAGATTGGGGAAGAGTCTTAAAAATGGTCACCATCTTTAGTAGTTATGGGAATGCAAATTAAAAACAACTTTGAGATTTAATCTTACGACAGTTAGAATGGCAGAGATCAACAAATACTGAGCGGCGTGTGGGAGATTGGGGACCCTCATTTACTGTTGGAGGGATTGCAAACTGGTGCAGGCACTCTGAAACTCGGTGTGGAGAATTATCAAAAAGCTAAAATAATTCCTCCATATGATTCGATTATACCACTCCTTAAGATATGCCAAAAGGACTTGACATCCTACTCCACAGATACTTGCTCAGCAATATTCACAGCTACTAAAACTATGACGACTAAACTAACTATGGCTACTACTAAAACATATATCTGGAATACTTTTCACCTACAAACAAAAATGAAATAAAAAAATGAACAAAACAAAACAAAAAACCCCTGAACTTTGCAAGTCGATGGGTAGAACTAGGAAATCCAACATTGAATACAATCTAGAAAGTTAAATATTACACAGTTTTCCTAACCTGAGGCTCCTAGCTGGAAATCTAATCTAAGTGTAGTTCTTACCCCTGTTCGAGGCAATTTATCAGATGGAGAGCATTATAGAAAATGACAACCAATCAAAATGCAGAGCTATGGAGCCCAGTCGCAGTGGCTATATCTACAAAACAGCTCTTGAACCTAAGAATCAGAGATCATGGTTGAAGGGCCGGAGGAACAGGGCAGAAAGATTATAAGAGCCAGAAGGTCGGGGAATTTGCTGTGAGAGTCTATTTCTTAGTAATGTCAGAAGCTACACACATAAAGTCTCACCAATATGATTGTCTAAACAGGAGCTGAACAAGGATGACACCAACTGACATGCCCAAGTACAGCGCTTCTCTTTCCTGTGGTAGCTGCTGAGTTCTGACTGCGCCAACTGGAGGTACTGCCGGACACTGGCATCTTCAAAGACAATGGAGAAGGCATTTATAGATAGACCACAATGACACAAAGGGACCAGGGAGCATTGTTAACACTCCCAGCTACTTCAGTTCTCCAAAATCTGAATGTACCACAATTATTCTACGCAATAGTAAATTCTACTCTTTTGTTTTATTGTTGTTGTTGTTGTTTTGTTTTTGTTGTTTTTCACAGGGTTTCTCTGTGTAGCCTTGGCTGTCCTGGTCTAAAAAGTGAATCCAGGACAGCCAGGGCTGTCACACAGAGAAATCCTGTCTGAAAACAAGAACAATAAAACAACAACAAGAAAAAAGGGAAGCCAGATGTGGTGGCTTTTAATCTCACAACTCAGGAGGCAGAAGCAGGAGGATCTCTTTGAGTTCGAGGCAAGCCTGGTCTACATAGTGAGTTTCAGGTCAGCCAGGACTATGTAGAGAGACCCAGTCAAAAAAAAAAAAAAGGGGGGGGCCTCAACGAAATATTCAGAGTTAAATCACCCAATGAAGAAATGAGCCAGCCACCTGCTTCACAGCTTCATTTCTGTCCTGAAATCTCAGTGCCAAATCTAAAATTCCTGCCTTCTTTTTCTAGGGCACACTTGAGTTAGCTGAGCTAAAAGATGAAATAATATCTAAAGTAAAGGCCAGCTCCTGTCTAGAGAGCAGGCTGAATGACGATGTGAGGTCCACTGACACACTCTTTAAAAGGTAGAGGCTTTAAAACAAACCTCCTAAGCTGGTATGGTGGCACATATCTGTAGGGGATCAGAAATTCAAGGCCAGCCTCTGCTTCAAACTGAGTTTGAGGAAAGTCTAAAATTCATGAGACCTTGTCTAAAATAAAAGAGTAAAAAGAAAAAAGAAAAAGAAAGAAATCCCCTACGTTGACATTCATCTATGACCCTAGCACTCAGAAGGCCAAGGCAGGTGGATCACAAGTTCAACATCAGCTTGGGCACTAGGTGGGCTCCAGGCTGACCTGGGCTATACGGTGAAACTCTGTCCCTCAAACCTCTACAATAAACAAATTATTTAACTTAATAAGGACGTGTGTAGCACCTGGTAGGTGTAATATCCTGAGGGTGGTTTCCAGCAACAAAACAGGAAAGGGTTAGAGGGAGCAGCAGTAGGTATTTTACATACACAGAATAAACAGACTAGAGGTCACAGGATTAGAGTATTTGCGGGGCAGGCACAAGGCCCTGGGTTTGATCTGCAGAACAGCAAAATAAACAGAAACAGGCTTGAATATATAAACCATTGATCTACAGTGTCATGGGGATGGATCAGCCAAAAAGGCCTTGACCTCAGCAAGTAGGAAGGTATAGTCAGTCTCCACATCAAAGCCAGGACCCTCTGGTACCCATGGATGATAGAGTGTGGCACTGAGGCAACAGTAGGGTAAGTAGTCTGTGGGCAGAGGCTGGCAACATTCGGATACCCTCTATGAAGAGGGAGTGCAGAGTGTGTTCTGTGATGTCAAGCACTTCAGGGTTATAAATGCTGCCATTGACAAGCACCTGTTGGTTGATCAGCCCAAAGGAGATGGTGAGATGTTGAGCATGCTCAGCTGTGTGGCCTCTCTGGTTCCTACTTTGTCTCCAGTTTTTATCAGCTGCACATCACTCAGAATTTCAATGGTGCCTCTGGAGGTTTTAATTGTGATGCCCAAAGCCTGGAAGAACGAGGTCTTCTCAGGCCCCAGGCCAGTGTTCTGAGCTGCCACAGTGACCTCGTATGGCGTGATGGCACCAGCCCGAGCAGTAGCCGATACCTTATTGGCCAGCAGCATGTCACTAATCTTGGTGAGGTCCTCCTTGGTCCTGATACTGTAAAACCTAGAGATCACATATTTTCTGTAATTAAGGCTGATGTGCAATACGTTGATGCACAATGTAACTACGCAATCTGATAATGTAACAGTAAACAGACCGGGATTGGAGATGAAGTTCTGTTTTCATTGTTTGGAGATATTTTAAGAAAGTTATTTGACATTCTGAACATTCCATCTCTGATGTCTTAAAGGATAATGACACTTGCCTGATGACTGCATATCTCAGAGCAGTAGAAAGGCCCAAGTAAGTTACTATATAGAAAAGTATATTTTAGATGAGAAAATACATTATATGTGACTGGGTATTCATGCTGCTGGAAATATATATACTGTATTTCTCTTTATACAAAAGTCTGTGCTAATTCTTTTTGAGACAAAACCTCTCTGTGTAGTATTGGCTGTCCTAAGATTTCCTAAGTACACCTGGCTGACCTGAAACTCAAAGAGATCTGCCTGCCTCTGCCTTTCAAGTGCTGGGATTAAAGGCACACATCACAACGTCCAGTTGCTAATTCTTGAATTATGATACACACTAAGAATCATGACCGTGACCTCAGGCAATTTAGTTACACAATGAGAAGATGGAACTAGAAATGCAGGAGCAATGTTTTTGCACTGCTGGCAACTTAGATTTTAGAAGGAGGCTCAGGATCTAATGGTGAAGTTCCACCTATAAATAAACACTGATATACCTACTAAGTTTTTATATCCATCAAGCTGTGTAAACTCAGGAGGCTGAACAACTTCAAGGCTTCTTAAATGTTCACATTTCTAGATGAGCCTATGGAATACTGTAACAAATGTTGGACTGGATACAGATATCAAGTGCAGATAGCTTCTTGGTTAGGGGTGGGACCCCATTTTGACTTTTCCCCTTAGTGCTGGAACCCCATCTGGTTTGGATCTGTATAGATCTTGTGCATGCTACCATAGTATCTATGAGTTCATATGTGTTTTTAGTACCATTGTGTCTGGAAGATATTGTTTCTTGGAGTCATTCATTACTTCTGGCTCTATAGTCTTTCTTCTTTCCCTTCTGCACAGATCCTTGAGCCTGGAGGTGGAGTTGGTTTGATGAAAATATACTGTTTTAGAATTGAGTGTTTCAAAGTCTCCCACTCTCTGCACAGTGTCCAGTTGTGGGTCTCGGTGTTAATTCTAAGACATTGCAAGAAGAAGCTTCTCTGGTAAGGGTTGAGCAAAACACTGATTTATGGATCTATCAGAATGTCATTAAGAGTCATTTTACTGCTATGTTTCATTAGCAGAATTATAGTGGTTGGTTTTCTCCTAAGCCTGTGAATTATCTAGTCTCAGGTTCTTAGACAATTTAAAGGTATCAGTTTTTAGGTTCCATATCATGAGGTGGGCCTTAAATTAAAATTTAAAGAATAGTTGGTTATTTCTATAACATTTGTGCCACTATTGCATTAGTATATCTTGCCGGCTCTGTTGTAGGTCACAGGGTTTGTAGCTGGGTAAGACTGATGATTACCTTTGTCCTCTGGTACCTTCCAGTACCATTAGTAATAGTTAGTATGGATGAAGCTTCTAGTTGGACAATATGTCAATGTCTTCATGTTCCATGACACACATAAGGATTGTCTTTAGCAGTAGAATCTTACAGTCAGGTTGTGGAGAGTAACCAGTACCCTTCATGAGTAATCTGTGATATTTGTGGGTTTTCATGGGACCCCTTTGGGCAAACAGCTAAACAAGATATAACCCATTCCTGGCACTAGAGTTTTTTTCTTGGTGACATAAGCTATTCAGTTGGGACACTTGTCTCCCCTATTATTTGGTTATTTTTTTTGTTATTTCTCTTAGATTCTTTTCATATATGTATATATTTTTATGAAGCCTCTATAGTAGTAGAGTTCCATATGGTTTTTCAAATGGCCTTTAATATTGTTTCCCCTCATATTACCCCCTTTATACTTTTCTTTCATTCTTCTCCAGCATTTCTCTGTTTAGTTTTTGTCTGGATGACCTGTCTGTTGGTAAGAGTGGGATACCAGAGTCACTCACTATCACTGTGATTGTTGGATAGTCTTATGTCAACTTGACACAAGCTAAAGTCATCTTAGAAGAGTGAACCTCAATTAAGAAAATACTTCTATAAGATGGAGATTTTCTTAGGTAAGCCTCTAGGACGTTTTTAAAGAAGTGATTGATGAAGGAGGACCTACCTCATTGTGGGTAGTGCAATCCCTGGTCTGGTGATCATAGGTTTTATAAGAAATCAAGCTAAGCAAGCCATGGTGAGCAAGGCAGTAAGGAGCACTCTTCTCTGCCCTCTTCATCAGCTCCTGCCTTCAGTTTCCTGGCTTGTTAGAATACCTGTCCTGACTTCCTTTGATAATAAACAATGGTTCAGAAATGTAAGCCAAATAAACCATTTCATCCATACATTGCTTTTGGTCATGGTGTTTTAGCACAGCAATGGTAACCCCGAGTAAGACAGAAATTGGTACCAGAAGTGGGGTACTTCTGAGACAGACCTTACCATGTGTTTCAGGGAGGATTGTAGGACTTTGGAACTCTGAGATGGAAAAGCCTTTGGATGTTGAGAGTTCAGTGGGCTGTTCTGTGGGAATGTGGAAGAGAAGAATCGTAAGAGAAATGCAGAGGATGGAGGCCTGTCTTGTGAGGTTCTATATGGAAGTTTGAGGACCATGTAAAAGACTTTATTGGGGTGATTGCATATTTAGCTTTAAGAATCTGTGGTTCTGCTTAGCTGAGGCTGAAGAATCAGCTGTGATTAACAAAAGACCAGAGCCACTAAAGTAAAGCCATTTCTTTATTGGGACAATTGATCAGCTGGAGCTCAGGAATTAGCCATGATTAAGAAGAGAACATCATCCATGAGGTGAAATCTTCCGGGAAGTGTTTGCTCAGAGTAAGTACAGAGAAGTTGTGTTTTAGAAGTGTCCAATGTATACCATGTACTTGTAGCTGAACTTGATAGTAGAAGCCTCACCCCTGTGATACTGGTTTTGAAGGCATAAAGAGGTCATGGAGAGAAGGCAAGACTTGGCACTGTGTAGCAAGTCCTTGAAGAGAGCCCAAGAGAGGCTATTGGTGAGAGTAAGTCCCCAGTGTTTTGGAGATGCTGGTACCATGCTATGACCATCAAGAACAGCAGCAGCAATGAAGTGGAGCCTGGTGGAGCCTAGAAGACAAGATGTGTGTGCTTCAGAGAGCAGAGCTAGAGAAATGACCCAAGCCCTTTGAAGGAGCCCAGAAGATCGTAAGTGAATTCCATACGTTGGACACTGAATTATTTACACAATTAGAGTTTGGTTTTGCTTTGTTCAGATTGTGACTATACCTTGGAAAATATTTAATTTATTTTTAATTTTATAAGAGACTTTAGGTTTTAAAAGAGACTTTAGATTTTTTTTCAAGAGACTGAATTTTTAAAAATGTTCGAATTGTAAAACTGTGAGACTTATAAGTTTGTAAAATATTTTATATTGTGATGTCAATATTAATGTGTAATCTTGAGTATGAACAAGAAAGGAAAGGTTGTGGCTCAACAGTGATTTGTTTGTGTCTCAAGCTGATAAGGCGTTAATTGTCTTGGATAGTTGTATGTCAATTTGACATAAGCTAAAATTGCCTGAGATGAGGGAACCTCAATTGAGAAAATGCTTCCATAAGATGGGCCCAGAGGCAAACCTGTAGGACATTTTTAAAATTGGTGATTGATATAGGAGGACCCAGCCCATTGTGGGTGGTACCATCCCTAGGCTGGTGGTCCTGGATTCTATTTTTAAAAAAAAGGCATCCGTGATGAGCAATCCAGTAAGCAGCACTTCCCCAGTCCTCTTCATCAGCTCCTGCCTCCAGATTCCTTGCCTGTTAGACTTCCTTCGATGATAAACAATGATGTTGAAATATAAGCCAAATAAACCTTTTTCTCCTTAAGTTGCTTTTGGTCATAGTGTTTCATCCTGACTATGACACTGTATAGGGGTCAATATGTGATTTTAGCTGTAGTGTTTCTTTCATGAACTTGGATGCCCTGTGTTTGGTATATAAATGTTTAGAATTGCAATGTCCTCTTGATGAATTTTTTTCCTTTGATGAAAATATAGTGCTATCCCCTATCTTCTGTGATTAGTTTTGGCTTGAAGTTTATTTGTCTGACATTAAAATAATTATACTTATTTCCTTCTTGGGTCCATTTGCTTGAAATATCTTTTCCCATCTTTTACCCTGGGGTCATAGCTATCCTCGACGGTGAGGAGTGTTTCTTAGATGAAGCAGAAAGTTGGATCTTGGTTTCTAGTCCAATTGGTTAGTCGTATCTTCTTACTGAGGAATTGAGACTATTAACATTGAGAGTTATCAATGAGCAGTGTTAGTTGATTCCTATTGTTTTGTTGTTATGGTGTGGGTTTTCTCTCCCCTTTCTTTTGATTTACGGTTCTGGGATTATTCATTCCTAAGCAAGTGTGGTGGCTGTTTGGTCCCTGTTGGAGAATGCTTCTGTGGGTTGACTGATGACACAAAGGGATGAAAATGGGCTAGGAGAAAAGCCTGAGAAGAGGCAGCAGGAAGGAGACAGCAGGACTGGGATCTGCAGCAGGATTCTCCAGGGAGCAGAGGTAAGATGGGAGGAAGAGCTCCTCCAGGTGGGCTGCTGCAGGAACTGTAATTCTGGAGACCAGAAAGGAGGACAGAAAGGGTAGTGACAAGTTACTTACCCAAATCCTAGCCCAGTGTGGCTAGTGGGAGTCCTTGGTAGAGAATCCTTCTGTAGGTCTGTGGCTGATACAAAGGAATGGAGATGGACTGAGAGGTTAGTGGGAAAAAGCGAAGGGGACCCTGGGTTCACACCAAGAAGCAGAGGTCCCGGGGAATGGAGGCAGTGCTTTGGCGGCTGCTGTAGGATGAGGAGCAGGTCTGGAGAGACAGGCCTAGCAAGGCTCTTTTGGGTTTCTATTTCCAGTAATGAAGAACAATGCTTGCTTCAGGGTATTAAATTCAACAAAATTCTCTCATCATTATAAAGGCAATACATTTGTTTTATGTACTTCTTAAACCTTTTTTTTTTTAATTTCAGAAATGATTAAAACTGGATTACAAGGTTCTTAAAACACACGATAGCAAAAAAAAAAAAAAAAAATCACACGAAAGCATACACTAAAAATGACATGAAAAGATAAAGAATAAAGATACTAAAAAGCATCTTCTGAACATAGATTTTGCTCCCTCTCAATTTTTAACTAAAAATCTTTTCTAGATTTTTAAAATTAACTAATTTATTTATTCACTTTACATCCCAGTTAAAGCCCCCTCCCTCCTCCCCTCCCAGTTCCACCTTCCCTTCTCCTTCCTCCTCTCCTAGTCCTCAGAAAAGGGGGAGGGGCCCTACCCTTACACCCCAGCTCATCAAGTCACATCAGGACTAAGTTTGCCCTTTTTCCCTGTGGCCTGGCAAGGCAGTCCTGTCAGGGGGAAGTGATCGAAAAGCAGACAACAGAGTCCGTGTCAGAGAGAGCTCCTACTGCCCTTACTGGTGGCTCCACACAAAGCCTGAGCTGACCATCAGCTGCATCCATGTGGAGGACCTAGGCCCGGTCCCTGTATGGTCCTTTGTTGGTGCCTTAGACTCCATAGGCCCCTCTGGGCTCTGGTTAGTTGGCTCTGTTGGTCTTCATGTAGAGCCCTTGTCACCTCTAGGTCTTTTTATCCTTCTCCCCACTTTCCCCCAGATTCCCTAAGCTTTGTCCAGTGTTTGGCTGTGAGTCTCAGCATCTGTTTTGAATGGCTACTAGATGGAGCCTTTCAGAGGACAACTGTGAGATGCCCCTGTCTGCAAGCATAGCAGAGTGTCCTTAATAGTGTCAGGGTTTGGCTTTCTCCCATGGGGTGGGTCTTGGGTTGGACCAGGCGTTGGCTGGACATTGCCTAAGGGACAAATATAGAGCACGTAGAGCAGAGATTGAGGCAATGTCCAACCATTTCTATTTTTAATGCTGAAGGGCCCTATCCTAATAGACATCTGCAATGGAAATTCTAGCCAATAACATCTCATCTAATCAGACCTGCTACAGCAATGGTTCTCAACCTTCCTAATACTGCAACCCTTTAATACACTCCCTCATGTTGTGGTAACCCCCCACCCATTTCATTGCTACTTCATAACTGTAATTTTGCTACTGTTATGGATAATAATATACATTTCTGATATGTAAGATGATATGTGACCCCTGTGAAAGAGTCATTCAACCCTTAAAGGGGTTGTGACCTACAGATTGAGAACCACTGCACTGAAGGGCTAGGTATATAACACTTGCTTGGCATTGGTATGGTCTTGGGTTTGATATACCCCTCCCAAATAATTTTTAACATATATTTGAGAATTTTATACATGAATATTGTATTTACATCATTTCTCCTCTTCCCTCTCCTCCTCCAGCTCCTCTCATATCCCCCACAACCTCTAAAATTAATAGCCTTTTCTTTAATTATTATTGTTCATATGCATATGACAAACATACACACAGTGGAACCTGCTGAGTCAATTTAATATGTCTTATATGCATATGTGCATAGGGCTGGCCTTGGTATTAAGTAACCTATCGGGGGCTCATCCCTGGAGATGCTAAGCCCTCTCCCTCAGCAGCCATTAATTGCCCATAGCTCCTCATCTAGGGTAAAGCCTTGTGAGATTTTCCCCATCTACATTGGCATGTCAACTGATGCAGTCATTGGTCAGGTCTTGTTAGACAACTGCATTGTTGACAATTCAGAGGTGTGGCTTCCTGTCACGCATAAAAGTCTTTACCTTGTGGGAGACTTTCTGGCCCTCTGGCTCTTGTCTTTCTGTCCCTGTTTCTGTGATATTACCTGAGTTGTAGGAGTTTTGTTGTAGATGTACCAATCAGTGTTGGGCACCCCTTGGTTAGTTGTTGGAAATTTGACCAATTGTAGATTTCTGTGATAGTCTCCATTTGCTATTAAAATAAACTTCTTTGACAAAGGGTGAACTCTATACTTATCTGTCACTGTAAGGATAAGTTTGGGAATCATATTGGTTTAGGAAAGTGACAGTAGTAGGTTCTCCTCTAAAATCAATGACCTCAGCAAGTGTGGCTGGTTGGCTAGGTGTACAGGACCAGGCACCAATTCACTCCTACTGAGTGGGCCTTATGTCCAATTAGAAAGCTATTGGTTATGCCCAGGATGGAAGTACCACTATTGTACCACTGGGATATCTTGCTGTGCTGGTCATGTGATTTGTAGGCTTTATGATTGAATAAAACTGTTGATTGTCTTTCTCCCTTGGCAGCTTTCAGAACGCCATTGGTATAAGAGCTAATCCTCATGGAGAGGCTTTCAAATCAGTTACAGTTTTCTTCTTCCAAGTTGTGTCTGAAGCATGTTGTGTCTTCCACAATAGGGTCTTCCTTTCAAGTTTTGAGAGGCAACCAAGGGCAAAGCTGATGGCCTGTATTGTTTTGGGGGAGTCTCTTGGGCTCTGCTCACTAACAACTTAGATGTCCATGTCTCATACTAAGGCTTTTGTTATATAGTCTAAGAGTCTTGGAGGGAGCTTTGTAACCCCAAAGAGCATATCCTCATTTATGGAGGGAGCTTTGTAACTCTAAATAGCGTAACCTCATTTACATTATATATAGTTTTATGTATTATCTATATATTTAAGTAAACATATGCTTCTCTATGACTTTTCAATAATCCTGAGTGTTCTTCATCCCTCCCTTCATTCTCTTCCCCTATATTGTCTTCCTCCCTCTATCCCCAGATAAAAATCTCCCTGTTTTGTTGTTATTGTTGGTTATGCATAGTTCTTTTTTCTTTTCATTTTCCCCTTCATAGCAGCCTTGTTGGACTATACACCTCTCTAGAGCTCCCCCACCATGGCCTTTTTTTAACTTTCCCAGTTTCTGTGGTTACTACAAGATATATAATCACATTTAAATCTTCAGCAATATGATCTACAAATAAGAGAGAACATACAGCATTTATATTTATTCAGTATAATATTTTCTAAGTCCATACATTTACCTCCAAAGTTCATGATTCCACTTTTCTTTACAGGTGAGTGATATTCCACAGTACATATGAACCCCATTTTCATTGCCCATTCATCAGTTAAAGGACATTTATGTTGTTTCTAGTTCCTGGCGGTAATTGTGAATAGGGCAGCCATAAAGATGTATAGAATATGACGCTGAGTTCTTTGGGCATATGAGGAGGAGTGGTATATCTGGGTCATGTGATAGATCTATTTTTAGAATTTTGAAAATTCTTCACAGCAATTTCCTGCAGTGGTTACCATAGTTTGCAGTTCTACTAGGAGTGAGTGAGCTTCCCGCTTCCCTACATTGTCCTCAGCATTTGTTGTCAGTTGTGTTCTTGATCTTAGCCTTTTTGACTGGGGTAAAATGAAATCTCAAAGTACTTTTAATTTGTATTTCCCTAATTGCTGAGACTGTTGAACACTTTTAAAGGTATTTCTTAGCTATTTTTATTTCTTCTTTTAAGAACTCCCTGTTCAGATTGATAACATATTTTAACTGAGTCATTCGTTTTCTTCACCCTTTTGTTTTTGAGTTATTTGTATATTCTGGATATTAATCCTGTCTTAGTTACTGTTCTATTGTAAGGAGACACCATAACCAAAGCTACTTATAAAAGGAAGCATTTTATTGGGGCTTGCTTACAGTTTTAGAGGGTGAGTCCATGATCATCATGGTGGGGAGTGTGGTGGCAGGCAGGAGGCAGGAGGCAGGAGGCAGGAGGCAGGAAGGCAGGCAGGAGGCAGGCAGGCAGGCATGGAGCTGGGGAAGTAGCTGAGGGTTCATATTTGATCCACAAGTCACAGGCAGAGAATGAGACTCAGGGCCAGGTGGGCATTTTGAAACCTCAAGGCCCCCACTCAGGAATTGAAGGAAAGATAAACCTGTTTTTTAGGATTCCGAGTGTGGGATTGGAATGGTCTCGTGAGAGAACAGGTGAGGTTAATTCACTAGAAGAGCAACCACCTCGTGCAGGAGGAGCTTAAGTGTTGCCAGCTGAAAAGATCCCATGAGCAGACTCTGGGAGGAGATATATAAATGAGCCCAGAACTGGAGGTGGGGCTTTCTGGAGACTTGGGATAGATTTGGCTGTTCATCGCTGCACTTCAAGACGCTCCTAGAGAGAATCGCTCAAGGGAAGGCTTTGGGGCTCCGGGCTCCTGCTGAGGTTCCGGGTTCTGGTTGCCCCAGATTCCAGCAGAAGAAATCCTGCAGCTCATGCCCAGAGAATCGTTCCTCGGAACTGATATCCTTAAGGTTTTGTTATTGTGTCCATTAATCCTCATTTCCTATTGTTTTGGTTAGTCAGGTTACAAGTGACGTATGTTCGGTCACTAAGTTAATAAAATATATTGGTTAAGAAAATTGAGCCTACAAGGAATAACTCCAACAAGGCCATACCCACTCCACCCTTCTCACACAGTTCCACTAACTGGAGACCAAGCATTCAAACATATGAATATATGTAGGGCATTCTCATTCAAACCACCACACATCCTTCATTAAATGTGTAGCTGGCAAAGATTTTTCTCCCACTCTCTGTGGCCCTCCTCTTCAATCAACTGATTATTTTCTTTGCTGTATAGAAGTGTTTCAGTTTTATGAGGTCTCGGTTGTCAGTTGTTGCTCTTAATTTTCAAGCAAATGGAGTCCTATTCAGACCAGCCTTTCCCGTACTGATATCTTACAGGGAATAGCTTATGTTTTCTTCTGGAAGTTTCAGTGTTTCAGGTTTTATGTTTGGGCATTTGATCCATGTGGCATTAGTTTTTGTGCAGGGTAATAGATGCAGGTCAAATTTCATTCTTATGAATGTGAACATTTAGTTTCCCCAGGACCATTTGTTGAAGATGCTGTATTTTACCCAGTGTGTGTTTTTTGCATTTTTCCAACTAAGAGGTGGCTGTAACTATACCCATTCTTGTGCCAAATTCCATGCTGTCTTTTTTTTTTTTTTTTTAACAATAGCTCTGTAATTTATCTCGAAATCAGGTATGGTTCTACCACCAGCATCATTATTTTTTAAAATCAGGATTGCTTTGGGTTTCTGGGGTCTTTTGTGGTTCCATAAAAATTTTATGATTTTTCTATTTCTGTGAATATATTCTATGAGTAATGTTATGAGATTTTGATTGGTATGTGTGTGTAATTAAACAACGAACAAAATAACCCAAATTTTAAAAACCACTTAAAGAAATGCTCAATGCCCTTAGTCACAGGGAAATACAAATGAAAAGGACTCTGAGATTCCATCTTATACCTGTCAGAATGACTAAAATAAAAAACTTAATTGAATTGACACAGGCCTTAATCCCAGCACTGAGGGAGGCAGAGGCAGGCAGACCACTGAGTTTGAAACCAGTCTGGTATACAAAGCAAGTCCAGGACAGCCAAGGCTACACAGAGAAACCCTGTCTCTAAAAAACAAAACAAAACAAACAAGCAAAAAACCCCAAAAACCAAAAGCAAAAACCCAAACCAAACAAATCAGCCAACTAACCAACCAACCAAACAAAAAAACTTCAAGTGACAGTACTTGCTGTCAAGGATGTGGTGAAAGGGAACACTCCTCCATTGCTGGTGGGAGTGCAAACTTGTAGAACCATTTTGGAAATCAATTTGGCACTTTCTTAGAAAATTGGAAATAGCTCTACCTCAAGACACAATTCCTGGGCATATACCCAAAAGATGCTCCACCAAGGACATTTGCTCAACCATGTTCACAGCAGCTTTATTTGTTTTGTTTTTTTAAGATTTAATTATTTATTATGTATACAGTGCTTTGCCTGCATGTATACCTGCAGGCCAGAAGAGGGCATCAGATCACATTATAGATGGTTGTGAGCCACAATGTGGTTGCTGGGAATTGAACTCAGGACCTCTGGAAGAGGAGTCAGTGCTCTTTTTTTTTTTGGTTTTTCGAGACAGGGTTTCTCTGTGTAGTCTTGGCTGTCCTGGACCCGCTTTGTAGACCAGGCTGGCCTCGAACTCACAGCAATCCACTTGCCTCTGCCTCCAGAGTGCTGGGATTATAGGCGTGCGCCACCACGCCCGGCTCTTAACCTCTGATCCATCTCTTCAGTCTCAAAGCAGCTTTATTTGTAATTGCCAGAATCTGGAAACAACCTAGATGTCTCTCAACCAAATGGATAAAATAACTGTGGTACACTTACACAATGGAATACTACTCAGCTATTAAAAATAAGGAAATAATGAAATTTGCAGGCAAATAGATGGAACCAGAAAAGATCATCCTGAGTGAGGTAGCCAGACCCAGAAAGACACACATGATATGTATTCACTTATAAGTGAATTTTAGCCATATAGTTTTCCTTGCTTCTATATCACTAATTTATGTTCTGATTTTCATTATTACCTACCATTGACTAGATTTGCATTTGTTTTGTTTTTCCAAAGTGTGAGTTCTATCACTCATTTATTTATTCATACTGTTTCTATTTTTTTTTTTAATGTAAGTGCTTATAGCTATAATTTCACCCCCTTAGCACTGCTTTTAACATGCCTCAGATGTCTTGTTGTATTGTGTTGTCAGTTCCAGTTAACTCCAGGAAAATTTTGATTTCTTTCATGGTTTCTTCTTTGACCCATTCATCATTCAGTAATATGCTGTTTAATCTCCATAAGTTTGTATAATTACTAGGTTGGTTTTTTTTTTCTGTTGATTTCAGTTTTATAGTGCTGCAATCAGATAGGAGAGTTGAAGTTATTTTAGGTTTTTGGAATTTGTTAAGATCTCCTTTGTGTCCCAGGAAGTGGTCCATTTCAGAGACGACCCCATGGGTGGCTGAGTAGGGATCATGTTATTTGGTGTTTGGGTCAAATATTCTGTAGGTGTCTCTTAGGTCCATTTGTTGCGCGATGTCCCTTTACAGCTGATGTTTCTGTTTATTTTTGTTCAGTGACTTATATATCATAGAAAGTGAGGTACTGAAGTCCCCTACTGTTACTGAGTTGGAGTGAATCTGTATCTCTAAGCCCAGTGTTATGCTTTTTAAGAAATTATGTGTCAGAGTTCAGGGCATGTCCCCAGAACTGTCTCTTCTGCCTTGTTTGAAGTTCATTTTTCTCAGATACTAGGTTAATGACACCTGTTTACTTCTTTGTGTCATTTGTTTGGAATACCTTTTTCCACTCTTTACTTAGAGTAGCTTCTATTTTTGAAGATAAAATGAGTTGCATGAAGACAACAGAAAGATGGATTTTATTACCTTAATCCATTCAGCTAATCTGTGTTTAAAGCTGGATATGGTATAGGGATGAGGCTCACTACCCTCCAAGATTAAAAACAAAATGAAATAAATTTCAATAGAGAGGGCTTGAATTGGTGTATTATAACAGAAACTTTCCTCTTTAGGCCTAGCTAGGGAAATAGCTCAGCAATTAAGAGCAATTAATGCTCTTGCAGGAGGCCTGGGTTTGGCCTCTATGGGCTTGTACACATATGTGGTACACAGAAAGTTGCACAGATCCATCACACATACTAAATTAAAAAAAAAAAACTCTCCCAAGTGGCCGTTATTTGTCTGATTCACCAGGGTGACTAATGCTCTCAGATTCTCTGTGACTCATGGTGGCTCATGTCCTCTGCAGCTGCCTGGGTCACACATTAGCCAGCGATTGCTTGTGCTTGTCCCCAAAGTTCCCTGTACTGTTTGCACTTGTTCCTATAGTTACCTGGTTTGGTTAAATATTATGTGGCTTGATAACTCTATGGAAGGTGATAAAACGGATTGTTTCTATGAAAACTAGTTCAGATGATTAGAATTGAAAGAATGAATTTTCCAGGAAAAATTGCTTTGTCTAGGAAAACTGATTTTTTTCTCGTTAGTACTGAGGATTGAATCTAAGGCCTTGTACATTCTAAGAAAGCACTTTACTCCTGAGTTATACCCTTAGTGCTCCCCCAACCCTACTTTTTGTTCTGAGACAAACTTGACCTGGCTGCCCTTGCCTTTACTCTGTAATCCAGGCTGGCTTCAAACTTGTAATCCTCCTGTGTTAGCATCCAAAATAGCTGGAATTATCGACTTGCATCACTAGTTGTAGCTGGAAAAAAATTAAAAAATTTTTTGACCAGGAAAATACATCTATAAAGACATTGCTATCATATTTCTTTAGAAGGTTGCTACTTCAAAGGCAGAAACACGGAAACAAACAACCCTCCATAGGGTGCTCCAACAAACAACCCTCCATAGGATGCTCCAACAAACA
>OU015757.1:36912027-36928176 GCA_907169655.1 Acomys percivali
ATAGGGTGCTCCAACAAACAACCCTCCATAGGATGCTCCAACAAACAGCCCTCCATAGGATGCTCCAAAGACCGGAGCCAGAAGCTAAACAACCCAGCCTTCATCCTGACTTCATGCTGCTGGGAATCTTAAAAGAACTGCTCTTGGCTTCTAAAGACAGAAGCCAAAGGTGAACTCTGGAATTGGTTTATACATACATGTGGAATGCTTGAATTGGAAATAACAGTGTTAGCTGTGGGTATGTTATATACATTTAATCTCAGCATTGGGGAGGTAGAGTCAGAAGGATCAGTAGTTCAAGGTCAGCATGGGATCCACGAGACTGTCACAAGAAAACAAACCAACAACAAAAAGCAAAAATAAATAAATAAAAATAGACAAAATGTTTGCATTGTATATGCTTTTTCATAATTCTCCATGTGTCAGGTAGTTTAAGTTCATCTGCCCTTACGTAAGGATGCTTCTTGTTCGGTAGGAATCATGATTCTACATTTACAGAACTCAAATTTCTCAGGGGTGTTAGAATTCAAAGAGACTTACTATACCAGAAGTGATTTTCTGTACCAGGGAAAGAAGATGCAATCCTCCTCCTGTGCTCCCCTGTGCCACTGGGGGGCAGGCAGGCCCCATCAGTCCTGTTCCTCACCTGGCTCCTTTTCAGCACAGAGAACCAAGAAACTATCAGCAATGCATCACCTGGTCCACGGAATGAAAGCTCCTGGACCGTGTGGCTTGAGCAGGATAATGCCACAGGTGACAGCACTGAGCTGGCATGATGCTTAAGGGCTGCGCAGGTTGGAAGTAAGTCAGGTAAATACATGGAGCATCCAGGAGGGACATAGCTCATCACACAGACTGTTAGGATCAATCTGGGCCATTTCCCTCTCAAGAAAGTGGTCCTTCCATATCACTGCATCAGTGTTTTGTAAGAATGCTCTGAAGGCACAGGGGATGATCTTCTCAGAGAAAGATCCGCCAGGAACGTACTTCAGATTCCTGTAGCTGGGTCACCCCTCTATCAGCTTGGTAGAACAGCTCAGTTATAGAGAGGACAGCAGGGTGTCTGGATTGATTCTCTGTCACCCTCTCTTGCTATGACTAGGGCAACTTTTTTAACTTTCCCAAGCTTACCAATGCTTTGTTTAAAAGATTAAATGTAAGAATGCAAAAAGACCCATAAAGATTGGCTCCCAGCACATTTAAACTTTCTACAGAAAGGTTAAAAGAATCCCCACAAATCTGTGAAATCTTCAAAATCCTTTGCACATTTTTATGCTCGGGGTCCATAACTTTAACCAAATACCAAAGTAGTGTGTGATTAAAACCAAAGAAAAGCAAAGTAAAGCTAAGAATGCTGTTTTTCCACCTGGGAAGGACCTCCTGAATCTTGCTAAAATATTGGTTTGAAAGCATCAGGTTTGGGAGGGGCATCACAGACTCATTAAGCACCCAGGAGATGCCAATGTGGCTGACCCATGGACCCACTCTGAGTAACAAGGGCTTAACATACATGTCTCAATGAATTTGGGTTGCTTAGTCTATTTGATGATCACAAAGAAACGATTTATTTTTCTGAGTCCTGGAGGCGAGAACACACAAGTCAAGGCACTGGTGAGGGCCTGTTTTTCACTCAGAAATGTTGGCGTCCTGCCCTGTTCTCACAGAAGACATCGTTTGTCTGGAAGATGTCACTTATGGACACCAGTTGCACTCATGAAGACTCCATTTTTATAACCTAATCTCCACACCTTCTTACACCATTAGGGGTAGGATCTCAGCATTTGAATTTGGTGGGGCGTGGGGCCCACAGTGTGCAAAGGTATTGCAGTGCTCCTGGAAGCCTGAGTGTTGGATACAGATAGCCAGGTTTGCTTTCTGCCTTCATGCCTTCGTTAATCTTGGTCAAGCTACTGCACCGCTTTCTGCCTCAGTTTTCACATCAGTAATAAGAGTAAAGTATTGCTGTGCCTCATTAATAAGTAAATGAATTAAAGAGGCCGTAACAATGTCTAGGACATAGTAAGTGCTCTGTAGAGCCAGGTGTTCTAAGCTTACATTTCAACTAGTGAGTTCACTCTTAGATGCTGGTGCCATATTGTTAGGCCTCACCTGACCTTAGATGACCCAACATTCTGGATTACCTGTGTCCAAAGGAATGCCTCGCATATCATAAAGTATATCTCTTGGAGATATTGGGACCATGGTACCCTTCAGTATCTGTAGCTTCCATGTATATACCATAATCCATGGATGCACCAATTCCTTATATAAAAGAACATATAGTCTACCCACACCCTCCTGTGTGCTTTAAAATATTGCTAGCTCAACATAAATGTCACATAAATAGTTGTTTTCATCCCAGGGGGCTGTAGTTCCCACATATGGTGCCCTGCTGCACAAATCATGGTGTGGTGTTTCTGCTGAGTGGCAATTGGAGCTGGCTCACACTGTAGTGCATGAGATTACACCAGAGGGGCAGCCTTCAGATCAAAGTGTGTGTGTGTGTGTGTGTGTGTGTGTGTGTGTGTGTAGGAGAGTGCAAATTTCTTGGTTTCAGTCCTGACCAATAGCATAGATATCTACCCAGGCTGCACAGCTGTTCCAGGACAGGGCACCAAGGGTACATTCAGTTAATCTGGCCTGGCCCTTCGCCATAAGCAGCCAGGCCCTCAGCTCACTTGTAGACAGGTGTACAGATGTGTAATGTGGAGAAGGAAGAGCTTCCCATTCAGCTCTGTGCCTACAATACACTTTTCTTTCGCCCATTAGTGTAGTTACTATCTGTAGAACTTACTGTTCTATAACAACGGGGGCTGGAGAGATGGCTCAGAGGTTAAGAGCACTGACTGCCCTTCCAAAGGTCCTGAGTTCAATTCCCAGAAACCACATGGTGGTTTACAACCATCTATAATATGATCTGATGCCCTCTTCTGGCAGGCAGGTGTACATGCAGGCAGAGCACTGTATACATAATAATAAGGTCTAAGCTGATTTTTTTTTTTTTAAATTGAAGCTTGTGGCTAAACACTGAAATAAGAAAAGAACTCTTAACTATTTACTTGTATTTGTTTGTTTCTTTTTCTTTTTTTTAACGGATGTTTCCAGAGGCCGATGAGATGGTTCAGGGGTTAAGAGCATTTACTGCTCCTGCAGAGGACCTGACTCTGGTGCCCAGCACCTATATATGACTGCTCATGACTTTCTGTTATGCCAGTTGCAGGGGTTTGATGTTCTCTGCTGGCCTCTGCAGGCATCAGATGAGCACTTGACTCACATGCATGCATGTAGGCAGAACACTCAGACACATAAGACAAAAATTAATTAAAAGTGTGTACAGGTATGTTATGATGAACAGAACATATTAGAATTTAGTGTTTGGCTAACATAGTTTTGTCTAATAAAGCTTTATTGGGGCACAATATGTGTGAAATGCTGAGGGGAGTTTGGATGAACCTGAATGCCAGTACAACCAGCATCACGGTCAGGATCCACAGCATTTCCGTTGCCCCAAAGCTGCCTTCTTGCCCCAGGCCACCATTGATTTGTTTCTATCAGGATACAGTGGTTCAGCCGGTTCTGGACCCCCATGGGAAGGGAGCTGGGTAGCAGTACGGTTTGCTGTCTAGCTTGTTTTGCTCAGTGTGCTTTTGGGATGATATTTTTGTTGTGTGCATGGTTTCCATCAGTGCCAGTAGCAGAATTATTTATTTAAAAAAAACCTTTGAGATAACCATATATTTAAAAAAATTTTTTTATTTAATTAATTTATTCAGATTACAACTCAATTGTTATCCCATCACTTGTATCCCCCGTTCCTCCATCCCTCCCACTTTCAAAATTTCTACAATTATGTGCATATAATAATAGGAGATGCATTTGAAACAAGCCAGCTCACAATGAGGAGCATCATCAAAAGCTCAGGTACCTTGTACTTGTGAAAGCTGGGGTGGCATAGTGGGATGACTGGCCACACAGCTTGTCTGCTATCTACTGACTGTGTGACAGCAAGTTTTATCACCACTGAAGCTCAGGCCCCAAATACTGTTAGGTGCTGACCACTGAGCTGTAGAACCAGCAGAAGGAGCAGGAGCCAACAGATTAGTTGTGGGACCTCTGCCAGCCACTTGAAAGGGTCTGAGACACTGACTTTCCAGTTCATGGCCATTGGCCCTGTGTGTTGGAGCTCAGAAGTCTTGAGGTGGACCAAGTGTTAGAGTGGTCTATGTGACTGGTGAAAGGACTTTACAAATGGATTTCTCTGATGAGGTGAGAATGTAGAATTCCCCTTTCTTTTCCTTGCTTCTCTCCTTCCCTGCTCCCTCTTCCCTTCCTCATCTCCTTCCCTTTCTTGGGGCACACAAAGAAATAAAACATACTTGTATAATCTTAGAAGAAAATAAATGGACAACTTTGAAAAGGATTAAATATTCAGTGCTTATCGCCTAAAGTTCCTCAGGGTTTTATCTTAAAGAAAAAAACAAAAAAAACAAAACCAAACAAAAACATTAAATGTAGCCACCAGCAATAGTTTATATAACTGAAAGAGATAAAATGGTTTTGAACACGCCATTGTGAGGAAATAGTATGAGCCTGTTTAGGGTTGTCAGTGATCCACAAGAGCCACAGATGATCTGGCAAAACCTCCAGTTCCAGGAGTGAGAAATCTCCTTTTTAGTTGTTGGTCAGAGATGTCCAAGAGACTCCCAAAACAATATAGGTTATTGCTCTTGCTCTTGGCTGTCTCCTAGAAGTTGAAGGTAAATCCTTAATGTTGAAGATGCCACAAACTTCAGACTCACAGGATTTGAGCCGCATCTGTCCCAAAAGCCTCTTCCCTAAGGACTAGCTTTCATGGTACTAGAAAGGGCTAAGATAGCAGCCAAAGGAGAAAACCAATCAACAGTCCTACCCAACTGTGATGCCTATGAACCATAATGCCAGCAAGACAACCTTTAATAGTGGCACCAGGAAAAACAACAACTTTCTTCTTCTTCTCCTCCTCCTCCTCCTTCTTTCTTTTCTCCTTCTCCTCCTTCTCCTCCTCCTCCCCCTCCATTTATGTATTCATTATGCATACATTGTCCTGCCTGCATGTACAGCTGCATACCAGAAGAGGGCACCATATTTCATCATGGGTGGTTGTGAGTCACCATGTGGTTGTTGGGAATTAAACTCAGGGTGTTTGGAAGAGCAGCCAGTGCTCTTAACCTCTGAGCCATCTCTCCAGCCCCCAGAACTTATTCTTACTACTGTGAATCTAGCCAACCAACTATGGTTGTTGAGGTCGTGGTTCTTAAAGGAAGACTGCCATTTTCCTAAACCAGTATGTTTCCCAACCTTATTCTAAATGCCTTATCCTTATAAACGTAGCTCTCACTGCTCGCTGTTTCTATTCTGCAGCAGATAAAAACAATTACAGAGACTCAAAACTAATAAAAATGTAGATGGAAACTGACTGGGGTTCCCAGCCCCAACAGCAAGTCTACACTTGAGACCCAGGGAACATCATGAAGAGGCAGGGAGGGAGGGAAAGAGAGAGAGAGAGAGAGAGAGAGAGAGAGAGAGAGAGAGAGAGAGAGAGAGGATTGTTATAGCCAGAGGACCAGGTAGCCTGCTGTGATTGCTTCAATTTTTTGCTGACTTGCTTTTCCTATTTTAGTAGACTCTAGAATTGTGAGGAAAACAAAAACCAAAATCTCTTGCCCCCTAAGTTGCTTTAGTCAAGACATTTTATCACATCAACACAAATGAAATGGTACAAAGAGTGGGGCTGCTGCTGAGCAACCAGGGCACATGGTAACCATTGTTTGTAGTAATATGCATCTATTAAACATGGAAACCCTAAGAGTGCCTGTGTCCTAATTCAGGTTAGCTCAGTTATTACTTGTGTAACCTTGAGTGGTCCTTGAATTGGCCATGTTGCCTCTAGTCTTCTGGGATTTCTTTTTCTTTTTCTGTTTGGTTTTTTTGAGATAGGGTTTTTCTGTGTAGCCTTGGCTGTCCTGGGCTTGCTTTGTAGACCAGGATGACCTTGAACTCACAGAGATCTGCCTGCCTCTGCACTCCCTGAGTGCACCAACATGCCTGGCTGATTTTCTTATAGATCTAGGCCCCCTACAAAGATGTAGCTGATGGGCAGCTCAGGCTTCGTGCGTGGCCTCTAGTAACGGGAACAGAGGCTGTATCTAACATGGATTTTGTTCCCAGCTTTTTGATCACTTCCCCCTGGTAGGACTGCCTTGCCAGACCACAGGGGAAGAGGACACACTCAGTTCTGATGCGACTTGATGATCTGGGGTGGATGGGAAAGGGGGCTCCCCTTTTCTGAGGAATAGGGTAGAGGGAACGGAAGAGAGGGAGAGAGAGAGTGCAATTGGGAGGAGAGGAGGGATGAGGCTAGGACTAGGATGCAAAGGGAATAAACAAATAAAGAAGAGAAAGATGTGGATAATAGTAGTTTCTTTAAAGGTTGCTGTGAAGGTCAGTTGTGCTGACCGCCACTGAGCTGTAAAGTGAGAAACAGTGGTATGAAGACAGGATGCAACTGGAGAAACTTTCAAGGCCTTACTTAGAAGTCTGAAAAGAAATAAAGTGAACTGAATGAGAGAATATGTGTGTGTAGTGGGAGTCATGTTATGCAAACACGATTTTGTTTGGATCCCAGACGTGGGATATGAGGCTGCTTTAGGCTGTTCACAGCAGCAGACTATTTATTTGCCTCATGCAGGCTCTGAGAGGCATGTGATCTTTGCCAGCTGCAGATACCTTAGTTCTGGGGACTCAGAGAGGATATAATTATTAACTAAGAAAATGCCCCAAAGATTTGTGTTAATGCTCTTCTTGGTTGTCAGCTTGACTACATCTGGAATTAACTAGCCCTCAGCCCCCAAAATGGAGGGGTATGCTTGTGAGGGAGTTTTGCTTTAATTTGAAGTCAGAAGATCTACTTCTAATCTGGATCATTGAGCATGAGGAGCTGTAGTAAAGGGTCACAGCGTTAGGAAGGCTGAGGACCACTGCTGTAGTGTACAGTTGCCCTGTGATGCCTGTGATGTCCTCTCTAGGGCAAGTGTCCTTATTTCTCTCAATCTAGATATGCGGAGAGTTATCTGAATCTTTAATTCTGGTTTTCCTTTGCTCCCTCTTGCATCTTGCCATCTGTTGCAAGAAGGAACAAGTCACACCTTCAACACTGCTCAGTTTAAGTAGAAACTTAAAATGAAATTGTGTGTTGAGTGTTTTGTCTGTTTTTACGTCTGTACACCACATACAAGCCAGGTGCCCTCAGAGGCCAGAACAGGGTGTCAGATCCTCTGGGACTGGAGATACAGAGGATTGTAAACTGTCATGGAAGAGTAGCTCTTAACCACTCTGCAGCCACTAAGTAAAAACTTAAAATTACATTTGCTCAGTTGGTTTGTGTTTTTCAGTGTATGTGTGTGTAAGCTCCTATGCACATGCCATGATGTGTGTGTAGGTCAGAGCACAACCTGTGGGGGTTGGCTCTCTCCTCTCAGCATGTGGGCCCTGGGAATTAAACTCAGGTTAAACGTCAGACTCAGTGACAAGAGCCTTTATTTAATTGTGAGCCTAGCCTTTGATGGCTGAGCCATATCCCCAGCCCCTAAACAAATTTTAAGTTAGCAATATAAGAAAAAGAGATTTTATACTCTCTCAACACACATGTATGTGTGCAACACACACACACACACACACACACACACTTCTTGCTCTAATATACTAGCTGAAATCATCTTATCTTTCCTTTAAAGACCATCTCATCTCATGCTCTTACTGTCATGCGTGTTGCTTGATGGGGTGTGACTCAATTCAATAGTAAAATTATGGCTATCAATAATGAGCTATTTGGAATAGCTATTTTATCTTAGTTGGCAAATACAGCTGTGTATCTTTCAAAGTAGAAGTATTTTTCATATATATTCTTGTTTCTGAAATGACATCATGGCACTTTAGTCCTCATCATTCAGCATGTAACTCCTAATATTAAAAGATTTCTTGTAATTGACCATAGCTATATCTAAGAAAACTGAAAGTAATTTCCAAATATCACCTGTCTTTTAGCTAATCCTCTAATTTCCTATTTATCTCCTATTACTATATATTCACACTATCACTCTTATATTTAAAACTGGTTTTCTTTAACTAAATTTCTTTAAATTATAACTGGTTTATTTGGGTTAGTTAAGCTTAAGTCAGTCATTTAGCCTGTCCATTTTATTCTTACCAGTGTGTTGTAGGGTAGCCAACAGAGAATACTGGTTGGATATGGGCTTAAGCCAATAGAAGGTCTTTATTAGCTGGCTAGTGGCTACACTGGGTGTTTGGGATTCCAGTGTATCTCCAGGTTTTTCTCAGGGAGAGCTTAAAGCACAAGAACCATGTTCTGGGTTGACATGATTCAGTTAACAAGAACAATTAGCCAGACAGAACTACAGAAGCTGAAAAGTAAGGTTAGTACATTTAGAGACTTTCTCAGAAGTATGGACTTTGATGGATTAGGTCTTTATCTTCATTTTGACCAGTGGTGCTGTCCGTCTATGTGTTGAGTTTTACAGCCTGAATGTACTTCCATCATGGAATCAGTTGTGCTGAAGTCTAGGGGCCTACTAAGGTCTGGATCCTGTTACATGCGAGTGCACCTGTGGAGAGCAAACACTGATGTTGATTGTCTTTCTCATCTCTCCACTGGCAAGATGATGTATTCATGTGATTTCTACTGCTGAGATAAACACCATGACCAAAAGCAACTTGGAGAGGAAGTGGGTTGTTACGCTTACAGGTTAGACTCCATCATCAAGGGATGCCAGGATGGGGTCTTTTTTTTTTTCATTTTAATTTTTTTTAATTTTTAATTTTTATTTTTTATTAATTTATTCATATTACATCTCAATTGTTAGCCCATCCCTTGTATCCTCCCTTTCTTTCCTCCCTCCCGCTTCCCCCCCTACTCCCTTCCCCTATGTCTGTGACTGAGGGGGACCTCCTCCCCCTGTGTATGCTCCTAGGGTACAGGACGGGGTCTTAAGCAGGAGCCTGGAGGCAGGGACTGAAGCACAGGCCATGAGGAAGTCTGCCTACTGACCTGCTCTTCACGCTTACCTGGCTTGATTTTACCTGCCCACAGGTGGCCTTCAGTGGGCTGGGCCCTCCCACACCAATTATTAACTAAGAAAATGCCCCAAAGATTTGTGTTAATGCTCTTCTTGGTTGTCAGCTTGACTACATCTGGAATTAACTAGCCCTCAGCCCCCAAAATGGAGGGGTATGCTTGTGAGGGAGTTTTGCTTTAATTTGAAGTCAGAAGATCTACTTATAATCTGGATCATTGAGATAGGAAGACACACCTTTAATCTAAATCTTTTGTACTGTGAAAACCCACCTTTAATATGAGCCACAGCGTCTGCTGGAAGCCTACATAAGGGCATGGATGAAGGAAGCTTTTACTCTTTGCCTACTTGCTCTCATTACACTAGCAAGTCCATTGCTTCACTGGCATTAGGGCCTACTTCTTTAGGATTCCAGCATATACTGAAGACCAGCTGAGATACCCAGTCTCATGGACTGAGAAGCTACTGGATTCCTGGACCTTCCATTTATAGGCAGCCATTATTGAATTAGCTGGACCACAACCTATAATATGTCATTAAAATATATCATCTATCTATCTATCTATCTATCTATCTATCTATCTATCTAGCTAGCTAGCTAGCTTTCTTTCTTTCTTTCTATCTATCTATCTATGATAGGGTCATCTGATAAAAGGAAACTTCAGTTGGCTTATAGATAAGAAATTAACTGTAAATTCTGTTACTCTATAAAACTCTGACTAATACAGACTTATCCATAAGCCAATCTGATGCAAGCATTTTCTCAATTGAAGTTTCTTTTTCTCAGATCACCCTAACTTGTATCAAGTAGACAAAAGAGCAATCAGTACATTCCTATAATACATATGGCAGTTTGAATAGAAACGCACCCCATATGCTCATAGATTTGAATGCTTGGTCACCAAGGAGTGGCACGATTAAGGAAGTATGGCCTTGTTGGAGAAAATGTGTCACTGGGGGTGGGCTTTGATGTTTCAAATGCTCAAGCCAGGCCCAGTCTCTCCCTCCCTCCCTCCCTCCATCCCCCCCCTCTCCCTCCCTGCCTCCCCCCTCTCTCTCCTATTGCCTATGGATCCAAATGTAGAACTCTCAGCTGCCTCTTCAGCCACCACGTCTGTCTGTGTGTCATCATGCTACCTGCCATACTGACAATAGACTAAACCTCTGAACCTTACCTACCTATATGTAAGTATTTTTAAATGTTAATTTATTGTATTTATTGGAATATTTTTCTGGTTTATTGTTGACTTTAAATTTTTGTTTATGTTTTAAGGTTGTAGACATACATTTTTTTGCACAGAAATACATACATTAAAATTTTTGGTGAATATAAGATTATCTCCTTAAATCAAAATAGACATCCTCTTGTAGGCATTTAATACTTATTTGTTTTAGGAAATATTGATTGGCCTTAAGTCCAGAGTTTTGAGATTGTATCATGTTGTTATGGGGAAAATGTGAAGAGGGAATGAGGGAGGGGACAAAAACTCTTCTGAGAATGTTCACAGTAAAGCAGAGAAGGTGGCTTGGTGAAGAACTAGGCTTAAAGTACTTGGAGAGTTGCACGTGTGAATAAAAGCTGCAAGACTTGCCTTAGCTGGGAGTGACAGAATATGTTTCAAACTGGACCTTTGGACCTGGCACCCTTGCTATTTACCAGCACCTTTTTCCCTTTTAGGACTACCACTTAGTGACAACCGTGAGTCACTAATTTTCAGAGGCTCCTGGAAGAAGTCTCCCACTCTGGGAAGGGGTGCTCTTCGAATCCAGAGTGCCAGAGCGCTGTGTTCATTATGCTTCAGGATTCTTTTTTTTGTTGTTGTTGTTGTTGTTAATTTTTTTTCAGGATTCTTTAAAAGGCAGGCCAGAATGAGGACAGGGCCACACATGTGGAGGATGTTGAACTAGAAAATATCATAATGAGTGAGTTCACCTAGAAGCAAGAGTCAAATGGTATATACTCACTTACATCGAGACACTAGCCCAAGGGGCATGTCCCATGAAAGTCTTCACATACCAGGAAAGTGGGTCAGATGGGAGGACATCCTATTGAGACTTTCGGTGAGAGAAGCATCGTTGAGGTAGTATTTGCTCCATTGTTTAGCAACTATACCTCACAAATATTTCCATAAAACCAGGCTCATGTTAACTATTAGAAAACACTTACCCTCTTCAGTCATTCAGCCTAAGTGTAAATAGTCTCTGTCTGGTTTCTCCTTTGTGTCTACTACTTTCATTCAACCAATGACATATGGATACACCCTTAATGGTGTGGGGTTGTATGTCTCAGGGTCTACCATAAAATTTTCCTTCAGTGATTCCTTGGGTCTTTCTAAAGATTAGTTTTCACTAGGAACTTGAACACAAGTTGCCCTAAAGTCAATTGCCAGTTAGTGACCCAAGCCTCAATCTTGGCTGTGGGTTTTCCATTCTAATGAGCATCACTGTGATGGAGGAGCAGTGATTTGAATAAACAAACATTTACTGAGTACCAACTGTGTGCAAGACCTAGTGATGCTGCTGTTGTTCGATTTGTTTGGATAAAATGCTATGTGTTCACCGATGCAGGAAACAGAGGCAGGCAGGGTAGGGGAGAGCTTGGAAAGTTTTCAAGATTAATTAGCATGAAGGTGGGGCATTTGGGATATCTGGCACCAGATAGTAATCAACAGTACTAATTATATGCTCATATTAAATCAGTTATGGTGAATGAGTTAGAGTGGATCAGCCAGTGTGGTAAAGGCTGCTGCAGCTGCTCTCTGCTTCTTTTTAAGACATATTTATGGGAGACATATTTTCATCTCTTGGTGCATTTCATTTTATTGGAGTTTTTTAAGGAAAAAAAAACCTATTTTTTTTTTTTCAGTTATAGTAGAAAACTGAGCTATAAGATCAAACCTTACAAACAACCCCCTCAGTCAAGACAGTGTGCAGTCAGGATAATTTTCCAGTTAAGTAGATGGGATAGTCACCACATTGCAGAGAACCTTGAGGCACTAGCTTTAAATGGTGTAGCTTCATGTTCGAGAGGAGAAGAGTTCCTGACGTGTTCTAGCTATTTTCTTTCCGGTTGGGAACTGAGGTGGTGTTTGCAGCTGAGCAGGCTGCCTGGAGAATCAAGAATGGTTTCCAGTTCTTTGAGTAAGATGCGCTTCAGCAGCATTTCTCTGGCAGGCTTAGGTGAGTGGCATGGAGACGCTAGGCTGGCCTTTCTTCTCCTGGAGCCAGTTTGTCTTCACTAACCACACTTTATTGTACCTTATCCTCAAGAACTCTGGGGAGATTCCATCCTATTGAGAGACACTAGTTCAGTTCCACTATGTTTAAGGCCCATGATCAGTTTTCAGCACATTTAATATTTAGTATTTATCATTACAGAGTAATACATAAAAATATAAGCATCTCTCTTTCTTTTTCTTTTTAAGGAAAACAAACTAATTAGGATTTTTTTTCCCACCAAAAGTTCACATATAATGCGCTGTTCTCCACATTCTCTGTGCATTTGTATGGGGATCTACTGTTTGGGTTTGGGTTAAACTGTATTTGCTAGTATATAGAGGGGTGGAAAGCTTGCTTCTCTTTTTTTTTGTTTTGCTAGCTGCCACCAGTTATATTTGTTCAAGTCTTCTTAAATCATTAGAATTTGTGAAGAGTTATGTTGGTTCCTTTTTTTTTTTTAACACGGTTTCTCTGAATAGCCCTAGATGCCCTGGCACTCTCTCTGTATACCAGGCTGGCCTTGAACTCACAGAGCTCCACCTGACTCTGCCTCCTGAGTGCTGGAACTAAAGGCATGTGTGACCACACCCGGTCTTGTTGATTTCTTTAAAACAACAACAACAACAACAACAACAACAACACAACAACAACAACAACAACAACAAAAAAACCCAAAATTGACCACTATCTAATAGGAAGAAAAACTTTCTCTTATCAATTATCTGGTTGTCTTGAGCTTATAGTTTACATAAGAAAATCAATTCGGGTGGAATCAGGAAAGTTAGTTCCTGCCTCACTGAGCAACACTTATAATGTACAATAGGACCGTTTTTGAATGAACCCGTTATTACTTGATTTAAGTAATTAATATCATTTAAATAATTTTGAGACTAGTAAAACGAAAGTGTAAGGAATAGGTTTTTTTTGTTTTTGTTTTGTTTTTTTTTTTGTCAATTTGGTGCAAAGCTATCTGACGAGGGCAGCTCCATGAGGAAAAGGCCTCCTTCAGATTGGCCTGTAGGGGGATTTCTTGAGTAATAACTGAAGTTGAGATCCTGGCCCAGTGTGGGTGGTGCTACCCCCATGTAGGTCATCTTGGGAAGTAGAAAAAAAGGCAGCAAGGAGCCTGCCTGTAAACAACGTCCCTCCATGACCTCTCCTTCAGTTCCTGTCCCCAGGTCCCTGCCTTGGCTTCCTGCCCTGACTTCTCTTTGTGAGGGACAGTGACAGGAGCGTGTAAGGCAAATAAACCCTTTTCTCTGCTAGTTGTTTTTGGTGAGAATGTTTTGTCATGGCCACAGAAAGTCAACTAAGGCAGAAAGTAATAAAATATACTCTATATTTATCCAAATATTATTTGGGGGATGCCCTTAAGTTCCTGTAGATTAGGTTTCCCTCTGTCATAACACCTTCCGGCTTCTTAGAGAAGGCACTGTGATGGTTTCTCTCAGCCTTTATGAGAGAGAGGCTTAAACAGGCCTTTATTTTGCCACCAGCTTTGAAGATCTTCTTGTGGAATACAGAATTCTAAACAGACTTCTGTTCTTGTCATCTTCCAGGTCTTTATTGGTGTCACTCTACTGCCTTTTGATTGCCATTGTTTCTGATGGAAGATTGGACGTCACTTGTGTCTTTGATCCTTGTGCATAATGTGTTGTTTCTCTCTGAGCATTTTTTTTATTATGTTTTAGCTAGCATACATCAATTATACATAGTAATAGGTTTCATTGTGACATTTTCCTACACATGCATAATGTATTTTGATAATGCTTATCCCTACATGTTCCTCTCCCATTCCTGACAATCCTTTCTTTTCAGCTAGCTTCCCTTCTTTGTGTGTGTGTGTGTGTGTGTGTGTGTGTGTGTGTGTGTGTGTGTAAGACAGATATAGAGACACACAGAGAGACTGAGACAGAGGAAGGCAAATAAGTACCTTACCAATGGCAACACAACTGAAGAACAGGTCTCTTTCTCTCGTATCCACCACTCACTGTGTAGTAGACATTCAGTGGGGCTCATGGGCCCTCCCCTTTCATGACGGGGTGCCGATGGCCCAGTCATGTGTAATGTAAACCTTGTCCTCTTTGACTTTTATGAATCTTGTTCACCTGTCTGACTCTGGTATGCCTAAACATTTTAAAGTTCCTGAGGCTTGTTGAACTTTGTTTATTCTGTTTAATGTGTTTAATTAATTTGGGAAATTATTGCTCATTATCTCTAACTATTCCTACTATCTTTATTTTTATTTTCTCATTTTTCCTTTTGCTAGCCATCATTTTCCTCAGATCTCAAAAGTTCTATTATATTCTCCCCAACTCTTTTTTTTTTTTTTTTTTGTAATTCCTGTTTATATAGTTTCTATAGACTTGTATTCAAGTTTATAGCTCCTTCTTTATAGTGTTTAATCTGCTTTGAGGTAGATAAAGTGAATTATTCCTTTATATTTTTATAATTTTCACTGCTAGAATTTCTATTTGTTTCTTTATAAAACACAATAATAGATCACATTGTGATATGTCAAAAATAACAATTTAGGAGATAAACCTTGCTTAATTGTCTATGCAGCTGTATAGCAATTTCCTCCATGTTGAAACAGTCCCCATGAAAGGAGCAGGGGCTCAGGAGGAACTAAACCTCACAAGTCCCAGGAAGTTGCTGAAACTTACAAGAGTCACAGGCCCCTCCCCAAGTTTACACAATCAGTAGACAATTGCTGAGGAGAGACTTCCATCATCCTGGCTATCTGCCAGTCATGCAGGGAGCAACAGAGATGCAGCTTTTGTTAAATCATCACGTATTCTGGGGTGGGCTTTTCAGTGATGCAACCGCCTTTGGTCCTTCTATGTTCTTGTAAGTAACCCCTTATCCATACTCTTCCAGAACTGTCAATGAACTCCTGGGTTCACTAGGCTACACTTGGTGGACTGATTTCTTTGGCCTGTAATCAGTACCCCATCTAAGGTGAATAGGTATTTGTTCTTGTTTTCCTGGGAACAGTCACACAATAATTATCATTGGAGGACTCTCTTGAGCTCAGGAATATAATGAGACAATTATTAGAATGTTCCAGGTATAAGGGCTCCCAGAACAAGCAGAGAAATGGTCCAATTTCTCTGAAGAATTCTTTCCTCCTCTCGTTTGTATACTCACGTATACTTCCTTTTCCTGGAAGCTCCTGGCACTTATGTACATTTCATTTTTCTTTGTGAGACTAATACAGGAAGAAATATAATACGCTATCTTATACAACAATAAAGGGATGTTGTACTCAGATAATTGACATATTATGTAATCAATTTAGTGCTCTCATCAGTATGAAGACAAGAGAACATTCATGGAAATTATTTTCATTAAGATTTCTTTCATTTAACTAAGTGATTCTTAACTCTTCAGAGGTGATCGACTTGCAATGACAGATGAAGCCTCAAGGTTTCCATAGAGTAAGGCAACAAACGTCACTCATTTTTGCAGGCCTGGCAATCACCTCCAGGCCTCTGTTCATGCGAAGCCTTTGTTCTAGCGTTCATCTATATCCCAAGTCCAAGTCTTTACCTTTTTCTAAACCAGTACATGTCCATTTTCAATTGAAAGAGGGGAAAGATGGTTTATGAGCCTTGAGTGTTTGAAGCAATGGGGCTACCATTATTTTAAGTGTTGCCAACTGCTACACCAAAGGGAGAGAAGCTCTCTCAAAGCTTCAATCTGAAAGAGTCAAACCTCTGCTGTAGGAGTGCACATGTATACACATACAGATGTGTGTGTGTGTGTGTGTGTGTGTGTGTGTGTGTGTGTGTGTGTGTGT
>OU015757.1:36928186-36939272 GCA_907169655.1 Acomys percivali
TGTGTGTGTGTGTGTGTGTGTGTGTGTGTGTGTGTGTGTGTGTGTGTTCAGCAAAACAAAACAGGCAGTCTATGTGCCAAAGAGTTTTTTTTTTTTTTTTCACTTTCCTTTTAAAGCGGGTACTGGTGTGGCAGGGGTGCTGGAGGGCATCCAGCAAATCCTGAGCTCATTCTCTGCAATGGCAAAGAATTGCAAGTCTGGAAAGATTGAAGACAAGCCACAGAGAAAATTAAAGCAGAAGCTTTATCCCTTTGGGACAGGAGGAGCCTTAAACAGACGCTGGCTTGCGAGGGCCTCCAGATCCTTTCCTTACCACCATTGGTCCTATTTAGATACCGTCTCCTCTTTCTCCTCTGCTTGTCCTCTGGGAACAAGAAGTGACATCTCAGGGACTCCAGTTTTCACTTTTGCTGTCCACCTATTTTCCTCTAATTCTCCCTCACCGAGGATTGAACCCAGGACCTCATTCATGATAGTCAAGCGCACTGCCTCTGAGTCACAACCCCAGTGAGTCAAGCTTTCCTCATCAGGCCATTCCCAAACAGCTAGTTTAAAAACATCTCCTGTTTGTTTCTTCTCGGTACAGCGTGTTAAATGATAAGAGCAAGTACATAAATTTTATATATGAGCCGGATCGCCTCCTGATTTTTCTATTCTACCAAAAGCCTGGAATGGCATGGCTGGAAAGCATTTCCCATCTTTAAGATTTTTTCCTCCCTGATAAGCCTGATGGACCATTTCAAATGCCATTGTATGCTGAAGAGCGTGAGCACCGTGGGTGCCTATGATACCTCCCAGATCATCATACATTTTAATGCAAAGGTTTATTAAGATGATTTGCCTGAGTAAGTGCAGTGCTGAAAAGTCTTTTGGCCATTAAATACAGATTCTGATCAGGACTCTGATAGATTCCCCACCAAACCACACAGGGAGAGTGATTCCTGTGGATGTTCATCTACTGGGAAGGGATGAATCTGTCAGGGCTACCAGCCAGTGGGGTGGGCGCTGAGTGGAAAAATACTTCAGGTATGCAAAATGCACCCTGGCTCTACTCCCTCCTGGGTTCCGGGTTCCGGTTCCGGTTCCGTGTTGACCCTGACTTCTGCCACCACCGTTCACCCGCAGCGCCTACTCCTCCACTTGTTATAAGCCCCTGGCCAGGTGGCGTCTTCGCAGTACCACATTTACTGGTTATCATGTGTACAATAGTCACCGTGTCGTGACTCTACACAGTCTTGTCTTACTTCATAGGCCTCATCACTAGCTGTTTATATCCAAGTGCCCACTAGACTGTACCTGAAGGAGGGCAGGCTTGTCTGGCTGAATAGCACCTACCCCTCACTACCCTTAAAAATATTGTTGCTGAACTGGTTTGCTTGCTTGTGCTCCTACATTAGAATATGAAAGACAGGGAGTGTGACCCTAGCATAACCAATCAGAACCCTTCCAGTTGCTCCAGCCTCTGTCATTTCTGTGGCCTGGCTGACAGTCCTTAAACCAGTTTCTTCTTTGCTACCTAACAGTTGGAGCCTTAACTGCTGCTCAAATGGAAACACCCCTATAGTGTCCGACACTCTGCCCTGACACATTTGACACACAGAAGGTGTTGGTGGACTGCAACAGGACCACCCCATGTGTAACTCATGCAGGTAGCCACAATTTTTTTTTTTTTTTTTTTTTTTTTTAGCTTACACTTGTTCAGTTCCTGCAACTCCCATGTGACTCTAGCTGGGCTATTCCACGCCAGGCAGCCCTCCTCCCTCTCTTACACTGCCTCCTTCCTCTTCCTCATACGCCCTCACTTTGATGATTTGGTCAGTTTTTGTCTTCGCTGTGCACATTTTATTTTACTGTCACAAACAACTTTGTTTAATGTGCATGAATTTTTTAAAATAATTGGATTTTTGTACTATCACTTACTGTTAATGGCAACCCTCAAAAGTTTTGTGGAGATAAAAGTTGGGAATGGCTAGTGTAGAAGCAGAGAACTGGGACGCATCCAATACCTGTGGCTACCGGAAGGGAGTGCAGGCAGCCTTCCCAACTTAAATATCGTCTCCAGGCTGAGAGAAAAAAAAAAGTTATATAGAATAGACAAAAGCCAAAGAATCTGAATTGACTTTTTAGGAACATATACCTTCAATATTAAAGTGGTTTGGGTACTTTCCCAGCCCTAAAGTTTTCCCCCAACTTTTTAAACCTATGAAAATGTGCAGTACCAGTAAACACTAAGCATTTTGTTTAAATATTAAACTTTAAAGTGCTACATCAATTTTTAATGTGCAAGCTATCCCTGAAAGGCTCCACTAAGCTCCTCTCTCCATCAGCAAAACACTTGAGGGGAATCAGCCAAGCTCTCCGGTTACAGGGAAAAGGCCAGGTGCTGCAGGCACTCCGAGGAGCATCTCTGGGAAGAGAATATGTGGACACACACTCCTCATCCCTTACTGTCTCCATTTCCAAGATCGCTTTAACCAGTCACGTGTCAGGAAGCTGCAGCCCCAGGAACTTCTTTAGCCAACAGTTTAGTCAACAGTTGCTGAGTGGAAGAATCTCTTCTAGAGCCTGCCAGCATAGCATCTTTTCCTGGAGGTTTTAGGTTTCTGGTGAAAATGTGCTAGAGCTGTCGTTCTCAACCTTCCTAATGCTACGACCCTTTAATATAGTTCTTCATGTTGAGGTGACCTTCCCCAACCATAAAATGATGTTATGTTATGAATAGTAATATAAATATTTGTGTTTCTAATGGTCTTAGTTAACCCCTGTGAAAGTGTCATTTGACCCCCTAAAGAGGTCAAGACTCAGAGGCTGAGAACCACTGTGCTAGATAGAAAATTGCGCATGTCATCTGATAAGTTCCTGCACCATTTGAAGTGGGAGTTTTGGTACTATATGGACTGTCTTAGTTATATTTTTATCATAGGTGCTCCCTGTTCTTTATGGTCACATGGCTGATTAGGACCCAAAGAGACTGAGACAAGGACTTGCAGGAAAACAGGTGTGAATATTGAAGTTGATCTTTAGGTAGGGTGGTCCTACCTAGTGATAGAGGATGGTGTTTTAAGTGCTGTGTCCTTATACAAGAAATGTCTCTGATCATTAGCTTAAACAAGAAAAGGCTAACGTTGTGCATGTTGGCGCATGCCTGTAATCCCAGGGTTACGGCGGCAGGATGATTGTGAATTCAAGGTCTGCCTGTCTGAAACATACTGATTTCCAGGCTGTCTTGGGCTAATTAACAGAGACTGTCTTAATAACTGGGGGGTAGGGAAAGGGAGAGATGGGGGAGAGGAAACAGAAGAAGAGGGAGAGAGAGAGAGAGAGAGAGAGAGAGAGAGAGAGAGAGAGAGAGAGAGAGAGGGAGAGGGAGAGGGAGAGGGAGAGGGAGAGGGAGAGGGAGAGGGAGAGGGAGAGGGAGAGAGAGAGGAACATTACTGAAGGAAAGCCACTCACTTTATGAGCCAGGGAGCAATACGAAAATCAGGGTCCTACAATGCCCTTCAAGGGCATCCCTTCAATTGCAAAACTTCCTTTCCTTCCTCTAGACCTTACCCTGCAAAGGTTCCACCACATCCCAGTAGTGCTGAGATGCTAGAATCTAAGCCATTAGCACAATGACCTTCAGAAGATAGTCAATACCTACATTACAGCAAGCACCAATCATAGACTTCGTGTGTTGACCTCTGTTCTAGTTTCATTTCTGCTTCTGTGGTAAAACACCATGACAAAAAGTGGCTTAGGGAGGACACGGTCTATCTCGCCTGTAAATCAAGGTTATAGTCCACTGCTGTGGGGAAGTTAAGGTGGGAACTTAGAGCATCACATTCCTAGTCCAGAGCAGAGAGAGAGTGAACACGTGCATCCTTGTTTGCTTGCTTGCTAGATACTCAGCTGGCTTTGTCTAGTCTTATACAGTCCAGAGCCCAGACCAAGTAATGGTATGATCCACATTCACAGTGGGTTTTACTTCAGTGGACTTATTCAAGAAAACCTGTCATAGGCCGTGTCCACAGGCCAAGCCCAATCCACACACTCCAACATCTCTTCCCAGATGATTCTAAGCTGCATCAAGTTGACAGTTAACTCTAACCATCACCCATGTTGTCTCTATCCTTGAAGTTCTTTATTAAGGGTCCCAAGGTCAGGAAGGTCTACTGAACCCAAGGACTATGGGGAGCATGGTACAGGATGAGGTTGGGTTTGAAGAGTATCCTGTCCTTAGCCTGTGCACATCAGCTGTACCACAAGAACAGGCAGGCTCACATACCTTCCAAAGTCCATTCCAGGCTTAGAAAACTCTGAGAAACATGTGCACTGGCATGCTCAACCCCTCAAGGCTACTGTTCACTACTACTGTGCTGCCAGACTGTTTGTGATATGAGCTTGACAAAGAAGATTTGAAAGTCAGAAACAATAGTAGAAGAATGCTGAGAATGCTTGATATTTGATACTTCAGGGTCAAGGATTGTATACTGAATTTCAGAATTATGATTAGCACAGGGAAGAAAATTATGTGCTTTGGGTTTTAGGCCTGGATCTTTCCTAGCTACCCGAAAGGACCATATTGTATTTGAAAATGCATGTTCCTTCGCTATTTGACCCCAGAGACGTTTTCACATCCATATATGGTGCTTCTCTATTCACAGTAGTCAGGAAATGGGACCAGCCTGGATGTCCATCAACAGCTGAGTGGATGATGAAAATGCTTACTAGCTATAAAGAAAAATGAGATTATGATATTTGAAGCAAAATGGATAAGTTGTAAAGTATTGTATTACATGAGGAAACGGACTCAGAAAGACAAAACCCATGTTCTCCCTCACATATGAATCCCAGCTTTAAATGCATGTATGGATGTAAATGAGTATGAGTATAGATAAAGGCTAAGAAACAAGAAAGGAGACTAAAAGTGGAGGGAGATCCTGAAAAGGGGAGGGAAAAAGGACACATGTGACTTGTAAGTGGAAAGGAGGTTGGAGGGACGGTACAAGGGTGGACACGGAAGAAGGAAGGGTGGAGGGGGAAAGTCAACTCAGATTTTGTTTGGAAAATCATAATGAAACCTAATACTTTGCCTGCTAATTAAAAAAGAATCTAACAGGTGCTGAAGCAATGGCTCAGCTGTTAGGAGTTCTTAACAGAAGACACAGATTTGGTTCCCAGCATCCACATGGTTCACAGCCTTCTGTAACTCCAGTTCCAGGGACTCCAACACCCTCCCCTGAGCACCTTCTGGCAAGCATGTAGATCTCATACCTAAGTGTAAGGAAAATTATCCATACACATAAAATAAAATATTTAAAATATTAAAAATAAGTTTAAAGGAAAAACTTAGAGCCTACTATGAACACCGTTATCTTCATTTTCTGATGGAGAACATGCTAACAGCATATGGTTATGGAAATTAAAATTGCATGTGATACAAGTCACTTCCTCTGCAGCACTCACCATACTTCCGGTAGCCCCAGCCGTGGGTAGATGAGGGAGGGCTCTGAGAGTGGACAGCACAGACATGGAACCTTTTTATTGTGGCTGTGGAATCCTCCAGGGCAGCAGTGTAGGCAGTATGGTGAGAGTTAGAAATATGGGCGTTATGCCGTTTCCACTAAATGCCCTCTTCCCTCTGTATTCCAAACCTCAGCTGCCTTAAGCTCTGTAAACCTGCCACTCGCTTCCTCATCACTTTGAACAAGCGACTATTGCACTTGTAAGGGAAGTAGCATTAGATATGGACCTTTCTTCCTGTCTTTTAGAGCCTCCTTCTCGCCGTGTCCTTCACTTGCACTTGTTTCTCTGAATTCTAGCCAGCACTTGCTGTTCTCATTTCCTCTTCTTAGTCAGCCTAATGGGTGCCTGGTGATTTCACTTCCCTCGGTTTCGTTTCATTTTCCTATGGTCCACGATGCTGAAACATTTCCACATGCCTACTTGCCGTATCTCTGCCTTGGTGACATGTCTGCTGGTGTTTTTGATGAAAAAATTTGCCCAGTTTCTAATTTGGCTGTTTGCTTGCTAACTTTTGACAGCTCTTGATGCACTTTAGACATAGAATATTTATGGTACATGGGCTTGGAATTTTTTTTTTCTCTGAGTGGTCTATCTTTTCATCGTCTCAGAATTTCTCACAAAAACAATTTTTAATTTTTATAGAATCATTCATATTTTTAACCTTAATGTTTAACTAAACCTGCCTACCACTAGACAGTACAAAGCTACACCATGTCCGCTGCCTGCAAACCACTTCCTCTTCTTCTATGATGGCAGCTGGTTTCAGCCTGGCTCACCTCATGCCTAGATGGAAGTCCTCCTTGACTCTTCCACTCTTATCAGCTTCTACCACTAAACACCAACTACAATCCCATTGGTTTTCAGTTATCCGTCATATCCTCTGGCTTTGTCATTTATCCCATCGCCAGTCACCTGGATCTAATTGCACTTCTGGTGTCCAGGTTTGCGTGATACAAAGCCAATTTCCATGGCGCTGGAGAATGGTCCATTTGGGTGCAACATAGTTATTTTATCCCTTTGTTAAATAAGAAGCTTAAGTAGTTTGCTATTCTTTCCAAAGAGAGGGTTAAAAATTTGAAACTTAATGACCACTCACTCTGAGGGATCTTTTTCTACCTGTTAATGAGCCCCATGCCAGGCGCTGGCTCCTGTTATTCTAAACTTCTCGTGGCTTCTCAGATGAACGGGTGGGTTCATGACTCTGATGCTCCATTTGGAATGTATTTTCAGATCTCTCCTTGAGACTTCTGCTCTGCACTTCAGAGTCAGCAAAAGCACTTGTTCCAGGGAGATCTTTCTGATTATGCAGAGAGCATTCTGAGTATAACCCAATCAAGACAGGAGGTGATGGGCTTTTATTTATACAGCTAAGCAAAGTATGTGGACCCCAGCTTACAAACAAATGAAACTCAGTAACCAAATCCCAACATTGACCAGGACTTTGTCTACATTCACTAACCTGCAATCTCTCTCGGTGGAGAGCCATGTCTAGTCTCTCTCACAGGATGCTTGGATCACAGGGCATGCTCATAAACCTTTGATAAATGGTTGAGACACAGCAGCATCCCTGAAGTGCAGTGCACTTCAAGTTCATGGTGTTTTCCCTTTGACCATCTCTAGAGGTCAACTCGGAACTCAGTAGTAAAAGAGTATGGGTGAGATCAGCAATTATTGATGTTTTAATGTTTACATTCCATGGCTAAGTGGGCACTTCTGATTCAGGTATGGCTGCATCTGTCCCGAGCAGCCACAGGAAGGCATAAGGCTACTTATGTTGTCTATAATTTAGCAGGGACAGACTGACCTTTCTACTATTGGACAGCTACTGAGTGCCAAAAGGCATCTATCCTCATCCAGTTGAAGGTCCGATCTGGCTCCAGCTGCTATTGGGTAATCCTTTCTGAAGTGGGATTCTTCGTGGTATTAATAAAGCAACTGATTATGACAACTTCAAATGTGTCCGGCTGACTCTAGATTATGAACTTTTCTCCAATGTGTGAGGAGCGTGGTATGTGGAAATTAGCCAGGGTTGTTTTTAAGGCACCACCACAGGGTAATGCCAGCTCCCTCATTTCTCCTTTATGCTCTCTCAAGCTGGGGGGGGGCTTATCTGCTTGTTTCTTGGGACCCTCATAGCCCGCCTAAACTGAGCATCCTCAAGAAATGAGGTTCACCACATAAAATGTCATCATACTTGCCCCCGGCAAAGCACCCCTTCCCTTTTAGTAAAGGGACTGTTAAATCAGGCCAACTCTGGCTTTCCAGTGACAACCTGCCTTGACAGCAGAAACTTGAAGTCAGCAGCTTAGTCCTGGCCTCACATCCTGGGCATTTTCATCACTAGAGTGTGATGAACTGTCTCAGTTTCTGAGAGCCTAACTTCTGACCACGACTTTCTGGCCGCCTTTTGACTGTTCAGCTGTTTCACAAGGACAATTGTTTTGTGTGATTTAAACAGCAGATTCACTGATTCCTAATGTGTTACTTTCACTTTATTTACTTCTTTTCTGAGAAGATTTTTTGTTGTTGTTGTTGTTGTTGTTGTTCAGCACAACTCTTAGGAAATACAGCCACCACCTTCTCCTTTCTTTGCCCATCAAACTCAGAAGCACGGCTGCCTCATCTCCATTTGAGCACATACGGGTAGATGTCACTGTAAATTCACGAGTTAAAACCTCAAGCAACCCCACTTTGCTGCTTTCTGGTACTATCTCCTTTCTCCTTATAGATCTTTCTCGACCATCTTAGCTGTACCATTGCCTTTAGACTTGCAGTCATCTTACCTTCCTGCCTGCCAAAGCCCACAGACAAACCGACACACACGTTTGCCTTCACTTCCTGCCCTGTGGCCACGCCCAACCTTTGCCCTGCATCGGGGGTCTCATGTACACACACCCCTTCCAGTTTCCCCCCGTTGTCTTCAGACTCTCAAAAAGAATTAGTTCTATGAAAAAAAAATACATCACAAACATTCCCTCTTAATATAATTACAGAGGTTCATTTAAATCTAATAGGATCATTTTAAACAATATTGTTCCTCTGGAAAACTTATACAGACTTCTTCCAGAAAAATCAATCTCTCTTTAAACTACAATGTCCCATGGTGTTTTATGGAAAAATCTTCTGTTTCCTAACTAACCCTTAAGTATTCATAGTCTGGTCCTACTTCTAGCCATGCACTACCCCAGCTGCTCTGGTTAGACAGGTCATGTCTCATGATGTACTTTGTGTACTGTCTTCCCTTTACCACAGTTCTCCCTTTCTCCTGCTTATCTAGCTAACTGGCAGATGAATGGCTGCTGGGCATTTCTGATGCCAAGCTCCAAGCCCAACCATTTAAGAAAATTATTGAAATTATATATATATATATATATATATATATATATATAATATTACTAAGAGACAGACTTAAAATGCCATACAACATCTTATTTTAAAGAATTAATTGAACTACATGAACTGTATATTACATATAATTTCAAGTTAAAATGTAAAAAAAAAAAAAAAAAAAAAGCTGAATATGCTGGCACATACTTATCACCCTAACATTTAGGAGCCTGAAGTAGGAGATCAAGATTGTAAGGCCATGCTAGGCTACATAGCAGAATCCCATCTTAAAAAATAAAAATGAAATGAAAAAGAAAAGAAAACCCAAAAATCAATATAATGAACATTTATATACCTATCTCCTGGCCTGAAAAAGTTAAGATTTTCCAGATTTAATTAAATTTACCTTCCTCCATTATTCTCAGACATTCTAGGCCCTATCTCACATAGCATGTTTATTTTTATTTTTAAGCCCTTAAATACGGAGCTGTAACCAACTGAAACTTTTAAGTACCTGACTATAGTGTTGCTTTCATGGTTTATAAAATCAACAACTCCTTCAGAGCATCTTATACTTGCATGGTCGATCAGCGTTGGGACGATACAGATTTGGGTCAGGCAATATCTGTGGAGGCTGCTCTGGGCACATGAAAGTGTTGGAGCATGCCTGGCCTTTGCCACTAGATATTTGTTTCCCAGTTGTGACAACTAAAGATGCTCCAGGCTGGAAGTAACATTCACACTTGGCTGAAAATCACTGATCTAGTATACACTACTATTTATGCTTCTACAGTTGTGATGGTCTTTGTGTGGGCACATACACTTGGATAGGATTTAAGGAACAGAATTTTAGCAGACAGAGGTAAGGGAGGTAGGAGCTAATGCCAGAGAAGCCAACAAAAGGTGACAGTGGCACCAGGGATGCTGGTGTCTTGAAGGCAGAAGAGGAAATGTCTGTGGTATGACCATGGTGACTGGTTGGCGAGCCATGCTCTGGTGGAGAGTGGGTTAGCATCTCCTGATACACCTGAGCAGCTGCTCCACAGATGCACCTGTAACTGGGGTTTGGGGACTGGCTGTCTTTGGATGGTTGGGAGCACCTGGGAAAAATGTTTACCCTGATTCTAGACAACAAACTGTTCTTAGAGACTAATGCACGTCTGTGTTGCTTCTCTCCCTGGGTTGCCTAAAGCCGACTTGGGAAATCAGAAAACACATGAATATTTGAAATGAATCTCACATCTAGAGCGCCGACTGGGACCATTGACTGTTTGGAAAGGATGGATACCATAAAAAGGATGTGATGGCACAGTGAATGGAAGAAAACCATGTACAGATGCATAATAAAAGCACTGAGGAGGGGCTGGAGACATGGCTCAGTGGTTAAGAGCTCTTCCAAATGTCCTGAGTTCAATTCCCAGCAACCACATGGTGGCTCACAAGCATCTATAATGTAACCTGGTGCCCTCTTCTGGCCTGCAGGTAAACAAGCAGACAACACTGTATGCATAATAATAAAATAAATCTTTTAAAAAAAACACTAAGGAGAGTCATGAGCCCACCAAGTATAAAAACTGACTGATACAGAAATTATATATCATCAGTGAATGTCACACCTAAGATTGACATAAAGGTTGAAAACAAAGGGGAAATATATGAGGTGAGTTCAAATAAGAAGGGAGCTTTTATAATAGTATCTGCAATTAGAATAAAATTCCAAGGCAAATCAAAGGTCACATAGAAAAATATAATAGTGATGTATGCATCCCACCAATACATACTACTGCTAAACTTCACACCAAAAGCATAATTTGCACATAAGGGAGCTATATACTCTATATAGTAAGCTATATAAAAGCTATAATAAGACATAAGATAGGGCCTTAGAAATGAACAGATTGAGGAAATAGTTAAGATTTGAAGAATTTTAATAACAGCTAAAAAACCCAAATGTATGTATTTACATAGGTAATTTTTGTATTTATGACGTTCTGTGCCTAGAAAGTTGAGAAAACAAAATCAGGTAATGCATTCACATGCGCTCAGCACCCATCAGGCAGAACAGGACATATCACAGGAAACCTCCTATCAGCATCTTTAGCCTACTTTTACCAGATATGATATAAGAAATCTAAATTAACATAAAAATCTCCAGCTGAATTCCACGCCCTTTGCAATAACACTGACAGTATCTCTTTCTTTCTTTCTTTCTTTCTTTCTTTCTTTCTTTCTTTCTTTCTTTCTTTCTTTC
>OU015757.1:36939282-36960283 GCA_907169655.1 Acomys percivali
TTCTTTCTTTCTTTCTTTCTTTCTTTCTTTCTTTCTTTCTTTCTTTCAACTAAATAACAAATATTGTTTATTTCAGAAAAATAAGAAAATGGATACACTTTTAGCAGTGACATCAAATAGCCATGTGTTAATCCATCATCTCAGACCATATTTGAGCATTTTGATGAACTGTTCATTTTTTAAACTACAGAAAACCGAGTTAATAGATAGAATTTGTATAGATAAATAAAATTTGAGCGATTGAAATGTAGTCTTTTTAAAGCACCACACCTAGATGTTTTTAATGGTGTTAGCTGTCAAATTTTTACAGAACTGAAAATCCCTCTGCAGCATAAACTAGCACAGCAAAACAAAAAGAGAAAACAATTGTAATTTGTTCTGAAAGCCTGGCCTATCCTAATGCAAAAACTAAATAAGGGTGAAGTGCGCTGAAAGGAAACCACAGACAAGTCGGTAAACACTGCGCACACACAATGACTGTCTAAAGCCAGCAAATTAAATCAGCCACACACTTAAAAACAGTATGAACATGTCAATTAAAATAGATTATGACCAGGCAGTGTTGTCAGTAGAAACAGAAGAAAGTTTCAATTTAGGGAAACTCTTAATTCTAAAGTGATGTAAAGAAGAAAGGTCATATGTTATCTCTTTAAGTTAAAAAAAAAAAGGGCAGTTTAACTCCAGTTTATGTTAAAAGCTGAGACTGGAAGGAACCTATTCTCAACCTTATACAGCATGTTTCTTAGAAATGTACAGTAAGACCACATGCTAGAGAAGCATTGAAAGCCTCTTTACCTTTGGAAATGGTGTGGCCAGCACCATGTGTCGTGGAGGTGCTGGCCAGGGCAGTAACAGGGAACCCATCAGGCATGCCTGCATTTGAAACGGAGAGGGCAAAACCCGACTATTGCGCCTGCAGCTCACAGCTTATCTTCCTAAAATATGAGACAACAGACGACACTCAGCTAGATCTCTGCATGGCTAAAGTAGTTGGATAAAATACTAGAGCCAGAATCAGTAGACTTTCCAAGGACTAGAACCAGTGAGCCCATCCAGTTCCAATGGAAACGAAGCATGAAGTGGCTGTGAGTTAGCCTTAAAGTACTTGTGCCATCCTGCCTCAGTCAAGTGAAGCAAATGGTATTAAAAGACCCAAAGAAACAATGAGACATTCCATATTCCTGAGTTGGAAAAGGCGCTGCTTTGAAAATGGTACTAGACAAATACATTTATAGTTATGCATATTAAATAAATATCTAGTCTATTTTATTGAAATCATGCTGAGTTGTCCATAACATTCACATGGTCTTTAGAAGGTAGATTAGAGACAATATTTCATTATTTCCATTCTTGGAAGTTATCCTAAAGCAATAACCACTAAAGCAGTGCTTCTCAACCTTCCTAAGCTCCGACCCTTTAATACAGACAGTTCCTCATGATTGTGGTGACCCCCCCAACCACAGAATTATTTTGTTGCTACTTTCGTAACTGTAATTTTGCTACTGTTATGAACCATAATGTAACTATCTCACATGCAGGATTGCTGATGTGTGGCCCCTTTGAAAAAATTGTTCAACCCTCCCGAAGGGGTCCTGATCCACAGGTTGAGAACCATTGCACTATAACAAAAGAAAACAACCCAGGGAAAGAAGACTAGAAGCATCTGTGCTTGTGGCATTGAGAGGCAGAGCTGTAACTGTGTGTGACCACATCTCAGCTGAGAATCCTCCGCTAAGGGTGGAGATGTACAGTGAGGTGCTGAGCAGACCTGGGGAAGGCAGAGTTCAAATAAACTGCAGAAGTACTACAGCTCTCTAAGGTCCCTGCTGCCCAGAGACAGCTTCACAAGTCAAACCATGCCAGCCTTGGTTCCTGGGCTCCCCTACTGTGCGTAAAGAACATTGGGTGAGACTGAACAAGGACTCCCCCAGGCCAGCTGTCAGGCCCTCTGGCTGCTGGTCTTGGGAAGCTCTGTCTTTTATTGTCTTGTCAAGAGACAAAGAGGGAAAAGTGAAGTCGTGTGATTTGAGAATAACAGCGGACAACTACCGTGTAGACTCTAAAATAGTAAAAGGATGGAAGCAAGCTCATACCAACAAATTTAAAGACTTGGGTGGAAACAACCATTAGGAAAACAAAATTCACATAGCACTGCTATAAGAATTAATCCACACTGTGTGCGTGTACTGGGGGCACTGGCTACATACCTAAATGTACTCTTCCCATGTGTAGAACCCCCTTTCTTTAAGAAGACGCTTCCTAGAGAATAGTAAGATTAAACACGGTCCCAGATGAGTTCTGCCTGCCACCATGAGAAAGGCAACTCAGACTCCATACAACATATTCTAGCACAGAACGGGAAAAAGAAACTGCCACAATTGTTGATGCAACACTGACCTCAAATCTGCTCACGTTGCCAAAAAGGTCAAGAAAGTTAATCTCATGAGCAATGATGCCTGGAATCCTAGACAAACTATTAGCAAATCGAATCTAGTGATACTTGGAGAAATAATGGGTCATGCCAATGTAGTTTACTTAAAGAATGTGAAAGTGGATTAGCTTTCAGAAGGAACTAGAATGGTGGGCCAGAGGTGGGGGAAGAAGAGGTTCAATATCATAGATGTTACTTCTCCCAGCCTGTAGAAATCTGACAGGACCCCCACCTCTCTCCTAAATAACCAGTCAGGTTTTGTTTTTTTTTTAAATGGATTAGAGTGTGACAATCTGATCCTCAAGATGAATGGAAAAGCAACACAAACAAACAAAAATACCCAAGAATAGCTAACAGATAACTTTTAAAAGGGAGTTTTTTTTTTTTTTAAATCAGTAACACATAAACTTATCAAAATGGTAAGATATAGTTCTGGAATATATGGTAAGTTGAGCTATGATAAAGAACACATTTCACACCATTAGAAAGGGATTTTTAAAATTCAATTACTACTATCCAACACTAAAATTATGTAAATAGCTACACATGGATAGATACATGGCCTAAGCCTACATGGAAGACATTTTTTCAGCATCTTACTTAGAAATATGTATTTGCGTTCTTAGACATTCATCCCAGAGACAGAGAGCAATGTAGGTGTATAGAACAGAGCCTTGGGGAGCTGTGCATAGCAGCGTTAAGCAGATTACAATGGATTATCAATAAGGCATAGTATACCTTCATTGTAGAGTATAATTCAGCAGTTGAAATAAATGGAGTTAAAAATGAGGCATTCATGTAAGTCCTAGGCAGCATTTCAAGGACACAGTAAGTTGGCGAACTGTTAGGACAGCAGTTAGTGCCTGGACCCTGTAGAAGACTGTAGATTTCATGGAGAGCTATTGGAGTCACTAAAGGGTTTTGAGCACAAGCTGCCACGATTTGATTTCTACTTAAAGAATAACCCACTGCAGGTCTGAGGAGCTGACTTAGTAAAATGCTTACCTTGAAAGCACAAGGTCATGAATTTGATCCCCCAAACCCCATATTTAAAAAAAAAAAACAGGCATGATGGGTACACTTGTGTTTTTAGCACTGGGGAGATGGGAACAGATTGGGAACAGGAAAACTCACTGTCTAGTCAGTGTAGCCTAACTGGTAAATTCTAGGCCAATGAGAGACCCTGCCTCAACACAAACAAACAAACAAACAAACAAACAAACAAACCAGCAACCACAGAACCTTGTGGACAGTGGCTAAGGAATGACAATCTGAGATATCCTTTGGCCTCTGCATACACATGTGTGTACATGCGTACATGTGCATGCACACGCACGCATGCGCGCACACACAAATATGTACACATTTTTGTACATTATGTAAGGCAGAGTATGTCTCATGTGGATACCAGTGAGCATATATGTCAGTGTCCATGGGAGCCTGTGGACGTTCTCTGATAATGGGGAAGGGACAATCTTGGCTGTGATTGAAGGTAAGGACAAGGGATTAGAAGGTTGAAACTAAAGGACACTGAGTAAATTAGTGTGAGAAGTGAAAGGACAAGCAGAACACACTATGCCTTACTTGTGGTTAGAGAAGACCTATTACAGAGGAAGGCCTTCTCATGCTGTGTGTGTGTGTGTGTGTGTGTGTGTGTGTGTGTGTGTGTGTGCGCGTGAATGTGCATGTGTGTGCTACACGTGTCTAGCCTTTAATGGCTGAGCCATCTCTCCAAACCAGGAAGCTTTCTCATAAATAACTCTTCCCTACTTTGTTTCAATACAGAAGTCTTGATTATCTGAGTCCCTTTCTTCTGTTTTGTAAAAATAGTTGCCAACGATGAAGTTGCTGCTCTAAGTTATGAAGTGTGAGTATCTCATCCAGCAGAGGATCCAAGGCATTTTGTACTTTCTGTCTGCCTTGGTGTTGGGAAGTAGAGCACTAGGTACAACATGGCTTTTCAGATGGAAACATCCAGAGTAAGGCCAGGTGTCATGGGGAGAGGCCATAATCCCATCATTTGGGAGGTTGAGACTTGAGACTTGTGAGCCCAAGGCCAGCCTGGTCTCCTAGTGAGTTCCAGGACACCCTGAACTACACACACAGACTCTGTCTGAAAACCAGAAGGAAGGTAGAGGGGGAGAGGAAGAAGAAGAGAGAGAGGAAAAGAGAGAGAGAGGAGGAGGGAGGAAGGGAGGGAGTGACAGAGTGAGAAAGAGAATTTATGATATGTTGAGGCAATCTTAAGGCCTATTTCTATGATAACAGTCAACTCTCATGTGGATAATAACTGAACATTTCTGTTACTCTATCTGCTGTTACCATAATGAAATACCTGGAGCTGGATTATAAAGAAAATGGGATTATGTCAAGAATGTGCTGCTGATGGTGATGTTGGCTCTGATGAAGAAGATCTCATGGAAGATGGGTTCACAATGTGTGGGGGTTTGTGTGAGATAGAGAAAGCCAATGAGAAAGGAACCCAGAGAGAGACTGAAGTCCAAAGAGAACTATCCTAATTCCTCTCACGAGCATGCCTACAATAACCTAAAAGACTCAGGCTAGATTCACTGTCTCTCAATACAGGGCAAACTTCTGTTACATGGATCCCTAAGAATCAACCACACCCAAACTACAGCTGTGCTTGTTGTTCAGACTAGAGCTGCAGGACTGACTGGCAAAGTGTGATGACATTAAGCCTTGGTAAGACACTGTGTTCCCTCTTAGAGGTGTGTGATAGGCTCACTTGCTTTAAGTAATTAAATCAGGTGAGATGCTTCCAGAGCTAGCCAGGCGCACTCAGTCTCTCTAGGTTCAGCCTCATGATCTCTGCGACCTGATTTCTTTTTAGTGTGCTTGTTAGAGTAGACAGTGATGGGGACTGAGGCCACTCACTCATTTGCCTTGAGATTTATATAGATTTTGGTGAGAGTCCTGGAAGCAGTTTTAAATAAACTGGAGGTCAGTCAATGGCCCCCAAGAAACCTCAGTCCCTGAGACATTACAGTGAGCATCAGTTTAAGAGAATGGCCAGACATGTAGCTTGTATGTAGGGAGTGTTTTTGTTTTTAATAGATGAATGATTCTTTTCATGCTGTATTGCTTGTTAATTTGATCTCCTGGACTTTTAATAAGTGGTTGTGTTCATTTGGGTCTTTCAAGAAGCAGATATGAGGATGATATTATATATTCAGGAAATACTGGGTGAACACCCCTGAGAGAACTTGGATGGGCAGGATTACTTGGGGAAAAGTCAGGCTGCAGTGACAGACAGCCGTGGTGCTGAGCACACTGCAGAGGCTACACAGGAGCCAGACCCATAGAGCACTTCAGAAGACTGCTGTCTCTCCCAGGAATGGCCTGCTCCCTGCCCCAGTCCTGTGCAGTGAGAGATGGGGAGCACTGTGGGAAGGGTGGCCTCAGCTCCAAGATGTGGTGGAGCCTGCGTGTAGCAGTTGAGTCTTTTCCTTAGCTGTTCTGGTGATGGTGGTCTGCTCAGGCACTCCTGGAACTTGGATGGGGCCAACCCTGTGCAGGGCACAAATAGAACCACAGGTGGAGTGAGTTAACGAGTGAAACACCCTGATCCTGTCCAGGAGACACGTTTTTGCTTTGTATTTACCCATCTTCTGACTCTTATATTCTTTCTGTTCCCTCTTCTCTGATGCTCCCTGAGCCTTGGAGGGGGTGATACAGATGCCTTATCAAGGGCCATGCATTTCACCATCACTTACTCTCAGTGGTTTGGTAAGGCAAGGGTTTCCACATTAACCACCATCAGGGCAGCAAAAAGGTTCTCTGATGATGCCTGGGAACAGCATTAATATGTGAATATATACATGAGTAATTTATCAGACAGTGTGACTACATGGCCATTAGCAAACAAATAACAGTAGCTATGATAACCCTCCACCTGAGGCCTGTGATGTGCCATTGGATCTTGACCAGGTTCACAGTACCAACAAAGCACAAATCTCTCCAATGGAGCAAGCTTCAAATCTAAGCAGAAAGTGATTGCTTATGCCCATAACTGTCATGCAGCTATTTCATTAAAGGGCACATCTAACCTGGCAGGGCATTACTGTAGTTTTCAGGATAAGACTGTTGATGACTCTTCCGCACCAGCAGCCCACACAGTACCTGTTAGTGCTAAAGAAAGCTAGTGAGTAAGGAAGGAGCTTCCAGTCCTGTTCCAACTTGATTTCTCTATAAGCTGTGACCAAAGCATATAGTATTTTACTAACAGGGTGTTGTAGAAAGATGAATTACTCTTTCTATATTAATCAATACAGTAAATTATCAAGGCTGTACTTTTCTCTAACTAGCTAGTTCCCCAATGACCGACAGAGAGAAACTATGATTTATTTTTAAGCTGTAAGCACTATGCTGGGCAGAATCTGAGCTACTCTAATCCTAGTACCTTTTAAACCCACATGAAAACCAATCACTTGTCAATCTGATGACTCCCTGGGTGACTTCTGCTCCATCAATCTGCTCCTACAGCCAAGTGCTCCAAGATTTCTTGCCTTATTGGGACTCCTTTCTCCCTCCTCATCCTTTTCCTTCTCCCTGGAACACATGCTAGATACCTAAAACTCCACCTCCCTCTCTTCTACCCAGTCATAGGCGCCAGCATCTTTGTTTAGCCAATCAGGGATAATTGGGGAACATTCCGTATCATTACAAGATAGTTCAACATTCATAACAATGCCCACAGCAGGGTGGTAACCACATCTCAAGGCACTGAGCATTTGAAAACACAGTTGGACCTTCATCCAACAAACAGGGTCTCACCCAGTTCTGGTGAGCAACCAAAAGCAATGGCAATAACCTATACTGTTTTGGGGGGACTTTTGGCCTCACATTTTATTTGTATAACTCTTTAATTTTTATGCTTTAAGATTGTTATTACATTTGGTGTGTGTGTGTGTATGTGTGTATGTGTGTGTGTGTGTGTGTCTGTGTGTCTGTGTGTGTGTATGAATCTCAGGTCTTTAGCTTTGGTTTGCTACTGGGCCCTCTCACTAGCCATAATTTTTATGTTTTTGTGTTGCTGGGAATTGAACCCAAAACCTCACATGTGTTAAACACACATTCAAAGTTTGACGTGCCCTGAGTTCCTTTTAAAGAGAACTTTACTGAAATATAATTTGTGTACAGCAAAGTTCACAAATTTTAAGGATATAGCACAATGTTTTTCACAAGTGTGCATAGCGATTTATCCATGACCCAGGTAGCAGGGAGCATGTCTTTTGTTGAGGTAAGTTCTTGAGTAGCTCATCGCACTCCATAAAGACTTGTTTCCTAGGCCCGAGTAAGGGTCCCTGTAGTGGATGTAAACGTGTTTTTGTTTTGATCCCAAGTATGGGATATAAAACAGACTGGTATCAGAGTGTGCAGTGTTTGTCCACTAGACAAGGACTTTTGAGAGAACAGGTGATGCTCGTCCACTAGAAAAGGAAGTGCCTCTTGCTGGGGTATGGTTTTTGCCAACTGATAACCATACTGAAAGGAGATTCATATATGAGCTCCAAAACAAGAGGTGGGGCTTTTTGGTCTTGTTATTATTTCCTATCCTTTGGCTGTTCATTGCTCCACTTCAAGACGCTCCTAGAGAGAAACGCTCCAGAGAATGCTTCGAGGTTCTGGGTTCCAGCTGCTGCTCCAGATTCTTGCTGCTGCAGTTGCAGTCACCTTTGCTGACTTGCTGCTTTTCTATTTAAAGGGTCTGCTGGAATCTTGACTATGAAGAGTAGAGTTGCCCCAAGGAACTGAATCTAAAAAGCTCTATTTCTGTTCCCATTAACCTCTTTTCTCTCCTATCTAGGGTAGGTGGGTTGGAAGGGATATATAAGCATTAAAGGACCCCAAATAAAGTAGCTTTGAAAAAGTTCAAAGCCTACAGGCTGTAGTTGTAGGTTATCACTACAGAAAGATCACAGAGTAGAAGTGACATAGCATTTCAGTGATGATAGAGGACTTGGAATACCAATTTTAACGAACGTTATCAGGGGAGACCCCTCTTATAAGGCAGTCTTCTAAGATTACAGTTACAGAGAACAGTGCTGATTAAAGCTGGCTTCTGTCACAACAATTTTGATGAACGGCACCTTTTAGACATTTCATCACTTGACGTTGTTGGGCATGCAATCTTGTATTAAGGAATCTTAGTTTTTTGCATTGCAAAAAGACAGAACTTCCTTTAAAAAAGGATGACAATTCTAAGGAAGCTTTTGCTGCCGTTTCTATTAATATTTAATGGCCAGAAAAATGCACTTGAGGCTCTATCGAAATTCTCAGAAATGGATTTGTTTATCCTTTCAGCTTTTTAAACAGAGTTAAATTTTAAGAAAGCATTTGATGAACACCTATGTAGTGGTTCAAATGAGAATGGGCCTCCATAAATTCACAATTTTGAGTACTTGGTCCTCAGTTGATGGAACTATTGGAGAAGAATGAATGGCCTTGTTGGAGGAAGTATACCACTGGGGGGAGGGCATTGAGGTTTCAAAGGACTCCTGCAATTCCCAGTGAGTTCCCCCCCCCCTTAAGAAGAAAAAGAACAAACGCTGATGATAAAAGCAGATGAAGGTTAATCTCAGGGAGTATCGTGGTGTTTCCAAAGGGCAAAGCCAGCCAACACTGCTCTCACCTGGGACAAAGCCTGCAAGAGGGTAAAGCCAGCCAAGACTGCTTTCACCTGAGACAGAGCCTGCAAAGAGGCAGAGCTCGCCAAGCCTGCTGTCCTTCCACAGGAGCTGATTCTAAGTAGCTGTGGGTATAGCAAGTCGCTGAACTGGGGAGTGGAGCCAGGAACCCAGAAAGAAACGGATCCATCAGACTTGTGTTCAGATGGGATGCAGGAGGAAAGAGGAGGCTGGAAGTGGGTTAGTGGCAACCAACTACTTACAGGGCAAGACTTGGGGTGGGGCTACAGCTAGGCCTAGAGTGATTGCCACTTCTCAGGGAAGTGTGTTTGTTCACATCCCAGTTGGATAGACTGTACTTGGTGCCAGTTGGAATCAGCTGTGGCAGTGTGTCAGCTCCATGTAAGTAGAAAGGTTTGACAGAATCTAACAACTGTGAAATTGGAAAGCTGTAATAAAACCATGTGAAGGGGATTGTTGAAATGGTAGAAGAGGAAGTGGTTCTCTGAAGGGTCAGGGCAAAGCTTTACAACAAAACCGTTAAGAACATTTATAAGTTAAAAGTGTTTTTTATAAAGATTCAGAAAAATGAGGTAGTGCCAAATATATTGTGACCACTAGTGGACCCGTGTGCCTGTCACAACAGCCACCCCAGTTGTGCCCCTCAGAGGCAGAGGTTTTAACCCTAGTAGCTATCTTTTCTATTGATCTGTGCACTTAAGGTTATGCTATAACGGTATTTCTCGATTTTTATCAGCTCAACATTATTTATTCATTTCCATTTATGATAGTTGAAATTTTTACCCTCTTAAATGCCACTTGCTTTCCATTCTTTTTCCTCCAGGGAGTTGCTTGATTAAACCAACATTCAGTACTTTCATTATTATAGTATCTTGTAAATGTTTAGGACCAAGCCAATTTTTTTTTCAATGTAATAAAATTTAGTTAAAAATTTTTTCAAAGTTTTCCTTTTCCAATATGAGTAGCAATTTTCTTTTTAAATTTTCTTATTTTTTAAAGATTATAATATAATTTCACCATTTCCCCCCTTTCCTCCTCCCTCTAAACCTTCCCACATACCTCATTTTAAATGACCATTTCCCATTTTGGAAATGACATTCTATCTTTCTAAAATTAGTACTTTCTTGTGGTGCTAGAGATTGGGTTGTTACTTTTAAAAACTTGCATACTGTGAGAATATCTCTAAGTCACACACTGGGTATCTTTTCTATCTCCCAGTAAACCCGTTTCCCACAGACTCAAAACTGTAAAGCCTTCTGGTTTCCCTTCCTCCCTCTTCTCAAAGACAGAGAAATGGGTTCCTTGCTGTTGATGCTACTGTTAGCCTGAGACATGGCATCTTATTTTTCTTATGAAGTCCCAGACTTCTTGGCTCCTTAGTCTTTTGGCTCCATCTATCTATCTATCTATCTATCTATCTATCTATCTATCTATCTATCATTTATTTTTGCTATAGCATATGTTGCATGATGTCTTCAGCCAATGTTATGGGAAAAATCAGTTTCCCCAATAAGCTATGTTGAAGTTCTGCCTCAGGTACCTACAGTTGTGACCATATTTGGAAATGGAAAGTTGTATGTCAGCAAGCTAAGGTGAAGGCATCATCAGGCTTATGTGTTAAGCCGACATGCTGAGTGTACCTAAGAGAGGAAAACAGATGCAGATGGGCACACAGGGAGAGTGCACTACGATGGAAGAGTGGTTGGAATCATGCTGCCCAAAGCCAGGGCCTTGGATGGCCAGAGATCATCAAGATGACGGAGTAGCGCCCTGAACAGATTCCCTTTGGAGGGGCCCTCCCTACTGACCCCTTAAGTTTGGACTCCAACTTCCCAAAACAATGAGAGAATAAGTGCCTGGCTCTGTTTTTCTTTGTGGTTCTGGGACACGAACTCAGGGCCTATGCTAATCACTCCAGCACTGAGCTGTAGCCAGGCTCCAAATCTTTTGAAGTACTGAGTCTGTGTTTGTTTGTTTTGGCAGCTCAAGTAAGGGCATGAAGAACATTAGTGCAATCTTGGTGAAAATGTTTTTATTTACTTTTATTTTTGATGACATAACATTAAAAAATCATTTATGGGAGGTGGTAGCCGCATGCAGTGACACTTGTGTGGTCAGAGAACTTGCTGGAATCTGTTCTCTGCCTTCATCATGTGGACCTGGAGAATTGATTCAGGTTGTTAAGGTCAGCAGCAAGTGCTTTTACCACTGAGCCATCTTGCCACACTCTTTATACATTCTTTCTTAACTTTATTGAAAGTTTCAGTGGGACACACCAGGTTTTTAAGCTATCAGGTTGATAGCTATCATAAAACACTTCCTTATTATTAAAGGCTATGATATATAGGAAAAATCAGGCATTACAACCTTTGGGGAAGAACATTTTTTTGTTTGTTTGTTTCCTACAGAATTGTAGGTTAAAACTGTTCCTATATAGTTTCAAGAGCATTCTTTTCTGTTTTGTTTTAAATTATTGTTTTATTTTTGGAGATTACAATATAAATACATAATTTCTCCTTTTTGTTTCCTCCTCTAAACTCCTCCCATATACCCCTTCTCTCTTTTAGATTCATGGCCTATTTTTAAAAGTGTTTTTACATATATATGCACATATGGACACACATACACGTACTCATATTCCTAAATGCAACCTACTCGGTGGAATGTTATCTATATGTATAAGATCTCAGGGCTAACCAATGGAGGGTATTTTCCCTGGTGTGGTGGCTTAAATCGGAATGGTTCCCATAGACTCCTGTTTTTGAAAGCTTGGCCCATAGGGAGTGGCACTATTAGGAGACGTGGCCTTGTTCGAGTAACTGTGTCATTGTATGAGCAGGCTTTGAGGTCTTTTATGCTCAAGCTATGCCCAGTGTGGCACACAGTCTCCCCCTGCTGCCTTTGGATCAGCTCCTTCTCCAGCACCATGTCTGCCTGCACACCGCCATGCTTCCCACCATTGTGACAATGGACTGAATCTCTGAAACTGTAAGCCAGCCCCAGTTAAGTGTTTTCTTTTATAAGAGTTGCTATGGGCATGGTGTCTCCTCACATCAATGGAAACCTCAACTAAGACATGTGAGTATAAGGACAAATATTTAAAATGCAGTTAGGGATTGTGCTGGTTTAGTAAAGTGGCAGTTACAGGTTCGCCTTCAAGATCCATGACTTCATTAGGCCCGGACTTCTCTAGGCACTGTGTATTCAGATGATAATTTTGTGGCCCGAGATTTGGTTAAAGTCCAGACATGGGCATTGCCATTTCTTTCTTTCTTTTTTTTTTAATTTAAAATTTTAATTTTATTAATTTATTCAGATTACTACTCAATTGTTATCCCATCACTTGTATCCTCCCAATCCTCCCTCCCTCCTACTTTCACCCTATTCCCCTCCCCTAGGTCTATGACCGAGGGGGACCTCCTCCCCCACTATATGGTCATAGGCTATCGAGTCTCATCTTGGTAGCCTGCTTATTCTTTCTTTGAGTGCCACCAGGCCTCCCCACCAAGGGGAGGTGGTCAAATATGGACAGAGTTCATGTCAAAGTCAGTCCCTGCTCTCCACACAACTGTGGAGAATATCTTGTCTATTGGGTAGATCAGAGTAGGGGGCATTGCCATTTCTACGGAGGATTTCCAGTTACAATGTTGTATGAAAATTACTTCCCAATAATCTCTAATTGGTTAATAGAGAAGCTGAAGAGCCAATGACTGGGCAGAGGAGACAGTAGGCGAGACTTCTATTCCCAGTCTGGGGTGGAGAGTCTCAGGTAGGGACCAGAGAAAGGAGAAGAAGAACTCACCGTGAGGAGGACCATGAGGAGTTCGCCGTGAGGACAGAGAGACAGAGCAGAAGGTCAATGCAAGACTGAGATGGCGAGCGAAAGGGCACCTGGGTGGAGGTAGCCAGAGTAGCATAATTTGATTAGAATAGATAAATAAGTTACAGTACTTAAGGACTGTTGAGTAAATCTTATAGGTTTCTGTATCATTTGGGAGCTAGAGTGAGTACTAGAAAAGGCCCCTATTAATACTATATTTCTAACTGGATAGTTAGCTAAGATTCCATAGCAGGAGTGATTTCCCCTTTGCTGAGAGATCTTAAGTCCAATTAGAGAGCTGTTGGTTACTGCTAAGGTATGCATGCCACTGTTGTACTTTTAGGGTAATTACTTAATTTTTCAATGGTTTTCTTTTGTTTTCCTCCTTATCTAAGGATGTTAGAAGCATCATGTAGGTTCGGTGCAATTCGTTGCTCTGTCAGTGGTAAGGATGGGCCAACCAACCAACTGCTATGGCACAAAACCCCAACAATTCAATTCTTTGCACAGATCTCAGCTTGAGTTTATTTTATAAGGTACTCTTGCTTTTCTTATACTTAAAAACTATTTTCTATGAAGCAGTGTAGCATGTCACACCAGCAGTAGCCTCATATGGGTCCTGTTTAGTAGGTCTCTTGATTTTGTCAAGAGGCCCCATGTGTGGACTAATGTTCCCATCAAGGTATGCTCTGGGATTTGCATAATGATGACACCGTCTAGTGATATTTCTTAAAACATATCCCCAGTGATGGGAATCAGTCTTTAAAAAAACAGACCATATTATCAGATTATCCTGAAGGGACCCTGGGTGGTGGGACAGAGGAGCTGACTGATTTCCCTCTTCATCCAGCCATAGATGGTGATCAGTTAAGGTGCCCTCTACCTTTTAAGGCCCAGGCTCCTAGGATACCCCAAACCTCCATCCAAACCACCTCTTTCCTACTACAAAAAGCCATGCCATTGAGTGGGATCAATCTCATCCATGATAAAAGGCCATAGCTGCTCTCTTCAAAGGCCATTGCTGTGAGAATGGGATTCCAAAACTGGACAGGAAAGCTTCCTTGAACAAAGTTTTCTTCTCTGAAAGGCTGAAGGACTTCCTGCTTGACAAACACACACATTCCTTAGGATGGAGATCTTGAAGTGTCACAGGTCAGGACACAACCTGACTGGTGACTTCATGGAAGGAGGGTATCTCAGCCACACACATGAATCCTGGGATTGTGCAAGTTTCCTGGGGTATGCACTTTGTCTCTTTGATCCTCTTTCTGTATAGCAAATTTACTGTGTGATGTTTAAAGCAAAATAAATACAGTAATCTAAGAATCGATATAAATTAATATAAAATATATCCAAAGGAGAGGGAAGAAACCCTAAACATTTATCACAAGTTTCATTGTAAAAATCTTCAAGTAACTGTAGTACAGATTCCAGTTTCAAAAACAGACCTTAGGGATTAGAGGGATGGCTCAGTGGTTAAGAGCAAGCACTGCCCTTCCAGAGGACCTGAGTTCGGTTCCCAGTACCCACACCTGGCAGCTCACCATCACGTCTAACTCAAGCTTTGAAGGCATTTGATGCCTCTGGCCTCTGTGTACACCCACACTCCTGTGCATATGTCCCCACTCCAAAATATAAGTAAGAATAATAAAATAAATCTCTAAAAACAGATTTTTGAGGTTTCTATTTCTATGACCTTAACAAGACCAGTTACTGTGAGATTCTTCATCACAGTGTACCCAGATGATAGAGAAACAAGAGCAAATGTTTCTCTAAATTCTTTGCTGAACTTAAGGAGAAGGAAGACAGCATTAAATCTAAGAAAAAGATACCCCTTAATCAAATTGAAATTAGAACAAGGACATAAGGTGACTGTCTCTAGAGTTGACCGAGGGGAGGAAAGAGGCCAGCAGTCTATGGTGTCCCAGTATTTCATGAGAGGTAGAAAATGCTTTCTTACTGACAGGCACCTGCTGCATATGGATGAAAAGGCAGTTGCCAGGCTTATTACCCCCATCAGAAGGTACTCTACAAGTTTAAGTGGTATTTTTATGGGCATTCTGCCCATACGTCAGTTTTATATCAGCCTGGCCTAAGCTAGAGTCATTTTGAAAAAGAGAACCTCAGTTGAGAAAATGCTTCCACCAGATTGGCCTGTGGTGCCTTTTCATGATTGATGGCTCATTTGCATGGGACCTAATCACTGTGGGTAGCTAGCGGTACCCAAAGTGCTAGCGGTAGGCTGGTGGCTCTGGGAGCTTTAAGAAAGCAGGCTGAGCAAACCAGGGGAGAGCAAGCCAGTAAGCAACCTTCTTTCATGGCCTCTGAATCAACTCTTGCCTTAGATTCCTGCCCTGTTTGAGTTCCTGCCCTGACTTCCGCCCCTCAGTGATGGACTGTAAGTTGTAAGGTGGAATAAACCCTTTGCTTCTCAAGTTGCTTTTGGTCATGGTGTTCTACCACAGCAGTAGAAATCCTAGTTAAGACAGGCATCATCTTCCAGAATTGGGCCTGGTTGCCTTATATGCATTTGGTGGACCGCCTAGCAGCTGAAGGGCATTATTTTCTCTTGTGGATAAATACAGCCATCTGCGTAAATATTGTAATTAGGATTATAGCAGCACGTTTTGGCTCCTTTTGTTAAATAACGCCCACCAGAATTGTTCCTTAGATATGACACGAATGATCATTGATGGCCAAAGTGTTAGGTTTACATCAACTGGAAAATCTGTGAGTGTGAACACTGCCGTCAATGAGAGACTTCCGGTGACTGTTTCTTTGTCTGTAATAATCACAAAGGATTCATAAAGAAGAAGGTTAGGCGATGGAAGCTGCCAGAGCTCAGCAGGTTGTTTTGTTCAGAGAATGTAGATACAGCAGGCATAAAGAGCATGGCACTGAAGCATGGCTGCCAGCAAGTCCATGCTCCTGTCAGTCTTCATTCTTAGGAGATGTGGCAAAGATCTATTTGAAACTTAAATGCTAATACCTGTATGTTAGAGTCTGAGACCATTTAAAGTACTAGGATTATAAAAAAATTTTAATTAATGAAGTGGTCGGATAAAAATGGATCATGGTGACATCATAAGGCTGTGACTCACTCCTCTCGTGATTATGTTATATTGCCTTTTTAATCTTTATAACATTTAAAAGGACGACAACCGTGCCATTTATCTTCAAAATGCTCTTTAAGTCTCCTTCTGCAAGCTTAATCTTTCCATTTTTCACTTTCTTGAAATTCATTGGTTATGAGAAATTTCTTGATGCTCTTCAGATTGATTTTAGCTTTCTTTAAAGCTTTGGGGTAAAACAAAAACAATAACAACAGCCACAACAAACTGAGCTTTTGACTCAGATGCTAAATGCTGGCTCTGCGAGGACTGCAGTGGTGACAATGTAAGTCTTTGCTGAGGAAAGGCTGAGCCATTGGTAGTGACACATGCCCTTGCTGAGGCACATCCCTCCATCCCTGTGGGTGGGGAGACTTGGGCAGCACAGGGCAGTAAGCCCCTTGTCTTGCTACCTTCTCCTCACCCTCTGCTGTTGGCACTGTCACTTTGCAGTTGTTACACCTCACACCAAGCCAAAGCACTCTAAAGTGCCTTCACCCAGCAGCCAGAAAGCGCCCCCTCCCCGCCCCCACCTCCGGCATCTGTGCATTCAGTTACTCAATTCTGCATAGCTAGTGACAGCCAGTTACCTCACATCACTTTTCTGGAAAAATTAAAGAATGACAATGTTCTGAAGAAGGGGCAAAAGTCTGAGATGTGGAGCTGGGGGAGTCTGTGCTCCCTGGGGGTTCACGACCGCCCTGTTCATTTAAGAAGAAAGCAGTCTGGTGTTATCAGAGAGAGCTTCATGGGAGTAGGAGGAGGCAGAGCTGTGTGTGCACTGGAAGAAAAGACAAATGCATCCCCTCCCTCAAAATGCTGGAATTCAGAAGCAAGGTCTCTGTCCTGGCTATTTATTTAACCACATCTTTATCACATTGAGAATTTGGACAAGGTGGAGGTCTGGAACCAGGCTCACAGAAGGGGCTGGCCTGTCTATCAACTCTAGCTTGTGGTTAATAATTGCATGCCCATTGTTGATAAGATGTTAACAGAACAATAGTATTATACTGAAGATGTGCAAACGGTACCAAGTTTCAGTGCTGGTAATGCAGGGTTATTGGACCAAGGCTGCACTCATCTGCTCTGTGTCTTAACCACTTCTGCAGCTACAAGAACAGAACTGAATAGCTACCACAGAGATAGGATGATCCTTAGAGTCAAAACCACTAAATATGTGGCTTTGTTTGCGGGGGGGAAACATTGTCAATCTCTGTCTAAGCTCTTTTAAAAGACAAGGGACTAAAGGAGAAGTCAGAATGTCCAGAGCAGGATGGAGCCGTAGGAAGACAGCTCCAACTTGACTGAACCTTATGCATCTATATATTTAGCTAAATTTATTAACTCCAGTGACTTTGATCCCCCCACAACTTATCATTCTGTACGTGCTTATAAAAAGCAGTTTTAAAAAAGTATCAGATATGTAAATTAAAATTTAAAAATTCCAAATGATTTCTGGGAACCCTGAAAGCTTTTGATGACAGTTGTGGTGTTTTATTTTAATTTTTTTGCAAGCATTCAGATGGGTGAAGAGCCTATGCAAAAACACTGTCTTTCAGAATTGTAGGTCCAAATCAATTTTAATAAAATTCTAGAGCCTTTGTTGAACTTTCAATGGCAGAGGGATAATAAATGTCCTTTGTTCTTGGAGTCTGCCAATCATGTATTTTTCCTTTATTGTGGATCTTCAACATTATTTTTACAAGACTAAGGGGCATTGCCTTATACAATGTGTTTAAATTTGTTTTTGTGTATGTGTGGTGTATGCATGTATGTGCCAGGATACCTGTCTATGGAGGCCAGAGGTGATGGTGAGTGGCCTCTCTGAGGGCTCTATACCTTAACATTTTTTTCAGTATTTAATTTTTTGTTATAATTTTTATTAAGTTAATTTATTTATTCACTTTACATCCTGATCACAGCCCCCTCCCTTCTCTCTTCCCAATCCCACTCTCCCACCCTCTTTCCTCTCTCCTTCCCCTCATAAAAGAGGAGCTCCCCCCTCCCCATTATGCCATACTAAACTATAGGGCACGTTAAGTCACACCAGAACTAAGGGATTCCTCTTCCACTGAGGTCAGACAAGGCAGCCCAAGTAGGAGAAAGGGATCCAAAAGCAGGCAACAGAGTCCATGTCAGAGACAGCCCCACTCCACTTGCTAGGGGACCCACATGAAAGCTAAGCTCCCCATCAGTTATATATGTTTAGGGGGTCTAGGTCCATTCCATGCATGTCCTGTGGTTGGTGCTTCAGTCTCTGTAAATGGACCTAGTTTAGTTGACTCTGTTAGTCTTCTTGTGGAATTCTTGCTCCCTCTGGATCCTTCTATCCTTCCCCTGACTCTTCCACAGGACTCCCTGAGCTCCGCCTAATGTTTGGCTGTGGGTCTCAGCAGACACACATATCATGTACTCACTTACAAGTGGATATTAGCTATACAGTACAGGATAAAAATCTTACAATCCGCAGACCCAAAGAGGCTAAGTAACAAGGAGGACCCAAGGGAAGATGCTTGAATCCCACTTAGAAGGGGAAATAGAATAGACATGGGAAGTGGATGGAGAGAGCTAACTGGGTGGGAGAGGGTATGGGGAGGAGAACCAGAGTTGAGATCAGATAAAGGGGGAGGTGGGGGTGAGAGGTGAGAGGGCTGGGAGAGAGAAGGGCAACCAAGGGACGTATCTTTGGGACAAGCTGGAGACCTGTGTGTGACAAGGTAGGCTCCTGGGAGGACATGGTGGTGACTCCAGCTGAGACTCCTAGCAGTGGGAGACATGGTGACTGAAGTGGCCATCTCCTAGCCAGGCAGGACTTCCAGTTGAGGAAGGGGGACGCCAACCCACCCACAAAACCTTTGACCCAACATTTACCCTGCCTACAAGATGTGCAGGGATAAAGATGGAAAAGAGATTGAGGGAATGCCCAACCAATGACTGGCCCAACCTGAGACCCACCTCATGGGAGAGAGCCAACCCCTAACACTATCAATGATACTCTGTTATGCTTACAGACAGGAGCCTAGCATAACTAATCTATGAGAGGTTACACCCAGCAGCTGATGGAAACAGATGCTGAGACCCACCTTAACTTTTTTTTGAGACAGGTCTCTCTTTGAACCCACAGTTCACTTATTTGGTTAAGCCAGCTAGCCAGTGAGCTCCAAGAACACTCTTCTATCTGCTTCCGCAGGGCAAGGATTATAAGCATTTACTCACTCGTTCCTGAGTTTTGATGTGGGTGCTGGGGACCTGCAGGTCCTCATGATTGTGCAGCAAGCATTTTACTGATGGAGCCACTTTTCCTAGCTCCCAATTTTTGAAAGCAAGCCCCACAGCCTGGACCCACGAAAATTATAATCATGTTGTTGTACCTCACCAGCCACTTCCTGATGCCTATGAGGTACTAAGCTGCCACCAGAATCTGCCCCACAAACATACTTTTCCAGTGAAATTTGGTCAAATCATCTTTGCCTCACCTCTGCTTTCTAAAATATGTGCAAATGCACCTAAATGGAATTCTGTCAATGACTAGATCCTAGCTGTAATAGATTCTGGGAAGTGTCGTTTTTAGACCTCTAGGCTTAAGGGAACACTTGCAGGAAGGAAAAGACGGGGCATGTGGAACTCACTCATCTGGTCTGCTTCTTACTGATGTTGTGACTTAAAACAGTAGCGAGGTATCTTTCTGTTCCTGAGGTCAGAACCGAAGCCTTACAAAGGCTAGAATCAGTGTGTTAGCAGAGCTGCATTCCTCCCAGGGGCTCTGGAAAAGAACTTCCCATTGCATCCTTTCCCATGCTTCTAGAGGCCTCCCACGTCCATTCAGCCACAGCAGTCTGACTTCAGATTCTCTTACCATAATTCTTTCTGACCTCAGCCTTCATATCTTCTTCCTATGAGGACTCCAAGTTTACAGGGGGCTCAGCAGAGATCCAAGGATAATCAGGTTCCTCCAAATCCTTAGTCACATTTGATTAATCTCTTCTACCCGATAAAGCACGTGCAGAAGGATTATGACATTGATAATCTTCAGTGGGAAAGAAGACATTATTCAGCTACCACATCCCAGTCAGTGGAAAATTTTCACTAACTACATGATATGTGCTAGGAAAACCATCTATTCATCATGGAACATATATTCCTGTTATGAATGAGAAAGGAGATAAAAGAGTTTGGAATGGTGTCTCACTCCCTGGTGAAAAAAGGAATGAATTATTAAGTTCATTCTTAAAAACAGGAAGACATGGCACTGGTGGCCCACACGTGTAATCCATATCAGGAGGCTGAACGTTTGTGAGTTAAAGTCTAGTTGAGACTACACAGTGAGACTCCATTGCAAACCAAACCCGAAACAGAATGACCGGGAGACACCTCAAATTTACACTAGTAGAGGATGAAGTCTGAGTGGGACACATTCTGTACTCTCCCAGCTATGCAGCATATGGAATAAGTGAAAATTCAGAGAACGTAAGAGCTCAGAGATCCTCAAAGGTTATAGGCTAGAACAGAAGGTGTGAACAAAATGGAGCCCTTGTTACTGCGCTTATGAAGAATAGCTTTACATTTTTAAATATTATATATTATGTGTGACAAATGTTTTTATGGATGTATTCTTCCACACTTTCTAGACTATTTCTGACAACATTTTTTTTTTTTTTTTTTTTTTTTTTTTTTTTTTTTTAGGAGAAGCCGTTAGGTCATGTGGCATCACCTTTGAAAGCTCAGTTACACATGTCTAGCACTGTGGGTGGCATGCTGACACTGCCTTTCAGCTCATGAGGAGAGATGCCTGCCTTTCTTCTCTGTGTTCACTAGTCTCCTGCTCTTTCTTAACTGGCCACTGTGTAGGTGAATTGACTCTTTGGACCATTGGACCTCAGGCCTTACGGGTTGAACAAGCCTCCCTCCTAGCACGCGCAAACACACACACACACACACACACACACACACACACACACACACACACACACAC
>OU015757.1:36960293-36999185 GCA_907169655.1 Acomys percivali
CACACACACACACACACACACACACACACACACACACACACACACACTGGTCCTCTCCAGAGGAGACAACAGAAGCTTGTGTGAGAGAATGAGGAACTCCACGAAAGTCAGCAGCTGCCATAATCAGAGCTTCCCAGAGAGATGACCACTAAACACTGACCACTGCACCATGGGCAAGTGTGGCTAAAGCCATTCTTAGTACTTTTTAAATGGGCTCAAAGAGCTTGTACTTCAAAATACACACTGGTGCTTAAAAATAGAAGTATTTGACAGTTTTAATGTGGATGCTCTCATGCTGATGATTTGTAATGCCTGTTATATCTCTGTTTCTTTATTCTTTTTCATTTTTAGAGCTTATTTGGAGGCTGGCATATTTGGTATGCATGGGTCAGCGTGGTCCATTAAGGACAATTGAGTTTTACAGGGACTTGGCACAGTTACGTGCTAATTCCAGACACACTTGCCCTTTTGGAGAATTGTTATTTAGAAAATCCTTTTAAATAATTATTTTGGCACATGTTGTTGATGCACAAGGACCATTAAATTTGGGGACACCAAGAGAAGAGAAAGAGTGATCAGAATCTTGCAGGTTCCCTGATGAGCCCCAGGAGGCTCTCCTTGACCTTGGAGAAATGCTTTGCTAAACACACTTGTTTCCAGTATTGCAGAGTCTTGAGTGCTTGGCCACTGTGTAACCTAGCTGTAAGATGCTATACCATCTGAGAAATGGCCGTGAGGAAGACTCAGTAATGAAGAGTGAATTCAGTTCCTATTTTGCCACTGGGCTATGTGAGGAACTTGATGACCTCCTCCACCACAGCCCTACTGTGTTACCCGCTTGCTTTGCTGAGAGGCGATGTGTCATATTCCCTCACTCTCTGCAAGGAAATTCTCTTTGGGGAATAATGATGGTCTCCTCCCTGATGAGAACACTAGAGCCCTCCAGCTCATACCCCAACAGGCCTCCGTTGTCTCTTTGGGAGAGTGAGTGTTCATATGTATGCACGGAGGGAGGAGGACTGGATTCAGCATGTAAGGCTTGAAGCACGGTGGTTCAGTGAGCCCTTCAGCTGCAGCTGTAGAGGCATCACATACCCTGCCAACAGAAACAAGATTCCTTTAGAAGGAGCAGGAGGAGCTCAGTCACAGAGGGTTGTGTGAGACTCATGTGGAGCTCTCTGTTTCATGTATGCTGAGTTACTTTTCCTTGGAAAATAAGAGGACAGAGAGCCTTTTTTGCTTGGGCTCTTCCTTTTGTTTGTGTTTGTTTGTTTCTGGTTTCCAGGGGCTCTTATTTGGGAGTGACCCATGCTGAGCCCAGTATGTCCCCGCCACCTGAAATCCCTATGGCTCCAGCTATCTATGCATCTTCTGTGGCTGCAGCAGTACCTGGGGTAGAATGCGACCAGTACAGGGATTTGCCATGACTGTGTTTGTGCAGATCAGAAACTCTTGGGGTTTTCACACTTTAAGTGTTTTCCCCACATTTAGGTCTGTCCCGTTCCATAGCCCCAGGGTTCCTCAGACATTGCTAGGTCATCACACAGGGTTAGGAGCGAGGTCTCTGTCTACACCCAGTCCTCAATACAAGCACAGTTGAACTGTCTGTACAGCTTTAGTTATTCAGTTTCAAATAGCCATATTTGTGCGCACAAATGTTTGAGGAATTTCGATGGTAATTGTCATAGGCAATTAGTACATTTCTTCATTTCTTCAGCGGGAGAGGTGCCTCAGCACTTAAGAGTGTACGCTGCTCTTGCAGAGGACTTGAGTTTAGCATCCATGCCAGGTGGCTCACAGTGCCTGCAACACAAGCTCTGATCCTCTGGCCTCCGTGGACAACTACAATGTCATGCTTCTCCCTCCACCCAGAAGCACACTCATAATTTAAAACTCAAAGATAATAGGTGTTTTTAAAATGTGTCATTTTTGTCATTTCATCTGAGGTGGAAGCCTCCAAACAGAGAAGCGCATCAACCAGGTAGAAAGAGAAAGAAATAGAGGTGGGTTTGAATTTTCTGAGTAGGTAATTGTTTTCCTCCTTTGTTTCAACAATTATTCTAGTCTGAATGATTTGCTGTGTTTCTCCATCTGCCATGTTTCTAGATCTAAGTTAGCTTGAGCCAGCATTCTGGAAGACACTGTCTTAGAATATAATTAAAAGCCATCATTTTGACCAATTTTGGTAAAACCCAAGTAAGCAGTTCAAAAATGCCTGTTTTTGTTTGTTTGTTTGTTTTCTTCTGTGTTTATCTGGTTCATGCACTTCTCCTTGAGGCTTCAGCTTGGGAAGAATTGAAAACCACTTACTATTATCATTATCCGAGGAAGCAATTTTCTGGAAAGATCACATTGCCGGATGCAGTGGGAGGTCACAGCAAGGTGAGGTGGATGCCTGTCCTCTGGAGCAGGGCAGCACCTTGGGAGAAAGATGTGGGGAGGGATGGGTTAAACAGGCATTTAGCTGCTATCACAGCATTCACATGCCGTTTTCAAAGCTCCTGACTCTTACTGGTTTGCTTGGGTGATTTCCTTGACATTTCTTCTTGTGGTTTAACATCAGTAAATGTTTTCAACTAGCTGCTGTGGAGCTGGGGCTATGTTGATTTATCGTTACTGGAGCAAATGTCTACACTGCACTCTTACTGCAGTTTGGTGTGTGTCCCATTGCTGAGGCTACTTCACACCTTGTTTTAAAGGGCTTGTTATCATTGACTTGTTATTCCTTTTCATTCATGGCAAGAAGTGGGATTGGAGATATATTTCTGAAATTATAAGAAATAAACTATGTCTCTACCCTTACTCTCTGAAGCAATCTTATGCAACATTAAGGTGAATCCTTGAGAGGGCCATTTCCTAGACAGCCTTAATTTAGCCATATAAGCCATTTACTATACTAAATGTAAGATAGTTGGATAGGGACATTGCCTGAGTAACTGGGTGATGATGCACCTGGCTCTGAAGCCGAGTATGGGGGCAGGAAACTGGCTCTGGGCTAACAGACTCAACATGCTTCATTTCCTCCTGGGACCACCTCAGCTTTTATAGTGCAGAGATCTAAAATAGGTAGATATGGAACAAATACATATTTTAACTTCATTTAAATCAATGGTTTGTGGGACTTTAAAAAAACCAAACCATTCACTTCTTGGGCCTGGAGAGATGGTTCAGGGGTTAAGAACACTCGCTGCTCTTGCAGAGGACCAGAGTTCAGGTCTCAGCACCCACACTGGAAAGTTCAGAACTCTCTGTGACTCTAGCTCTATCAGAGATATGATGCTCTCTCTGGGGGGCCTCTTTGAGGAACTACTGTGAAAGCATACATGTGCATACATATGTGTGTGTGTGTGTTTTGTATATGAGCATGGGTGTGCACACTCACACACACAAATAATAAGTAAAAAATATTGAAAAATTTTACAGTCTGCTCCTTTTTTACTACCTCCCATCTAATGTTATTGGAAACACATTAAATACTGAATTCTTTCTTTTCTCACAGCCATGAGGTAAGATTAAGGGTGCTTTAGATAACAATGGAGCAACATCCGCCAACCTGAAATCTGAGGTTTTTTTTCTATTTTAATTTTTAACTTTAGGTTTCTTGTCATGAATAGATAATTCTGAGAACATCAGCACTTAAAACACAAGGAAGCAAAGACTTTCAACAGATCAAGCTTGCTATATCCTCTTCCTTAGTTAGTGAGCTTAGTTAAAATCTTTAAAATGCTTGCTCTGCCTTTGTTTGTTTGGGCAGATAGCTTTTAAAAATATAACAAATGTCTATAAAGATATTTCACTGGAAATAAGACTTAATTTCTCTTCGTATTTGTTATTATCCCTAATGGACTAATCTGTTTTTTAAGAGTAGATTTTTAAGGTCAAGAACATCCATTCAAGTCTTGCTTTTTTGCTAGGGCAAAGAGATATGGTGATTAAAAAAAAAAGTCAGTATCTAACAGATTAAAGCAGGCCTCTGATCATCACTACCTGGTATTTTTCCACTTTAGTAAAGGATAAAGGAAAGTGGAGGGGGAAGGAGGCTGGAGCTCAGGCTAGGTAAACTACACCATAGGAAAGAAGCATTTAGCTGAGCCACAGTCTGTGGCAGGAATTTCAAAAGATCTCGGATGTATGTGCTTCTGGGACACACAGATCTTTCTTTCTGGTGATTTCTCTGGGACATTCTGAGTAAGATTGAGGCTTCTGTGTTGAAGCAGTAGTTGGTAAGGGTGGGGCCAGATCATTCTTGAGTGTAAAGGGAACTTACTAGAGCAGTGGAGTGTGTTCTTAGTTCTTCTCAGTCTCCAAATTTCCCTTGTCAGATAGGCCACTGGGCTGTGTATGGCAACAGATGGGTGTAGAGGAATTTTAATTCAGAATATGGCTGCGCTGGCAAGAGACCTCATCTAAAGACCTTCTTGGTCTGTATGATCAGCTGGAATACAAACATGCCTTTAATCAAGGAGACAGAGGCAAGCAGATCTGAGTTCAAGGCCATTGTGATATAGAGCAAGTATTAGGTTAAAGAAAAGCTTGGGTCCAGGTATGGTGGAACACATACCTTTAATCTCAAACAATGAAGGTAAAGTTAGTTTGTAGAAGGAAGCATCCATGTTTGAAAGTGATGTCTGATTGAGAAGCAGAAAAAGAAAGTGACAAATCAAAGAAGATTTGACAGAATAGGATATGCCCACCTTTCATGAGAATAGAGAGGAAAGGGAAGCTACCTAAGGGAGCAACACAGAGAAGGAGAGAGGAGGGGGCAGTTTTACTGGGAGAGTTTTACAGAAAGAGGGTGAATGAGAAAACAAGCTAGACACAGGTGAAGATGGAAAAACTCAGAGAACGAGAAGGAGCCAGGAGATTAGAGAAGATTTTTGGAGGTAGTTTGAAGCCAAGCAGAGCAATTCAGGGGCAGAGAGGAAAGCCAGGTTGAATTAGTCATCTGGGAAAAGAGTTTGAACCAGAAAACCTGAGCTGAACCGTCCAGTCAGAGTTCAGAAAAAAACTAGAAAGGGTGAGCTTATTATGCAGTAAGTCTCAGAAGCTGAAGGTATTCTGGCCTACGTTAGATTGTATGGAGGCTAAAAGCTGCCCGGACTTGGTCTAGATTAGCAGAAGGAGGCTCCAAGATAACAATTAAAATAGACAAATAATAGATCCCTTTACAGACTGCCAGTGGTGTGCTTCAGTTTTAGCCCCTGGCCCCAGGAACCTGGTGCCTGAGTTGTAATTCTGGTCTGGCTTCTTGCTGTTTGACTGATTTTGTGAAGATGACATTTCTTTACCTAGTTTGCACATCTTGGGTGATTCTTGCCCTTTTCCTTGTTAGAAGTCTTAATGTTATGGGTACATCTAGCACACTGTGGTGATGCCTCATGCAAAGCAACCGTGCGGAAGGAAGTGGCCTTCTAACGAAAAAGGATGAGGACTTTCAAATCAGAGACTGGATTTCAGATTTGGTCATATCAGTGAATAATTGGGGCCTCAGTTTCTTTGTAAAACAAAGCCAATGTTAGGCACCATTGTTCTTCATCTTAGAAGGTTGCTTCAGAGATGAGAGATCATATTAGTAGAATCTCAGACCCTGAAAACTCTTAGCATCCCCACCCCCTTGCCAAATGCTTTGCTAAAGGAAATGTGTGATGGAGCCACGAGTGAAAATCCACATCAATTGTTAGTCTGCTTTGAATTGCTTTAACAAAAGAGCAGAGTCTGGGTACTTACAAAGTACAGAGAAGCTTTTATTTATTTGTTGCTGTTTGTTTGTTTGTTGACTCACAGTTTTGGAGGTCTAAAGACCTTCCATTGATGTTTCTCAGGTCTGATGAGGTGGAGTCAAAATGGTGGGCGTGTATAGGAAAGGGCTCACGTGGTGAGAAAGCCAACAGCTGAACTTTGATCTTTCCTAACCCCCCTATTCTAAAGCGTGTGCAACCTTAACCCCCTGTGAAAGCCATGACCAAGATATCTAATGACCTCCCACAATGCCTTGCCTCTTACTGCTGCACACAGCTTCCATGCTTCCAACACAGGCAACCTCCAGGGCTCACTCAGGCCTGCTAAACCACAGCACATGGTTTTGTGAGACAAACAGTATTGTTTTGAAGGGAACCGAGCTCTCTTCTGGATGAATGTGTAAACTGTGACCCCTCTGGCCTTAGTCAGAGGATAGTTGAGGAAGGGGAGACTTTACAGCCACAGGCTTCATTTTTAAACAGCTGCACATCTTAAAGTGGCAGCCACTGCTCAGTGTCCTGATGACTCAGAGCACTTGCCCTCTCTGCTGTCCTTCCAAATTAAATTCATTACTCCAAGCAAGCATGTCTGTGCTTCCCAGAAATGACGCAAGTGCTGTGTGCCCCGTTCAAAGCCCAGACACTTGACTCTCAGGATATTCTCCCAAGTGAGCTAGAGTTCACGTCCAGTGAGGCCCCTTTCTTCTTTCTTAACAGAAGCAGAGGGAAGGTAACAGCTATATGAATTTATTCTTAAAAAAAAAAAAAGTCTTACAAAGTCTATCTTTAAATTTTTTAATATCCTTGCTAAAACATATTTTAAAAAGTTAGTCCTCTCATGATGATTTGTCAAAATGGGTCATGTCTGACCACTCAAAGGATGAAAAGCAGGAGTTTCTCAGATGCAAAGACGCTGAACAAAGGGTGCACACTAATATACCTCTGTCCGTTCTCTGTCTCCCATCCTCAAACAAGCCTCCAGTTCTTTCTAACCAAGTTCACTGGGAGATGCAGTCCCTTGACCTGTATCACAGCAGTGAATAAAAAGATGCTAACATGTCTGTACCAAAGGACTACACCTGCTAGAGCAGAGAGTCAGGGACGAGGTGGTCAGTGAGGCAGAAGGCATGGAAACGGAAAAGTACACGTCATGACTCAGCATCTGCTCTGCAGCTCAGATTTCATTTTAAAAGGGATGGCATATTCCAGTTGTTGTTTTTAGCCAAGGAGACAGCCACATTACCCTCCTTTGTTAATAAAGAAGTGGGCCTGGGAAGAAAGGAAAGCCCAGCTGCCCTTAGTGGCACCAATAGCTGGAAGAATACTTGGAGGTGGATGTAGGTACAACATACATATGAGAGTCAGTGAAGAAAGACCATGCAAATGTGAAGGACACAGGTTCTGAGAAACTTAAGTGTCACCAGCCAGCTGTGTGGGTGGATGGGTTGCTATTGAGAACCACCTGTGCTGCCTTTCTGGAAACAAGCTTCACATTATGTAAAAGCCAAGCATGAAAGAAGCAAACCTGCATGAGATGTTAGTGGTGGGGACCAGACAGGAACCATAATGATGTCATTCCATTTCAGTGACTGCTGTTCTATTTGCAATCCACCTGAGATTCCCCTTGCTTCATGGAAGACCCTTCCATGGCAGTCACTGCAATGTTCCTTCTGCCCTTAATAGGGCCAGGGCAAGGTGAACAATGTCATTACTGATTAGGAGCAGGCCATCTTCCCTATGTGACTGCAGGTGGGCTGTGCAATGACTGCAAGGGAGAAAGGTATTCCAGTTTTGCAAATGGGGGGGATGGAAGGACAGAAAAAAGTGTTTGCTCAAAATTGCTTAGTGCGTAAGTTGCCAGCCAAGAGTTTGGGCTGAGCCCAGCAGGCACTGCTCACTTCTATTCCACATTAGACTCCTTGGGGCTGGAGAAGCAGAGGCAATTCCCCATGTGTATCTAGCAACTGGCCTGCTCACTGCAGTCCCTGCTTCTTTGTGTTTGAGACTCACCTTAGATGGCTTTAGCTTCCTTACAACATGGGGGCAGGCTCCAAAAAGGAAGGTCTCAGTCTTAGATACTGACTTCTGCTATATTTGATTGTTTGTAGAGTCGTGGCATTTTTCTGGATTCAAGGGGGGCGGGAGAGAGAGAGAGAGAGAGAGAGAGAGAGAGAGAGAGAGAGAGAGAGAGAGAGAGAGAGAGAGAGAATGGATCCTACTTCTCGTAGGAGCAACATCAAAGAGTTGTCAGCCATATTCTAGCATACCACATTGATCAAGGCTAAGGATGCAGACTTTGGTTGTCATATTTATTCCATCATAACTAGTACCAAACCTGATCCACTTCTCAGTGGCTGCATTTAACCTTGCACTACAGTGACTACCCTGGGAGCTTGTTGAAGGCCTGGATCATGCCTTATGCATCTTGAGTTAGACATAATCACCCAAGCATAGCCAAGGCTGCATGAATGCTGAAGGAAGAAATGAGAGAACTATAGTCCTGTTTCTGGCTGTTTTTGTTAACTGAAGTATGTCAACCAGGGCAAAGGTTTTGTGCTGACAAGCTCACCGTAAGAAAGGCTTTGGGCTACACTGGGATTCCCCAAATCCCAGTGTAGTCACTGACTAGCTAATAAAGACTTTCTATTGACTTAAACTCATGTCCAAGTAGTCTTCTCTTTTGATACCTTACAACAGTTGGTTGTACCGGCTCTTAATCCCAAATACCCAGGAGGCAGAGGCAGGGAGATTGGAAACTCAAGATCTCCCTAGCTACAGACTGAGTTCAAGGCCAGCCTGGACATCTTGGTGAGGTCCCCCTGTGTCATATAAGAGCATGGAGATAAATCTTGCAAATGGGTGCGTGCTTAGCAACCTAGGCCCAGTCTCTAGCACTGAAAGGAGGAGGAGAAATCTGGGAGAATCATCAGAGAAATGTGATGTTGCTGGTTTTAGGGATGGAGGAAGGGGCCACACATCAAGGAATACAGAAGCTTCTAATAGCTGAAAAGGACAGAGGATTTTTTTTTCATAGAGCCCTTGGGAGGAATACAACCATATTGACAAGTTGCCTTTATCCCAGCAAGACTTGTGTTGGATTATCAAATTACAGAACAATAAGATAATGAATTTATGTTGTTTTAAGCCACTGAGTTTGTGGGAATTTTTACCATAGCCTCAGTAAAATAACACAGGTGGTCAAATTAGGGAAGACTTCATGAGGGATATTTGGCAAACTTTTGAAAGTTCACCACTATCAGGGAAATAATAGAACAGAAAGATGTTGAAGTTTAAAGCCATCAGAGGAAGTTTTGTCATTTCAAGGCTGTGTAATGCCTACCCAGAATGTGCATCAAAAGCCAGAGCCAGGCATGGGGCTGTACACCTGCAATCCTAGTGCTCTGGAGGCCGAGGAGTGAGGGATGCTGTGAATTCAAGGCTAGCCTGAGTTACATAGTTTCAGGCAAGCCTGTACTACCAAGCAAGCTCCTGTCTCAAAAGAAAGCTAAAGAAGGGGAAAAAAGAGAAAAGGAAAAAAAGAAAGAAAAGAAAAAGGTCAGAGGCATAAAACAGTATCATGTGACATTCAAGACAGAAGCAAAAAGAGTTCTCTGGATTTTTCTCTATAGTGTTGGTGAAATTGTCTGCACAGTTTTATCTGTATGGTTTTAAGTTCTTTAAGTCAGCAAAAAAAAAAAAAAAAAAAAAAATGCAGATAGGATCTGCAGCTTCCACAAGGCTCATCACCTGAACGCACCCTGGAGCCTTATAGTCCTATCACTTCCCTCTAATTGGATCAGATGACTCTGCTGGTTTCTTTCTCTTTAGGGTTTTCTGAACGAAAAACGATATGATTAGGGAATGTGTAAGTACATACAAGGAATGAGAAAGTGACATAGGCACAAAATTAGAAAGGACAACACACACACACACACACACACACACACAACCACTCTTACACACATACATACATTTATCTATTAACAGATGTTTAATTGTGGGTTAGAGACACATAACACATATTGTGTTAGAGATCCAGCTATGAATGAGGTAGGTGAGGATTTGCCCTCGTGGAGCTCACGGCTTGTGGGAGGATGTAGACATGCAGTCAAGCAATTTACAGCACAGCAGAAAAATGTAAGTTGCTAATAGAAAATTCAGGAAGGGTGGTGACTTCATCTATGAATGAGTGCCGGGGAGGCTTTGCGAGCAACAAGCTTCATTCTCAAAGTGTAGCACCTGGATAGATATACAAAGTCTTGAGCACACATAAACAGACTTGGACCTGTTTCATGATCTTGTCAGTGATTCAGACACATGCTGGATGGAGTTCATTAAGAACTGGATCCTCATGGCTGTCTTTCATGGGCACCACACTGACACCAGGCTGATGCTGTGGCTTCGAACCACCCGATGCTGGTTTAGTTGAACTGGAGCTGGACCCTGGTGCTGAGCCATGAAGCAGAGGGGGCAATAGGGATCTTACAGGCAGCATGCAGAGGTCCCCTGAATAAAGGAGCCTGGGGGCCTAAGTAAGACTAATAAATGCACACAAAACTCCAAGGTATAAAGTAAACTTACAGCTGTAAATGTAGATGTTTATCGGTGCGCTTCTTAAAGTTGAGCGTACATAGACGTATCTGAGAATCTTGTAGAAATGGATACTTATTTAGGTGTGTGTGTGTGTGGGGGGGTACATTTCTAATAAGCTCAGTGGTGCTCATGCTGTTGGTCCGTGAAACTGCCAGCTTGTATTGCCCAGATTTCCCTGAGCATACATATCTAGAGTTAGACGGAGGCTGCACAAGAATATAGCGATCCATTAGCCACAGGACCAATGCAAAGGCGACTACTTTGTAATGAGATGCGGCTGTCAGTTGCTGGATGGGTATGCTTGGAGGGTAGGGAGGAAAGTTGCAGCCTACACAACCTCTCAGCCTGCTCTTCTGGTAATAAGCCATCAAGGTCGCATGGCTTTTAGCTCAGCAATACAGTCCACACCCCCCCCACCCCCACCCCCGCCTCCACCGCCTGCCCTGCCCCCCAGCGCCAATCTCTCTGAGTGCATCCTGGGCCAGGCCAACAGACCAGCTCATGAAGTGACCACTGAGCCTCTCATAACGGTGCCAATCAGCCAGAGAGGCGCTGGACAAGACCTCTCCTGGGGCTGGTGTCCCTCTTCCCACCTTTCCTTGCCTGCTGCGGTAGGGCCTGCAGCAGTGTCACTCTGCAGCGGCCCCTGGCACTTGGCGTGCACTTCTGGGCGCTGTCCATGGTTGCAGCATCTTTCAGCGCACCGCATCAGGAGGCCACCGCGGGGCCCTGCGATTGGCCGAGGAACCCCTCGCCACCCCCACTGGCTGCCCCGCGTCAGCCCCCCCCCCCAAGGAGCGTGCCAGCAGGCGGGTGTCAGTCCCTGGGCTCCAGGGCGGCACACCCACTTTCCTTATTAGGACAGAGTCGGAGCTGGAGCGGCCACAGGGCGTGGGCTGGGCCAGCAGCCCAGAGGAAGCAAGGAGGGCTCAGTCCCTGCCGGCCCGCCTAGGGAGCGGCTGGTCCCTGTGCTGAGAGCAACCACTTTCTGGAGATACCGCTCAGTTCTCGCAGCTCTCCTCTCTTTACACTCTCATCCGGACCCCTGCTCCGAGAGGCCCTAGCAGAGACATGGAAGAATTTTTGCAACGCGCCAAATCTAAACTGGTAAATTGAAGCTTCAGGGGTGAGTGCGTGTGTCTGCGTGTGGGCGTGTGCTGCTGGAGGTGGGGAGGAAAGGGTGCTCAGCAGAGGATGAGGATAAGGATGAGGATGAGGATGAGGATGAAAACAACTTTGCAGCTTAACTGTCTGTGTGTGCAAGCTGTGCCAGCAAAGAACCTCTGCAACTCTCCAGTACCAGTGATCTTTCCCCACAGCCAGGCAAGGTACAGAGGTGGGGTGGTGAGGCCTGTCTTAACTGATGTGACTCATGCACCTCAGTTTTGAGAGAGTTTACTCTCAAAGGGCAGTGGGTGAACAAGGGTGTTCCTCCAGTAGAAAAAGAGCCCAGTCTTCCACGCATGCAAGACCTGTCGGTGTGAAAAGGAAAACCAACAACAACAATAATAACAATAACAACAACAAAAAACTGTAATCCTAGGACAGTGCTTAGGCTGGGAGTGGCAAAGCTCTTGTGAGAGCCAAGAAGCTGCCAGGATGCCGGTGGCACCCCTCAGAGCCTGCTCATGCAGGACTTAGGGACCTTCCAGGGTATCCTAACTCTCCCCTGTTCCCCTTCACACCCTGGGACAGAGGCAGAAGGAGGGTAGCCCCAGCCTCTGAGGTTGAGGGGGATCGATTGAGGAGGGGGCCCTGCATACTGGTTTGATCTGTTTTGCTGTCGGAAAACTGTAAATGATAAACTGTCACCTCACCGGTGTGTTAGGCAGTTGCCAACCATTCTGAACAGGAGGGACCCTTTTCTCTAGCATGGCGGTGATTCCCCATGATGGAAATGGTTGGCACTTAAAGGAACAAAAGCCAGGCCCATTTAGAAGCTATATCTTCCCCGAAGACCAGAAGTACCTTTATGGATCTAGCATGAGAAAAAATGCATAATTTGCGATGCCCATAACCTTTAAACCTTCACAGAAGCCAATACTAAAGTCTGTTGAGATGACTCCATCTATTTACCCTACACAACAAAGGGCAGGGAGGGCCTCCTCTCGGGGTGAAGCTGAAAGAGAGCTTTACAGCACCAAGGCAGATATCTTTTCCCCTCTTTCTTTCTTTTCTTTTTATTTTTTTAAGGGAGCATTACAGTAGACAAATGCTGACACTTTGCTTTCTACCTTTAGTGGGTCCCACCCCCAGCCCAGCTGCTTTCAGGGTTTGGGAGGGTTTGTTTCAGAACTGAGAAAGTTTCTGATCACTTCTGTGGGTGTCAACTTCTTATAAGTTTTACTAAAACACCTTGAAGAAGGAAAAAGGAAGACAAGAAGCTGTTTATGTCAGCACCTCAGTAACTGCCTTGTATCTTTACTGAACTAAGCACCCACCATTCCTCACCTGGGAATGTACAGTCAATCTTGGCAGCTTGTGGTATGTGCCTGTGTGTGTGTCAGTGGGCAGTGACCAAGCATGAATGCAGAGTCTGGGACTGAGGCTGTGGTCCATGGCCTGTGCTGCCTCAGTTTCCAACAGTCATGTTCGGATCGCGTGGTTTCACTGTGAGTCTCATTTCTGAATAGTTCCTGGCATAGAAATTCTCTCTATCAGAATCGTCAGCTGAAAGTGATGTCTAATTTATTTACTGAGTCCCTTCATTAGACAAGCAATTGCTGTACATCATTAAAAAAAAAAAAAAGACTGGAAAAGGAGGTTGTTTGAAATTGTTACCAGTTTCCTATATTAGCCAGAGGAACAATTACAGCTCAATTGGTCTTTTCTTAGAATAGGCTTCTGGCTAGAAATCACAATTAACCTTTCTTGCTCAGCTACCACAAATATGTATGGTCATTTCAGGTCATCACATGTTTCTCCTAATAAATATTTTCAGTAATAAAATTCATGCATAATATACAATATTCAAGAAGAGACAGTGGTTCTCAAACTGTGGGTAGTAACCCCTTTACAGGGGCGGGGTCACATATCAGATGTCCTGCACATCAGATATTCACATTACGATTCATAACTGTAGCAAAATTACAATTATGAAGTTGTAATGAAAATGATTTTATGGTTGAGAGCCATCACAACATGAGGCACTGTATAAAAGGGTCACAGCGTTAGGAAGGCTGAGAACCACTGCTTTAGGTGATGTTTTCCTTGGAGAGATAGATGTCTGTAACCATGCCCATTTGTTTGTGAGACACTTATTCATGGAAAATGGTAGACTTTTAGAAATTCCATTAATCCTCTGGAAAAGATTTTAAGGATAAGACACTTACTGTTATGATTGTTTTTGTACTTAAGTTTTGCTAGAACTTTAATTAGAATAGAATTGTGGATAAGCTGTTTTCTATTCAAAGTTAATACATTTTGACCCTATGTGATACTTAAAACTGCCTGATTGCCAGATTTTCCTCTCATTTTATTATTTATTTTGATATGTTGTAGCTGGGATGTATATCTTTGGATATTTTAAAACAGTTTGACATTTCTTTTGAGGTCTGAACATGGGCTGGCTACTGTCAGGGGACCATGAGGACCAAACTTGGGAGTTCTGAGCCTGGTCAGGCCTGTAATCTCAGCAACCAGGGAGGCTGAGGCAGGAGAATCAAAAGTGTAAGGCCTGCCTGGGCTGAAGAATGAGTTCGAGGCAGCCTGAAAAGGGTGATGAGACATGATCTCAAAAGAGAAAGCACTTCCAAGGCCCAGGCCCCATCCCTAGGGCTGTAAAACAAATCAACAGACAAGTAAAAAATTCTGGAGAGATTTGCCTGCTTTCCCCCTATTAAGAACATTTGTTGTTTGTCCATCATTGAGAGGAGAGCATCTCCATTCTAGGCCAGGACCTGGATTAAACTAAAAGAAGCAGAGTCAAGTATGAGTTTGAGAGCAAGTATTGAGCCAAGGGTAACAGCACCCACAGGCTGCTGCGACCCCTCCCCCCAGGCTGCTCCCCACCCCCCACCCCTTCCCCTGTCCCCCATTAGAACACAGCTATGCTTCTGGTCTGGATACCCGCTGCTGGAGACTGAAATAGGAACAAGATATTTTTTTCTCTCAGCCAGTGTCCCCCTGGCTCTTCTTCCACCTGTCTGTGCAGAACTGGAACAGAGTCAGAAACCAAACCCCGCAATTCAGATCAGCCATGCGGGTTTCACCTCATTTTGCTCTGTTAAGCATTTGTGTGGCAGGGCCTTTATTAGAGACACTGTTCCTGTGTAAGGGAGATCAAAGAAAGGAAGAAGGGCTTCCCGCCTGTGATTTGGGGAATCTCCTCCAATTTCACAGAATTCCCCTCAGAAAAGTGTTCAGGTCAAGGACGAATTCATCGAAGTGAACTCTAGGTTATCATGAATGTTTTTGGGGAGGGGCGAATTGTAACTGAGGGATAAGCTGGGAGTGGATAGAGAGCCTTGAAGTGCGCTGGCAAGAAGCCAGCGTCCCCACACTGAGCAGACTTGTTGCTGAGCCTCCTTGACATCCAGATACCACCAGCTGATGCAGTTCATGCAGCTGCCGTGTGGGTGGAGATCACTGCCACCCCCACACGGTAATGTGTAGGTCATGAGTCAGCCTTGGAGGGGGTCACCTGCTGCTTCCAGGAAAACAGGACACATAAATATCCAACGAATTCTGTTTGTAAAGAGAAAGTGAAGAGGACTGACTGAGTGCAGTCCAGGGAGCGCGTCTGCCATTCCAGCAGTGCCGCCAGCCGAGGCGCTTCTGTCAGCAGCATGACTTTGTCCATACATGGACTTCTATAGGAGGATGATGGAGGGTGAACTGAATGTCAGTGTGTACTCTGGGATGCCTAACGCAGGGATGAGAACGCACAGTCTAAGCTCTTCCTGAACAACTGCCCTGGAGAGAAGGAACGTATTTATCCTGATTTCCTATGTTGGAAAAACATGCATGTCCACAGAAAGGATTTAAATTCTTTATTACATTTGTGTGTGTGTGTGTGTGTGTGTGTGTGTGTGTGGTGGTGGTGGTGGTGTGTGTGTGTGTGTGTGTGTGTGTGTGTTGTGCGCATGTGCCTGTGTATGTATTTGCAGGAGTTGGTCCTTTCCTTTCCCTATGTGGGTCTCAGGGATCAAACCTGGGTTTGTCACACTTTGCCCTCTGACACATTTCTCAGAACCCTGAAAGGGAAATCTTAAAAGTGCTTAGGGAAGGACCTCAGTGGTAAGGGGCAGCAATTATGAGAAATCTGCAGAACACGTTCATAAGGGAGATGAACCGGGGTCACATGATTGGCTCCCATCACACTACAAGCCAGCCAGCTGTTCTGGAGTTACTAGCCTGTTTTTATTTTTTTATTTTTTATTTTTTGAGACAGGGTTTTGAATCTCTGCCTCCCAGTCTCGGAGATTACAGTCACACTCTTACCATGCCTAGCTTGAGTCAGCGCTTTTTTGCCCAGAGCATTTATGAACAGGAAACTCCGGCTTCCAAAGCAATTCTGTGACTACAGTGTCATCTGCTTGTGGACTGATGAAAAACAAGCTAGGTGTAGAGTCAGCCCAGTTCCTCACTGCGGGATAATCCAGACCAGCAGCTGAGACTGCTTTAGCCTCAGGACTTCTGAACCAGACCGGACCTTTCCCGGGTAACCGGATGTCAGAGCGCAGTGGTGTTCATTGCCAGTCATGCAGCAGCTTGGGTCCTGGAGGGCACGTGTGATTAACAGGAAGGGGCTTATCAGTCTGTGGTGTTGGCGATATTTTATGGCACCTAAAGAAAAAGCTGCCAGGTTAGGCGTAGCCTGCTTGCTGCTAAGCACTGTTTATTTGAGTGGATATTGCCGTTATTTTGAGTTTGGTGTACTAATCAGGGGCACTCTTGCAAGTTTAAGCTTTCCTGGTGTTCTCCCATCTTTAGAGTTCCATCTTAACAGGAAAGAATGAGAATGGGATATTGGGGCTGAAAGAAAGCTGTAAAAGAGGAGAGAGCCGACAGGCAAAGAATGTGGTGTGACTTTGGTCACTGACTCTTCTTGGCCCCTGGGCTTACTGGAGAGTCATGGAGTTTTGTAGCCTTTTGGAGAAATCAGGGAAGGGGCTAGCTAGGCTGGTGATAAAGGGTAGCATTCACATGGACTTTGACATGAATAGGGCTTCAGGTTTGTGCAGTACGTGACCTGCACAACCACACAACTCCCCTGTCAGAGGTACCAAAATGGTGTATTCATAACCTCTGGCATCACCCTACATCCATGTCTTTGGGCTTTGGTTCTGGTCTCCAGAGAGGGCCAGTATTCTTCCTGAGAGACTTAGTGAGGGTAAGGTAGCTCTATATTGCCCTGAAAAATTAGACATATATAGACTGAATTAGAAAAACTTTGTTTTTAAGCTGGGAAATAGTTAATGGTATTTACTTTGTGTGTAATGATATTCACTCTGTGTGTGTGTGTGTGTGTGTGTGTGTGTGTGTGTGTGTGTGTGTGTGTTGTACAGTCAAAATGAGATAACTGTAGCTCTTAGCACAGAGCTTGGAGCAGTGACTCCTCTCCACTCATCCCCAAGCTCCTCTTCCTCTATAGGACATTATAATGAGTGACACTGTCAACCACCCAGTTTATCCAGCTGGAAACAGACTCTTCATCCCTGACTGCGATGGCCAGCACACTGGTACTCTACAAACTCCTCTCATGCTGCTTGCTGCAAAGGAGCCTTGAAAATACCTGGCGCTAAAGATACCTAAAGGCATCTTCTACTCCCCCTAACCCTCCCACCCCCATTAAAACCTTGAGAATTGTTTTAGCCTAGGGACCAGTTTCTCCATCTTAAAACGTTGTGGTTACTTTCCATTGCTCTTAGGAGTATGGTTGACATCCTTAGCCTCACACTGCTATTACCCTCTTCTGCCTTCTTCTCCTTTGCCTTTGGCTTAAACAGCAGCTGCCACTTCTTCAAATGAAGTGAGTAAAGGAAATCCCCCTGCCTAGTCCCCACACTCTTGACTATATACTAGATTTTTAAAAATGCTTTTAGGTCTCTAATCTCAGTTTGTCCTTATATTGGGTGTGTTTGATTCATGCTGGTATACTAAGAGGAAGGAGTGAGGCCCCCCTTATAATTTTGCTTACCATTTTATTTCTGGAACCTGGCATGGTACATGATGCTTGTACATGATGTTTAGAATGAATGAAGCCATCAATCAAGAGGCCTGGTTATGACTTGTCAGAATGTAGTGGCCCAATAAAAATGAATAGCTAGATTGCCAAAGTTACATGCTTTCAGGTCTAAATCAGGAGCAGGACTGGTAACAGTCTGCAGGATGCCAGGTTCATTGGTGAGAAGGTGGGGAGCCTTAAGGTCAAGGAGCGCTATGCAATGCTTTGTACATATTAATACAAAATGTCCTGACAGCACTAAGAGGCTAGCTGTTATCCCTAGGTGCTTGGGCTGTGTAGATGTTGACAGATTCAAAGCATGGGGAGAAGAAGGCAGAGGGGAAAGATAAGGCAAGTCTCTGTACAACCAGGACTGGTAAGTGAATGAATAATACAATTGCTAGATCCAGACTTCCTTAGTGTAGTTCGAAGGGCGATAGTTGGAAGGCCCCGATCCCAGCCACAATGCCAAGCTGGTCCAGTCTGTTCTCTGCACCTGCACTATTACTAATGCCACAAGTGAGGTTGCCTGGGAAGACTTCAGCATCCCAGAGAATAAGAGCAACAGTATCCTATTTAGGGCCATGCGTGCAGCGAGGGGAGGGGGTGTCATCCAGATTTAGCATTGCATACCTAATTCATGGAACACACTCCTTCAAAGTTCTGAACCAGACCTCTTGTCTATCCAGTGGAACTGCTGCAGGGTATAACATTGGTCCTTCACTTTATGTAACTCTTTGGGTGTGACCTGAATGTCCCAGGTATGCTGATGACCATAAAAATCTGTATATCTTGGTATTCGTATGCAAAGTGTACTTATTTTGGTGATGTGATATTTCATGCCTTGGAGCCAAGCCCATTGCTGTTTAATTTTCTAAACTTACTATTTTAGAAATAAGATTTTATTATTATTTTTAACCTTTTACTCATTTTAAGATGAGCGTTACCTATATTATGATTTGGTTTATTCTTTTAACTCCTGGCGAGAATTTGTAAATATGGTATACAATAATATATTTGATCTTGAATGTACCTTAGGAACAAATTACATCAAGCTAGGGTTCCTTTGCTCACATTTGGAGTAGATATTTTAGTAAGAGAATAACTTGCAGAGCCTCCCATACCAGTACAGAAAATGGACGTAGATATAATCCAAAGCTTGTGTTCTTATCCTTGATGGCTGCTGACTTCCCTATGGTCAGTCATGGGCACACACTTGTAAGTGTGATGCAACCATGAGGGAAGCCACTTGCCCTAAAAAAGAACTTGGATTTTCCTGGATTGCGAGTACGGGATTTGGAAGCACCTTGGCCTGGTTTCTACTCCACATTTTCTCTGCCCTCAGTGCAGTGCAGCCTGGTGGTTGTGTGTGGGTTCTGCAGGCAGACCCTCACTGCCACTGCCAGCTACTAGCCACAAAGCATTGGGTACTTTACCTTCCTGAGTCTTGCTTTTCCTGTCTGGAAAGTGAGAACAAGAAGAGAATCCCCTTTCTGAGCCTGCAGCAGGTGGGCCCGTGTCAAAATGAGGCTATGGTCTTCATCCATGGTAGTAGAAAGGTGACAAGGGCCTCTCGAAGACCAGAGAGCCTGTTCCCTGTGTCACTGAAATGGAGACAACTCTTAGCTCTCTTACCAGAATCAGTTGGTTATCTGTGGTACCTCTAAGAGAGACTCACTTTAATTCTATAATGGCCTTGAGATGGGGAAGTTTACAGCTCTGTGCTTCTGTTCTATAGTAAAGGCCTTGAACAACTGAGCAATCAGCCAAAGCTACTGAGAATTTGTAATGAGAAACAATACAGGCCCAGACTGTTGAATAGGCTGTGAGGTTGGGCTTCACTGTGTGCCCAAAGGAAAAGAAGTAACTGCTGAGCTGTTTGATGGATAGGGTGTGTAACTAAATTTCAGTATAACTAGTGTAGCTAGTTGGTGATGTTTTAATAATAAAAAAATACATTGTAAGCAGTTTAAATGGGAAACAACACTTAAGTGCCAAGGTCTTGGGTACATTATTTGGTTATGCAAGTTCTCGTGTGGTCATGACTGTCCTGGGGAGCACATTGGTGTTACTTTGGCCGACTTATGTAAGGTGGGGCGAACTACAGTAGACACAGCTGTGAAGGAGAGCTGGGGTGCCCATCCTGCCATCACTATCCAGCATGCTGCTGTGGTAGTGCCACAGAGCACTAACGGCTGTGCTCAGCATGTAGGATGAAGCAAAGGAGAGTCTCAAGGGCAACAATTCCACTTCCTAAGCTCAATTCTCTGGCAGCCTCTGCCAGCCCAAAGTCTGTCCAAAATGGAGGAATTCGGTTGAGGCAACTTTCTTTCGGGCAGCTGAAGATGATTATTGAGAATGCACTGGTGCTGCCTTGTTTCATTTCCCGTTGCTGTAGTAAATATGCTGACAAAGACAACTTAAGAGAGAAGGATTTTTTTTTTTTGGCTCACAGTTCCAGGTACAGCCCATCACCATGGTAGTCAAGGTGGCAGGGACTTGATGTAGTTAGGTCATATGACAGTCACAGTCAGGAGCAGAGAAGGATGAATTAATGCATCCATGCATGCCAGTGCTCAGCTTGATTTCTCCACTATTATAAAGTTCAGGTTCCTTTGCCCAGGAAATGGTACCCACCACAATGAGTAGGCCTTTCCACTTCAGTTAATATAATCAAGATAATCATGCATACACTTGCATACAGGCCAACCTGATCTAGGCAGTTCCTCACTGAGGCTCTTTTCTTGGGTAGTTCTAAACTATATCAAATTGAAAATCCAAACTAGCTGTCACACCCACTATTAAATTTCTCACGGGAGACCCCTGCAAGTTCTATCCTCTATTTGTGAAATGACACCTCAAGTTTGCTCAGGGCAATCTTATCAGGGTTTGGTGAAGATGTACAGCAGTCAGTTAACACTGCTTACACTAGCAATTTAATAAGCACTTTGCCCCAATACTCATGACTTTGCTTTTTTCAAGAGTGGATGATAGAAATTGCTGATCAATTATCATGATAGAACAGTAAGAACAAAACCAAATCAAACAGGACCTTAAATAAGTAAGCCTTTGCCTCCCTAGTGTGTGCCACTGCATTTGGTGTGAGGTAAATAGTCCAAAAGATGGGCCTAGCTTATGGGTGACATGCCATCATTGGTGTCACCTACATACATACTTTATTATAGCAATGGCCATGAATAACCAAAGGGGAAAACTCCTGTAATCTCAGTGTTCTGTTTAAGAGGAAAGATACAGTGTGTAAGGAATGTCAGGAAAATAATTCTAATTAAGAGGAGTAAATTAGAAAAAAAACAAAACAAAAAACAGCTGCAGGGAGGGTGAGCTTTTGTTGTCTGATGGGGCCTCTGGAGTAGGAAACCATGACCTTGAGTCAGCAGGTAGGTATGTGACATGTGTTTATCACAAGGCATCATGAGTCAGTGTGGAGGGGAATGGTGCTAGAAATAGGAGCTGTGGGGAGGCATGCATCCTTGGCATGTCCAAGATGTGGGTACTCACCCCAACTCCCATCCTCAAGCAATAATTCATTTCATTCTGGACTGCAGGAAGGCATAGCAGAGACTGTGTGCATGAAAAGCCTCCAAATAAAGCCTTAGAAGGATGTGGGGCCAGTCTTATGTTGCCCTGTCAAGTATTTGGAGGGGTTTTTTTGAAGGAGTACTGTTTAGGAATATTTTTTTTTTAGTTGAAAAATCAAGACTTACAAGACCCACTTTCTCTTTTTAAAAGGAAGCCCACTCATTTAATAAGGCCCAGATTTTTTTCCTACAAAAGATGATCTCATAAATTAATGAATGACTTTTGCATATCGAGATATGTTCATGTTGGGCTTCCTGCCATTTCTCCACAAAGGGCAGAAACAGATGCCCCGCCAAACTGTGCCTTCCTCTTCCTTCTCCAGGGATGTTTTCGCAGAAGTGGTCATCTGGACAGACCAGCACCTGGCTCTGAGGACACAGAAAAGGCAGATGGCCAATTCAACTCATATGTTCATAGCCCATGGGTCTATCCAAAAGGGCAGAACACGGGGCTGACTGCTCCCAGGAAAGCAGTCACCCTAGGCCCCTCTTTTCAGAGGCAAGGGGCCAAGCCATTCTCCATATAACTTTGTCTTCTGTGCTGGAGGTCCAGCTCAGGGCCTGATGGTTGCTAGGGCAAGCCCTTTCCTAACCAAGCACCGTCTTCCGTATCCCAATTCTCTATTCTCTGGACTCCCATCTCTCTCCTGGCCCTTAGTAAGGGGGTTTGGATTGTCCAGTACCTTTCCTGGCGCAATTGAAGAAACGTCTTCTAGCCCTTCAAGAAAGGCCATCAGAACCATTACTTGCTAGGGGCCAGACTCCTAAAAAGAAAGGGGGCGGGCAGTGTTTCGACTGGTTCTTGTTGAAGTCATACAAGCCTAAGCTTTGATTTTTATCTTTGAGTATCTACTAAGATCTTTGAACCCACCTTACTTAAAAAAAAAAAAAAAAAAAAAAACCTCTTTAAATTATAGGTAATTTGTAAGAAGGCTGTAAGAAACATATAGGTCATTGAAAATGAAGAGAGGGAAAATTATTATTTTCTATCTGAATATTTCTTTAGTTATTTACTTATGAAGGACCTTTGTAAGACTATAGCATAACGTCATGTGGGTTGGAAGGATGGCTCAGTGAATAAAAGTGCTTGTTGTGCAAGCATGAGTTTAAATCTCCAACACCCATGCGAAAAGACAGGTGTAGACATGAGCCTGCTTGTAACCCAGTGCTATGGGGGTGGGGTGGGGACAGGAGGATCTCTGGGGTGTGTTGGCTGCCAACCTACCTGCAGTTTAATTGAGCGACCCTCCTCTGGCCATCACACATTTACATGTATATGCATGTCTGAACACATGCATGTGAATACACATCTCACATATATACACACTCTCTCACATATACATAAGTAAATAAAATAAAGCTGTGCATAAAGCAAATCACTGGGTTCTAAAATTGATTCTGCTGGCCTGTGCTGGCCTCTTGGTTGATACCCCCAACAGTGGCCTGACATGCCATTACTCTTGAATTTAATCTTCAGAAAAGTGCAGCATACAACCTCCATGTGGTGGAAGTAGATCAAAATGCCATCCAAGCATTGGCTTTTAAAACATTTTGAAAAATTTATTATCCTTCCAAACCATTAGGTCTGTTTAAGCCCATTGAGGGAGAGTGCACCTCTTATTTTTATAGAATTACCTCATTAAAAAAAATATGCCTCTGACCAAGCATGACATCCCTGTAAAACCATCTTCCTATAAAGAAGACTTCCTATGCTGGCATTTATATGGACTATTTTGATGGCCTCATAAACATTGACCCATATATTACCATTGTCCTCTTTGTTGGACATGTATTCTCAGCCAAATGGATATTCCCTGGTTATGGCCTGCCCTAGTGGTCCCTTGACAGGAGTGTGCATCCAGCTGTGAGGGTCCCACTGAGCCCTCTTGTGTTTGTGATTTGTCTACAGAACCAAAAGCTCATAATAGGTCTAGAATCACAGACTTTATATTTCAAACAGTTGCACCTTCAGCATCTGTAGAAATATCATTGGATTATGTTGCAGTTTTATTTCTTTATAAGCTAATAAGCATTAAAGCAAACCCTGAAAAAAAAAACAATAAAACTCGCTGTTTTAAATACATGTAGAAAAATTAAGAGTCAAAAATAAAAGCTTAGTTCATTCATTGGAGCATGAAGATGGGTAATATTTTTTTTTAATTTAATTTTATTTATTTTACATCTCAACTGCAGCTTCCCCACCGTCCCCTCCTCCCAGTCCCTCCCCTCTGCCTCCTTTCTCCTTCTGCCCATCCACTCCTCCTCTGTTTCTCTTCAGAAAAGGGCTGGTCTCAATGGAAATCAGGGAGCCATGGCATATGGGGTTGCAGTAAGGCACCTCCTCTTCTAGCAAGGCTAGACAAGACAATCCCGGATGGGGAAAGCATCCCAAAGGCAGGCAGCAGCATCAGAGACAGCTCCTGACCCGTGGGTAATATTTTGAGAAGTGGATTTGGATTTAGTAGTCTTCTACGCTCAAGATGAAATAAAATATTCATACATTTTGGCATACTGACTTTTATTGTAACTTAACATTATTTACTATTTTTTTCTGTATTGTTCCACAGTATTCAGAGTCAACATCTGTTTTTCCTAAGGAGGGAAAGCATAGAGCATAGTTCTTCATGTGTGCTTTTCTTGTGAACACTGCACAAAACTATTAGAGACTGCCTTGGCAGGCCTAGCCAGGATCATCAGCAATGCTCCCTCACCAGGGTTCCTTGCAACTTCCTGCCCTATTTGCCTTCTGAGAATATTTCTCACTGGGGGGGCCAGGCCCAGCAGTTGACAGGTCCCGAGAGGGGGAAAGGATTGGCGAGGGAGGAATGACTCAGGCACGGTGGTTGGGGGAATTGTGCAGCTCTGACTGACCAGCAATGAGGTCACTTCTTTATTTATACAGAGTTCATAAAACAAAGACAAACTCATGATTTTCCACAAAGTGCAGATCATATCATTTTATCTCCAGACATGTGTTTGATTTTTTTTTGTTGTATGTCCTGGATTAAAGGTTCAGTTACAGTTAACAAGTACAGATAGAACATATTTAATTTTTAATATCAGCCCCATAACTCCATTTTAAAGAATATCCATGCCAAAGCAAAAATGTTTAATATATGACAGCCTGTGTTTAGGCTGGAGGCATTTGCAGCCTAGACAAATATCTGAGCAGGTCTTTTTATGAATGGCAGATTCTGATACCTCCTTCTTTTTACTTGTATTCTTTCATAATCTATTACATATCTACTACATAGAGGTGATGCTGCTGCTACTGCTGATTATGATGATGATGTTTTTCGAGACAGGTTTTTCTCTGTGCAGCCCTGGATGTCTTGGAACTCACTTTGTAGATCAGGCTGGCCTTGAACTCAGAGATCTGCCTGCCTCTGCCTCTTGAGTTCTGGGATTAAAGGCATGTGCCACCACTGCCCAGAGAAAAAAAATTATTTTAATCAATCTATCTTTATTACTGAGTTTTATTCCTCTAGAAACATACCCTGAATGACCTTCTGTTTTTAAACTACATTTTCAGAGAGCTCTGAGCATATTGTAGAAGGAAGTGTTCGATCTGTTGTCAGAGCTTGTCATCAATATCTGTGCTCACACTGTTCCAATTATACTGTTTCTGGGTTTGCATAGAGGCAGATATACCAAGAAGACCTTAGAATCATGGCCTCATAAAGAAATTTCTAGCATCTTTGTGCGTATCACAATCTCTGGGGCATAAGGTAGACTTCCAAATAGGGCCAGATAAAGTTATTTCCCTGAAAGTAGGTGGGGTGGTTAAGTTTAGGACTTTCCTAAAAAGACTCGGAAATAATTTTCTCAGCAAAAGACAAAATAAATCATAATGCATAAAGTCCTAAAAAGTGCAACACACAGAGACCAAAACCTAAAGGTGAGAAACAGAATGACAGCAATTGCAGCATTTGGCTCAGCTTTGCTGGAACTGTGTCAAACATCTGTGCTGGCTTCATGACTTTCCCCGTTTCCAGTAGATATGACTGTGCCATGCTCTCAAACACTCACCTAGTACTTTCCAATAGATTCTACTAGTTTTCACTGTGGAAGTTCTTTTTCTTTTAGCCTACATACAATTAATTCTGGCACATACTTTTCTACATTTCAGTAGCTCTAAAATTGAGATACTTTTTATTTACTTATGTTCTACTGCTAATAGTTTCATACATTTGTATACCAAAGTTCCATTCTTTTCACTGCCTTGTACCCTGCCTCATCCCCACTCCTTCTCCCATGAACCCCTCTTCCAAACAAGTCTTGCTTCTGCTCCCATGGTGTGTGTGTGTGTGTGTGTGTGTGTGTGTGTGTGTGTGTGTGTGATGTATGTATGTGTGTGTATTTATGTATGTATGTACGTATGTAAGTATGTATGTATGTATATGACCCACTCAATTTATATGGGGTTGTATGGGTGAGGTGTCAATTACTGGAGCATGGGCAAATTTTATTTGTTTACACTACTGAAGAAAGTGAGAACCCTCTCCCTATTCACTCTTAAACATCAGAGGTCTCTTCAGAGGATAGGGCCTTAGGGGTTCTTCCTTCATTATACAGGGGACTTGAGCATCAGTGGTGTTTAGTAATCTCAGGGTTCTGAAATCAATTTCTTTAAAAACACTGAAGGATAACTACTGTCAGTAATTCAGATCACAGTATTTCACTTCATACTTGCTGTTAATATTTGTATCACAGGTGAGAATAAGATCAGAGAGATGAAGTACAGCCTTGGCCAAGGACACACAACCAACCGTTTCAGTGAGAAAGCTGAGTGAAGGGTCTCTTTTCTGATTTCCCAGCATCTTCAGGCCAAAAGGTCGGTCCATCCTTTCAAGAGATGGTGTGTTCTCTTGACAGTGTCACCTGCCTTACAGAAGCTTCTCAGCCTCATAAGGTCCCATTTGTTAATTGTTGACGTTAAGGCCTGGGCTGTTGGTGTTCTGTTCAGGAAGTTGTCTCCTGTACCTATGTGTTCCAGACTCTTCCCCACTTTTTCCTCTAATTGGTTTAATGTCTCTGGTTTTAGGTTGAGGTCTTTAATCCACTTGGACTTGATTTTTGTGCATGGTGACAAATAGGGGTCTAGTTGCATTTTTCTACATGTAGACATCCAGTTAGACCAGCACCATTTGTTGAAGATGCTGTCGTTTTTCCATTGAATGGATTTGGCTTCTTTGTCAAAAATCAAGTGACCAAATGTGTGCAGATTCATCTCTGGGTCTTAAGTTTGATTCCATTGATCCACTAGCCTATTGCTGTGCCAGTACCATGCTGTTTTAATTACTGTTGCTCTATAGTACAGCTTGAGATCAGGTATGGAGATTCCTCCAGAGGATCTTTTATCCAGTCTAGCAGATGGACAGGACATGCTCCACCGTTAAGTGGAGAAGGAGATCTGACTTTCACACAAACTCTGGTGCCCCATATTAGACCATGTCCCTTGGATGGGGAGGCCTGGTGGCACTCAGAGGAAGGATAATAGGTCACCAAGAAGAGACTCGATACCCTATGAGCATATACAGGGGGAGGAGGTCCCCCTCAGTCACAGACATAGCAGAAGGGAGTAGGGGGGGAAGCGGGAGGGAGGAAAGAAAGGGAGGATACAAGGGTTGGGCTAACAATTGAGATGTAATATGAATAAATTAATAAAAATTAAGAATAAAAAAAATTAAAAAAAAAAAGAGATGGTATGAAGGTCCCACTGAGAGTTTGGTAGTTTGGATTCGTCTGTATAAAAAAGAATGATGGCTGTTGCTAGAGAGACGGCTCAGCAGCTAAGAGGACTTCCTGCTCTTGCAGGGGACCCAGGTTCAGCTTCTACTACCTACATGGTGGTTCACAATGCCAAGGGATCTAATGCTCTCTTCTGACCTCCACAGGCGCCGGGACCCAGGCATGCACAGGGTTCACACACATACTTGTAGGCAAAAAACATTTAGACACATAAAAGAAACATAAATAAATCTAAAAAAAATTTTTTTTTAAAGAATGTGGTGTGAAAACACAGGGCACTTTTCCAGGAGGAGACCAGGTGACAGGGAAGTCCCCACATAGGAACAAGCACACTGAGCTTTGAGGTTTCCTGTAGGAAAGTCCATGAGGTCATTTTCTTGATTACTGATTGATGTCGGAGGGCCCAGCCCACAGTGGGCAGTGCCACCTTGAGCCGGTGATCCTAGGAGGTACAAGAAAGGTAGCCAAACATGAGCCTGGAGAGCAAGCCAGAAAGCAGCAGTCCTCCACAGTTTCTGCTTCAGTCCCTGCCTCCAGGTTCCTGCCTTGAGTTCCTTGCTCAGTGATGGTCTGTGGTTAGTATGTATAAGCCAGCCAAACAACCTCTTTCTTCCCCAAGTTCCTTTTGGCTAAAGTGTTTATCCTGGCAATGGAAAGCAAACTAGGACATAATTACTGAATGTCAGAGGCCACAGGACAGGTTTGAGGTATGCAAAGATGAAGATGCACTAGGCAGCCATGGATAAAGTCCTTATGTTGCCTCTTTCTTTCTCTGTCTTCTTTGTTTCTGCTCTTCTTCGCGTACTCCCAGCCCCCAGATGCTATAGCTCAGTGCCTTAGGCATGTGTCACCCATACTCAGCTGTGTCCTCCATCTTTCTTAAGATCTGATTAACCCAGCTTGGTGGAAGACAGGAGCCATCGTGTTTAACTGAAGGAGACTTTAAGCAGTTCAGGTGCAGGATTAGTCGGGGCTTGATATTTTGAATGTGTGAAACTTTTAGGCTTCTTGTCCCCCAAGTCCTGATTCCCTCCTGGAGATTCTGTGGCCTGGTAGGTTCGTTTCTACACAGTGTGTAATTCCAGATGCCATGATGAGATTGTTTCACATATTCCAAGGCAATTGACTTGAGATAATACTTTCTTCTAAGCATTGACAGGGAGGAGAAACTAGACTCTGAGCAGCTGTGTTGTGTAAGCACTAAATCACGCACATAAATATTGGCATGCTGTGAGGCAGACGGTTCTGGAAGCAAATTATTGCATGCTGTATGTCAAAATTCCTAGCTGCCCAACTCTTTTCTAAATATATTTTGGCTTTAAAAAAAAAACAACAACACAAAGCACAGAGGGACAGACAGGATCAATCAAATTAAATCCATGCCTTGCATACGCAGAATCTCTGCTTCTGCCCAGAGTGTGCCTAAAATGTCCTTCTTTCAGTCCTACCATTCACCAGAGTTGGCTCTGGTGAACACTTGGTTTTAACTACAACATAGAGACAGGCATTATTACTCCCACTCTACAGAGGGGGAAACTGAGGCTGAGAGATGTCAATATAGCATCCTTGTGTTGTTAATGTTCTAGAACAGCAGGCCAAGATTCTTAACTTACATTTCCATTCAACACAACAAAGGGGCACAATACTCTTCTAGGAAGAGTGGTGTGCTGGCAGCACCATCTATGTGACCAATGGGTAGAAGCCTCTGGGATATTGGGGGACACAGACTTCGTGACTACAGATTGTTTTTCTGAGTGCCTGTGTTCCCGACACACTCTCAGGAAATGCTGATACCAAGCCAAGGTCACTGTGTGAGTAGTAGGGCTCCAGGTCATTGATTGGCCAGGAAGTAGGAGCCACCACTCATGTCCCCTTTAGAGAGTGATTAGATCTGAAAGCTCGCACATCTAGGGGACAGTAGCCAAGAGGAAATGGAGCTGTGGCTGGGAGGTGTGCCTTGGTGCAGTCACACTGACTGTGGGAGGCCTGAGGCCCTCTGGACCTTCTAGAATGTGAAATGTAAGCCAAGAAGCCAAGGGGATGAATCTGCAGCTGCTCCATTTCCGGTAAGAGTGTAACTGCTTTGGGAGGATAGAGACCCTGCAGTCCTACCACACAGACAGCCTTTCCTTCTGATTACCAACAAGGCAAGCCCTGCACTAATTTGAGTTAGAGTTAGTTCGTGTCCCTCAGTTTTGCTGACACAAACTGCAAGGACTTGGTGCTTCGCAGGGCCTGGCAGCAGGAGAGGACCATAAATACACCAGTGGGCTCTCTCAGAGCAGAGACAAGGACTGAAGGGACCGGCAGCCTCCTTAGACATGCAGGGCTCTTAGGTGGACTCTTAGGTAGCTCAGGAGCACGGTGCACTTCTTGGCTGCTCTCGGGTCTTGCTTTCAGCAGTGTCTGAGTGAGGCTTTCTGTTTTAAACCTGTTCCCCATCATCTCTCACTACCGCTTGGTCTCTATCTGGTTACTTTAACCTACACAGCTGTTTCCTTGCTGCCATCTCTTGGGCAGTGCTTTTGTCATCTTCAAAGTTGTTTGCTCTCAGTTTCCCTGTTCCCATCCTCCCTTCTGTTGGGGCTGCATGTTCCCTAGGGCTCTGCTGTTACTTAAGGGGTTCCTTTATAATTCATGCCCTTCCTTCTTGGCTGATGGCTTTTGCTTAGTCACTCCGCTTCTGTGGTGTGTTCTTTGTGCAGACCTTATTTCCTGCAGGCCCTTTGCGCCTTTCTGTTCCTTCTCCTTGAACAGAGAATCCCGTTTCTCTAAACACGAGGCCTCAGAGCGGCTTGTGTCTCCTTTAGTTTTGAGCCTGGTCGGCAGACGTGTGGAGCTTTTTTAGGCTGATGTAAGTACTGTTCCATACAGCATTTGCTGGGTTGGGCTCCAGCAGCAGAGTCTGGGTGTCTGGTGGCATTCAACACAAAGATGTGTTACACTATTGTTCTGGTCCTTACTCAAGGTCAGCTCATGTGCCAAGGACCTTCTGTTGTGGGTGCACACGCTAAAGGAGCAGCAGCCACCTGGGATGTGCTGGTCTCGTGGCTGAAGAGTGAGGGAGAGAGCTGGAAGGATCTAGCAGTTGGATCTTTGTTTTGTTTCATACCGGGGAACAAAGCCAGGGCCTTGCACATGCTCCATGCCAAGCAAGCTCTGACCACTGGGCTACACCCTGAGCCTGGGAATGATTCTGAAAGCTTCTGCTCAGAAATGGAACGAGTCAATTCCGAGGGAGGTTAGAAAGACAGTGAAAGTAAGAATACATGGGAAGGGAAAGGAGTTTGTCTTTCTGGAATCTGGCTGAAGTCTCTTGCCAGCGAGGGTCAATAATTTTATAACACAGTTTTCACGGAGACTAATTCACTGTGATGATATTTCTTTGAAGTGTTTCAAACAAGGGTGGTAAGATGGCAGTGAAATATACTTAGGGCCCAAGTGATCGCCTCTGTGTATAGCCTTCTTCCTTTTCCAGACATAAATCTGCAATTTTTTGCATGATTTCACAAACAAAGCTGTAAGTTTGATTTGTGGTAAAAAAATGAGTCTTAATGCCTCGTGAAACCCTGGGGACCCATGGATTTACCTTACCAGCCAGAATCGTGTGCAGTGCATCCCCCAAACCATCCTTTGACCTCATTTGCTGGAAAAAGCAAGAAATAAATCTAGCCAGCAATGCTCTGAGATGTAACTACCACCCAAACCCATGCATATAGCAACCGTAAAAAACACTTAGGCATAATGTTCTCAAGAAGCCTACAATCACACCTGTGTACATACTGTCCTTTACCTAGGTGCCCTTCGCTCTAACGCCTGTGCTTAAATCCGGGTTTAACTCTAGACCTACTACATCCCAATTCTGCTTCGTATTGCCTTGTCCTAAGACTATTTTTTTATGTGGTGGTGGTAAGAATCCTGGCTTCAGCTGAGTGGGGGGTCTTTGAAAAGAACACAGGCTGCTACATGTGGCCATGTAAAGCTGTCCCCGAAACACACCTACGGCCACTTGCAGCTGCCACTGTCACTGTCACTTGAACTTCGTCAGTCAAAGCAAGCCCAGTGGCCATGCTGAAAAGCACTGGAGTGGTACTTAAATTCCACACTGAAGCAGAGTGTGTCCTGCAAGGTGTGTGCGTGGACCACGGTTGTGTTATTGTATCTTCGCAGCAAGGATACTAAGTGGGGATGATTTTGCAGTCGGCAGCCCTATTCGTAGCTAGAAGTCAGTCTGTCCTGGGTGGGGTTAGGGGTGGTGAGCAACAGATAGAACCACCTTATAGTGCACTAATGGTCATTTCAGCGCCTTGCTTGTCAGAAAATAAAAACACTGATTAAAAGATATGAGCTTGTTGGGCTGTTGTCTGTGTTACAAAGCAGCTCTCTCTTCAGTTAAGGTTGGATTGAGGTCGTCTTCACAGACACTTTTAACACAGCTTCTGGCTGAGTCTGCCTTAGTGGTTTAAAGAAACTAAGTTGCCCCCTTTAGGTCTTCTGGGGGAACATTTATGAAACAAGGACTGCTGGGAAAATCCCTCTAATTCTCTGTGTCTTACCTGCCCCCTGTGTGAGACAATACCGGCAATAGAGTGCTCCTGCTAGGGCTTTATAGATGAAATTCTTATATGTAAAGTTGTCAGATATATGTTTGATGCATAATACAAATCCATGGGTGTGAGCTCTGATATTGACAGTGACTTTTACTTTGTATCTGAACTTCTGAGATGCCTACTGAAGACTTCAAAGTCACAACGTTTAGAGTATTGACTCTAATCAGACATATTCCTGAGTTCAAGATTTATTAATAAAATAAACTAACACAGAGCAATATGATGTAAATATTTGGCCTCTTGACAAAATTAGTCATGATTTCTCGCAGACATGAGGAACTCTAGACTGTATTTGGCCCCTTTCAAGTCACTGTGTGGAAAATTATTAAAACCTACAGTCCTTGGATTATTGGCTGACTACTGGACCTATGGGCCACATGAGCAGGGTCATTTCCAAGGACAGTAGTGTGTTTCTGGGAAGTTCCAAACTAGGGTGGGGGGCAGAGCAAATCAGTAGTCCAACCCTTGGGGGCAGACCTTGTAGACAAGAGCAGTGAAGGACTGGTGGGTGCTGAGAAGGAATTTACTAAGACCTGCCCTGAGGCTTCTGGCTCACAGGGCTGGTGTTTCTCATATCCTGTTGCCCGAGCCAGCAAGCTGGAGGGAGAAAGAGGCAAGGCAAGGGCGGGGACACCAAACTGTCAAGTTTAGTAACTTCTTGATGTGGGAACTTGCATACATTCCTGAACTGCTTTAGACCTAGGCTGGCTTGTAAAATGTAATACTATATAATACTTAATCCATCCTGACACATGGAAGGACATTATGTAAATTATTTTAATATTTACTAAATAATTTTATTTTCACAGTAACTCTCTTTCGTTATCCCTGTTCTATAATAATGAGGAAACTGAGGGAGAAAGGTGAGGGTCTTGCTTTACTCTCAAGGGCAGAATGGAGTCATGTTTTAGGCTCTAGGGGTTTGGCTCCACAGTCTATAATCATACCCATCATGCTTTGCTGCCTCTAGTTGTCAGTTCTTTAGCAGATGCTGATCTCTTCTAACTCTTCAGACACTATTTAGGATGTTATTTACTTATTGATGTGTGTATATGAGCATGTGCATGTATGATGTGTGTGTGTGTGTGTGTGTGTGCAGCATGCATAGGCTATACAGTGTTGTGTGGAGGTCAGAAGTCAGTTCTCCCTTCCACCTCATTGAGGCAAATCCTCTCATTTCTGCTGTGCTGTGTACTCCAGGTGGGTTCCCCTAGGTACTTCTGGTTGAGTCTCCTGTTTATGCTTCCTGGGGATGCAGGGATTACAGATGCACACTACCGCATCTGACTTTTTTCACAAGAGTTCCTATGATTGAACTCAGAACTTTTGGCTTACGTGGCAAGTGCTTTCACCTGCTGACCCAGCTCTCAGACCTCCAGTCCATTTCTGACATAGTAAGTAGATGCTTACAAAACATTGGTGGCATCCCCTTTTCCCTCTCCAAATCCCTTTCCGCCATACTGGCAAACCTCAAGCAGTCCGAACTAGGGTGTGCCTAAGGAAGGAATGAGAACTCTTTAGTCTTATTTTTTTTCCCCTAGGAAGGTCTTGCCTGACTGGCATGCTTATCTAGTGTCCTTCAGTGCATGAAGTATCCTCAGTGTCTCTGACAACATGGCACCCAGCTGGAAGGTACTATTTCATCCTGTGAAACGAAGTGGAAGTTAAAACAGAATGCAGGCATAGCTTAGTGTACCTTCTAGCCAAATTACTTCTGGTATGAAGCCAACTCCAGGGAGGGGTGAAAAACTTGATGTGTAGTTTCAGTGTGCTTGGGATGTCAACTCTTTAGAATTCATTCCTTTTTTTTTTTTTTTTCCTGCTGATGCTACACAGTGTCAGAATGGAACCTTCTTATTCTCCCCTATTGGGAAATAATTATTAAATCAAAATGCGGTGCCTATAGAACAGCTGCCAGGAAGATAAACCAGACCTCCTGGGTGATTCTGCCTCCCTAGCCATGTAGTCTCCTATCAGAGATTTCATTTCAAACCAGACCTCTGACTAGTGCCGTGGTCTTGAGGTGGAATTTTGTCAAGGAAAAAAACAGTGAATGACCTGCATTTTAGCGCCTTCTCTTCTGGAGGAACAGTGAGACTTAGCAAATCACTGATTTTATATGGAATTTTCTTTCTTTAATTGCAAAGCAAGCAGCTGGGCTTGGTGTAACCCCTCGACAGTGCGGGCTGTCCTGAATCAGGAATTAGCTTCAAAGGCAGTGCTGCTGTTCAATGTTAAAGAAGAGCTTTTAAGACATGATCTACAGAAGAAAGAGAAACATGAAGGGACCTTTGGTAATTGAAGGCTGGGGAACAGGAATCGATTCTAAGTCAGGTGTGGTGCATTATTCTCCTTTTTAACTCTGTTTCCTTCATCTGTAAATGACTAATATAAAATCTATACCTAGGGACAGAGGGCTGTGATGAAGATTCAGTCAAGCCGAAGCCCTTTGCCATGGCCTCTATGTTGTGGCTCTTTCCTGAGTTCTTCAGTAAGGATTTAAAATTACCCAGCAGAGACAATTTATCCTACTTCCATGGATCATATCACACACACCCTCAACTCTAGATAGACCTGAGATTCCTTTGTAGTGAACTCAATAATGGACCAGTTAATTCACACTTTTGTGGGAACTGTTACCCCAAGTATGCAGGATGGAAGAGCAGGCAGGTGGGGAGAGGGGCGGACCAGAGCTGGAGAAGAGCGGAGACCGATATGTGCTGAAGAAGGAGCTGCATTCCTTTCATGTGCACCTCCATGACAGTTGCTGCCATTTAACAAGTCACCGTGTGACTTTTTGTACATCACCTCATCTTGACACAGATGAGCTCTTATATCTCCTGGCCAAAGCAAATCTACAATTGGATTTGCCCTCTGAACAGGAGGAGCTTCAAGGTTGCACTGTAAATGGAGAGAGGGGCTTGTGTGTGTGTGTGTGTGTGTGTGTGTGTGTGTGTATGTGTGTGTGTGTGTATGAGAGAGAGAGAGACAGAGACAGAGAGACAGAGAGACAGAGAGATAGAGACAGAGAGAGACAGAGACAGAGATACAGAAAGATTGAGAACAGTTTGCCAGTATCTGTAGTATAAAAAAACACAGAAGATCAACATTTTTACAGAGTAACCTATGTGCCCAGTGTGACTCCCAAGGGGGAGTCAGGTGCTAAATGCTTTTTTGTATTATGAACCTCTTTACTACAAATGGAATTCCAGTGGTAATATGTTGTTGTAGTTAATTTACCAGTATGGCCTAATAATGTTTATCATTAGGCCTAAAGTTATTATTATGGTAGTATAACCCACTAGCAATCAATCAAGACACAGACACCTGTTATATTTTAAAATAGCTTTAGTTAACCTGGGGCAGGGCAGATATCAACCCCCTAAACTACTTCCATAGTGGAGCAGGTATCTCATACCTGCTCCAATCCCATGCCATCTGGCTCTAATAATTTCTATCAAGCTACCTCCCATCCATAATCCCAAATATTTGATAATGTTCTTCATCTGGGCCAAATCTCCATTTACGCTGGCCTTGTGCTTCTCTTCCATCTAAACCATGGCAGCCTTCTTCTCCTCTCCTCACCTCCAGTCTCTTTTCTTCCCAAGATTCTGTCTCCCCAGGCCTAGGAACCTTAGCCTATTCATGTGCCCTGCCCAAGTATGATGGCCTTTTATTAATTAGCATCAAAATACATCAGACCAAGATTAATAAGAGTGTAACGTGGTCCTCTTGTTTAATGCACTCAGAGCCCCCATTGTAACATTTGCAGAATCTTGTACTTTCTGAATTCATTTGGACTCTATGTTCAGAACAAATTAGAAGCTAGAAATTCCACTTCACTATCATCTCAGAGCTCTGCTGAGTGCTCCACAGGCAGTGTGGCATCCAAAGCGGCAAATGTACCACCAGCCCTTCCCAGGGAGACAATAAGCAGTGAATCCTAGCTTCTAGAAGTAACCAAGGCCTCAGCTCTTGCCGCTCATGGCAAGGATTGCTCCAGGATGTCACCCAGATCTAAAAGGCAGGTACTCTCCACTGTAGGAGGCAAGATGGCACAGCGTGGCACAGCGAGAGTTGGCTGACTCGAAGGCATCTATTCTTTTTCTATTTCCAAGTGACAGTAACTTTCTGCATTCAGTGCTACTAATATTTTTTAAATTAATTTGCCTAAAAATAAAAGTGAGTCAATTAAAATAAGAGCAAGTCCTATGGATAGCACAAAGGCCAAAAACTGGTGCCGGTGGGAATGCTGATTGATGGAGCAGTGCATTGCAGATGCTTAGAGAGGCAATATCCATCTCTAATGTGAGAAAATGGAGGGTTGAAGATGGAAGTCAGTGGCTGGAGTTCTCACATGTACTGAGGGGCTGATCTGGATGCTAACACAGCCCTTCCTGCTTCAGAATTATTTGTCCCCATATACCAAACTTCATTTTCTCCAAATAAACAACCCAAAGTAAACAAAAATTCTCTATGTGTGCAGATGTGTATTTTTTTTTGCAGATGTGTATTTTATTAGGAGATATTACAAAGTGACTAATGCTCCATACCAATAAACATTTTAGAGATGTGATAGTATTGCACACTATGTAGAAGCACAGAAGCTTCAGCACAAACATTACATCACACACATACTTGTATACACACACCGGCTAACAAAGAGACTTCCTGGTGGGAGATCCTCTATTACGAATTAAACAATAGGAGGAGGGAAATAGATTAAAAACAAATATATATACCAAGTGGAGCCCTGAAACATACTACTGTGTGATGGAAACTTGGAAATGATATTTAAATGAACCAAGTGAGTCACGTATGGCAACATGGTAAATGGTTGCATTTGTGTGAAATTCCCAAACAGGGAATAGTCTGTAGAGAGAGACTTTGGACAGATCATTGCCAGGTGGGGAAATGAATATGCTTAGAACTAGATAGTATGGTGAATTGTTTGTTTTTAAATTGTTAATATTATGCTATGTTAATTTCAGTTAGTTTTTTTTAAAAATTGTGTCTGAGGGAGCTGGAAATAAGGCTCAGCAGTTAAAGGCGTTTTCTGCCCATCCAGAAGACTCAGGGTTTGCTCCCAGCACCTGCCATCTGTAAGTTCAGTTCCAGGAGGATCTGATGTCTTCTTCTGGCTTCTCTGTGCAGCAGAAACACATGTGGTACACAGTCACAAGAAAACAGAACACACATACACACACAAATAAAATAAAACAAGGCATTTTCAAAAATGTGGCTAAGCCTGGCAGTGGTGGTGCATGCCTCTGCTCCCAGTACTTACGAGGCAGAAGCTGGTGGATCTCTGAGTTTGATCCCAGCCTGGTCTGCAGAGTGAGTTCCAGCACAGCCAGGCCTATATAAAGAAACACTGTCAAAGAAAAAAAATCCATGTGCACACATACATTTTACACAGGCAAGTGCTCTATTCTCTTTTGGGGGTTTGAGGGTTTGGTTTGGTTTGGTGTTTTGGTCATTTTCTTGTTAGAGTGCTTCTTAACCCTTTTAGTCTCAGGATCCTCTTACACTCTTAAAGAGTCATCAGAATTATTAGGGCTGGAGACATGACTCAGCAGTTAGGAGCACTGTCTAATCTTCTAGAGGACCAAGGTTCAATTCAAACCACCCACATGGCAGCTCACAACTGTCTGTAACTCCAGTTCCAAAGGACCTGATACTCTCACAGAGGCATACGTACAGGCAGAGCACCAATGCACATACAAAGAAAAATAAATAAATAAATTTTTAAGCAGACGAGAAAAATTTAGTCAGAATTATCAATACCTTCTGAGTATACATTTGGCAATTTCATATTGAACTGAAACAAATTAAGTACTCATTAATTCATTAAAAATAGCATAAGCTCATTACATATTAAATTATACGTTTTGTTTGAAACAAAAAAAAGAAACCCTATCTTCAGAAGTAAAAACATTTAGGGAGAAAGATCAAAGATGGCTGTGCCCAGCAAGCACGGTGTCTGGGTATCAGGACTTTAGCGACTGCAGAGTGAGGGAGCCACCCTGCTGCAGACTCCAAAATGCCAGGGTCTATGTTTCCCAGGCAGGAGTCTAATTTAACCATCCTCTGAGAGGCCCCACCCAGCAGTTGATTGAATCAAATGCTGAGACTCACAACAGCACTCAGGGAGTTCTGTGGAAGAATGGGAGGATGGATAGAAGGACCTGAAGGGGACAGGACCACGGCAAGAAGATCAGCAGAGTCAACTAAACTGTGCCCATTGAGGGCTTACAGACACAGAAGAATCAACCGAAGAGCATGCATGGGAAGGACCTAGGCCTCGTACACATATGTAACCAGTGGCAGTTTGAGCTTCATGTAGGTCCTCTACTAAGTTTAGCGGGTGCTGTCTATGACATGGACTCTGTTGCCTGCTTTTGATCACTTCCCCCTAACAAGGCTGCCTTGCCTGGCCTCAGTGGATGAGGATGAGCTCAGTCCTGATGTGAGAAAGGGGGTGGGCTCCTCTTTTCTAAGGACAGGGAATGGGGGAGAGGGTGAGAAGGAGGGACTGGAAGGAGATGAGGGAGGGGGCTATGATCAGGATGTAAAGTGAATATGTAAATTAAAAATAAAATAAAATAAAATAAAACATTCATCGAGAACAACTGGTTCAGGTTACAACTCAAATGATCATACAATTGCCTTTTAGAAACCACTGGTCTTCAGAGCAAAATGGAATTGCTGTGTTCATTCTTTCTATTTTGCCAATGGAGAAAAAAAAAATATAAATGTACTTGAGGTGGGAGACTTAATTAAATGCCTATATTTTCACCATTTCATTGAGAACATTGTCAAGTGAACTGGCACTCTGGTCCTGTGCAGGCACGGCTATGAAGGTGGGTGTCCCTGGTGGCAAGGAGCCTCTATGATTATTGCTAAACCCTGGCAGTGTTGCCTAGCACAGCATCTGCACTGGTGCCTATCAGTAAAAAGCGGCTGGTCCACATAGCCTGTAAATGACATTTTCTAATTTGCATGAAGATAGATATGGCTTTGTGGACTCGCTGACGTGTGTCAGAGGCCCCTGGTCTTTGTAGATCGTGAAGGAAGGGCTCTGTGATTGTTCACAGAGAAGTATCAGACTTCTAAGTTGTGTGTACTCAGGTCCTATGTGGCTTTTAAACGTTAGGCTATTTTTGTTGAGAGATAGAGCAATCTTCTGGGTGGATATGAACATGAGGTCCTCTTTTAAGGGCTTTTCTGTATCTTCTCTTGGATGTAGCCCCTTGGGTTTTGCTGTACCCTTGTGTGGAATATCTGAAAACAGGCTGTGATTTCGTCCCATACTTTTCTTCTTTGGCTACTGCACTGAAACTATTGTCTTCTTCCTAACACAGAGTCTCAGAAACTTGTGCGAGTACACACACACACACACACACACACACACACACACACACACACACACA
>OU015757.1:36999549-37023916 GCA_907169655.1 Acomys percivali
ACACACACACACACACACACACACACACACACACACACACACACACACACACACAAACCCTGTTTATTCTATGCCATCACTGTTTTGCTTGTTCTAACACCTTCTAAACTGGTATCTGACATCCTTACGTTCTGCAAGCATTTGTCAGGTGTTGTTGAATGTGGTACAGCTAAAATTTTGATGTAGACATTTTTTATGCTGTAACAGAATGGGGGTGCAGCCCCAGCATGTGTTCCTAGGATGTGCACCCTCAATGTCTGTCTCTGTCTCCCTCTTCCTTTCTCTACCCCTTCCATCTTTATTCCTTCCCACTTTCCCTCCCTCTCTTCCTCAAAATATAGTGATTTATACGCATAAACTAAGATCTAAGAGGCCCTGTGATGTGCTCACATGTTGCTTTTCAGAGTGTTTCCTGTATTTTGGAAGCATTCTTCTATACACAGCCCCTCTGCTCACCTTTCAACATTTGAGGGTTAGCCAATACAAAAGCTGTGGATTGCTTACTGTCCTACAGGGAGCTATTCTAATGCAAATTACCATTAATTCCTCCAAGTGGAAAGTTAAAGTGTTGCATTTCATAATTCTTAATTTTATATACGGACATAACTTTTCTTTATTTCAATATATATGCTTTAAGGTTTATTTATGTTATTTTATGTGTATGAGCGCTTTGCCAACATGCCTGTGTGTTGACCACATGCATGCCTGGTGCCTCTGAGGTTCAGAAGAGGGTGCTGGATCCCCTATATCTGGAGTTTGGGTGGTTGTTGAAGGAATCAGTATAGACTCAGTACCCCCTAGACCAGGTTCTCAGCACAAAGGAGATTTATTTGACTCGAGGAACAAAGGCAGGAAATAAGAGACAAAGGAGATAGAGGATGAAAAAGAATGGGAAAGGAACAAGGGAGGGGGAAGAAAAGGGGAAAGGGGGAAGATGGGGTGGTGGTGGTGGTGGTGAAGATATTTGTCCCAAAAAGGGGCAAAGAACTGCCTCTGGATAGAGAAGAGACAGACATGGCACATAAGAAACTGGCAATGTGTAAAGGTACAGGTGGAAACCCTAACAAGTGTTAGGATGAGGTGTTTAATTTTAATTGGGTATGTTAATTAGGTGAGCCAAAGAAGGCTTTTCATTGATGGATTTCAACACTTTGATACCTGGACGCTGGTAGTCAGCCTCAGGAGGAGGAAGTGGACAAATAAGCGAATAGACCTCTGGGGCTAGCTCTAGAAATATCATCTAATGGTTTTTAGCAAGGCAGAGGGAGAAGGGCAAGACCTGCCAGAGTCGTATTTGACATGATTGGGCTAGCCAGAGTCCCTTCAGTTGTGAGCTACTGTGTTGTGCTGGGACCGGAACCCATGTCCACCAAGATCTCTTATCTGCTGAGCCACCTCTCCAGTCCCAATTTTAATATATATACTTAAGTGATATATAGTGCATAGAGTAATTCTATGTAACTGAGATTTCTTGTGGGTGATTAGGAGCTAATCTGTATGAGCAGTGGCTTTTGTTTTTATATAATTTAAAAAGAGGGCTTGAGAAATTGTATATTCTGGTGAAAACTGCACAAAACTGAGGAAACTCAGAGGACCAAATGTTTTTCTGTTTCAGATTTTTGTAGGTCATAATGGATAAAAACCCATATGACAAGGCTCTTACCTGAAATAAGCTTTGTCCCCTTCGAAGCTGGTACTGAGGTTTGATTGCTGTGGTTTTTGTAGGAGGTGAGCCCAGGAAAGATGATGTCTGTGGTGGCTGTGGTAAGAGATAGGGCCGATGAGGGGTGATGGGTAGTGGATGTTTGTGGTGGTGGTGGTGGTAATAGGATGTGGGGACCAAGAGGGATGATGGGTAGTGAGTGTCTGTGGTGGCTGTGGTAAAAGATGGAACAGAAAAGGGACTAAGATCACTTCCAACTTGGCCCTTCATCAGAAATCCTCATCACACTTCTCACAACGGTTCAAAGTGAGTGGGCTCCTTGGCATCTCTTAGAAGACAACCAACAGAATTTTAGTTACTTAAGAACTCTGAGCCTCCCAGGCTAGTTGTAGGCCTTTCTAAGGAGCTTCATTATATAACTAGAAACTTGACTATGGATGAGAAAAAATGAAGGTCAAGAGGACCATCATTCTTTCAAAAATAAAAGTATGGGTCACCTGCTGGCTCATGACTCCCCTGCTCTTTTCTAGAGAAGTCTCACCCATGAGTGTGTGACTCACTTGTGCACCTTATGACTACACTCTTCATTTGCCCTTCCTTTAAGTTGACTTTCAAGAGAACACCTGGTTCTCTAACTGGCTGCCATGTCCTTGAAGCCAGTATGTATTTTTTTCCATTCAGAGTCATCAATATCTTGACTCTCCAGTGGCCTCAAGGACCATCAGATTGATCACAGTGCAGGCCTCGTTTTTGCAGCCCCTACATTCTCAGAATCATCAGGACTTAGAGTATTTTGTTGATGTGGCTGTTGCTGCTCAGCTGTTGCTGCCCAGCTCTCTGCTGAACAGCCTGGTGAGCCCCAGTATCTGTCAATAGCACCACCACCACCGCGGGTAAACCCCGCTTCCCGAGAGCCAAGATTCTCTGTCTTCTCTAAGGGTCACAGTGTATCTAACACTGCACCTAAATAGATTTTATTGTTTGTTCCTGGCAAGTGTATCCATTAGAGAGGTTTTCTCTCCAAACCCCAGAGGCTGGAAATGATATTATAAAAGGTAACCGCTGCTTGTTCCTACCAAAAAAAAAATCACTCGAACCATGCATTATTTATAACCCTAAGAAACTGTTCTTTCTTCAAATGGCAGATTTTTTCATCCCCTCATGCTCTGTTTTGGCATTCTAGTGTTTTATTGTTTCTTAAACACTGAGCAGAAAGACCTTAGGATGGATCCAACAGCCAAGGCAGATGGCTGTGGTATGGCTAAAGAGAGTCCTATTAGGTCACATCAGATTACCGAGCATACCAACCCTGGAACCCTCCCCTCAAAAACAAACCCTCCCCTTGATAAACAAACAAACAAAAACAAATGGCTGAGTCTTCTGTGCTTCCTCCTGAGATCCATCCTCTACATCCAAGTTCTTTGCCAATTTCTAGAACATTAAAATGAACATGATCCTAGTGAGCTGCAGGTTCAGTGCATTATTTCAGAGATTCCAGGGATGAGGCTGAGGATACAGGAGTGTCTAGATCAAGGTCTCATAGCTAGTTAGTAGTGAGTTGGGCTCAGTACCCTATGTCTCCAGCCTCCTTTCCAGCAAGCTTTCTGTGTCTGATGGCATCCTGAGGAGACAACTTTCTTTCAAACGTGTCAGCCTGTATTAAATTCCATGCCTAAAAGCAGTCCATGTATCTCCATCTCATTAGTGCTTCTCCAGAGTCACTGTGCACTGCGATTCTAGAGATGGCAGGCATTGGGGTAATTATATATAAACTCTCCTCTTGGGTTTAAGACACTTGCAAGAGCCGGTGGTTATTTTAAAAACCAGTATATGAAGTGGCACGCTGGGGTAGCGGCAAATGTTGAGACAGAGGAGTTAGAATGATTGCCACAAGCTGACTATCTCTGTCAAATCCACTAAAAATGCTGGGGAGGTGCTGGGCCACGCTCCCACTACCGCACAGCACTGCGATAGGTGTGGCTGTGTAGCTCAGCTCGAAGAATGAACCACAAGAAAGGGAAGGCATTTAACATTGAACTGATTTCCATGCAGAATCCGTGTCTTCTGTGACTTGCTGTGGAGGAATCATGGGAAAGAGCCCCACAGGGCAGCTGAGCTGTGGTCAGGAGGGTCCTCATGCAGCTTGGATCATGACATGAGGTGCCTTTACATTCCCTGGCATAGCACACTGCTCCATGCAGTATACAAGTCTCTGTCACAGTTCCCTGTACTTCCTGCAGTCAAAGCTACAGAGGTTTTGAGTTCTAAGTATTCACTATATATTTCTATTTTTACTTTCCCATTCAGTTTGCACTCTTCTAAAACTCAGGACTGTCCCTCTGTGTTAGACTGCATCAGTACTCTGGAGACAGGTTTTGCAAGCAAGCTTATGGAATGTTTTATTCTGCTCATTGGGAAACAGGTTTTTCTACCATCAGCAAGTGAGAGGCGTCATTCTTACAATTTGGTGTGGTGCCTCACCACAGGAGCCTCAACACAGAGGCTCCTGGGCCTGACTCTAGGTCTGTCTCTTCAGAAGTAGCAGAAAAGGACCAGGGCTGCTAATGACAGCATCTTTGTGCCTCATGTGTACCCTGCAATGCTGATGTTTTCTCAAGTTTATTAGAGGTAGGAAAGAGAGAAGGTCAGAGATGGTATTTCTTGAGTGATGGGGGAAGCCCCTAGGCTTCGATCTCCATTCATTTACTTCTACTATGTTCACAGAGCATCAAAGCCTTGGACTCCCACAGGTGTCTAAAAGACAAACCCTACCTTGTAGGTATGATGACGTCTCTTTATGGTTCAGGAACCTCCAGAACTGGAGAACACTGAGAAACAGGGATATTTTGCTGTGGTGGTTAGAAAGTCTACACAGAAAAGGGGGCACATGGTACCTATCCTAGCAGGGAGGAAGCCCTGGGTCTAAACCTTCAAAAGAATCACAGTTCATAGGCCAGAAAAGCAGAAGGAACTCATCTCATGGTAGAAAGATGACTTGAAGACTAAAATGTGGGCCAATGTAGAACATACCAAGGCTTGTCTGTATGCCTGAGATATACTGGAAATCCCAAGAAGCATAGGAATTTAAACAGACCATTGCGGGGGGGGGGGGGGGGGGGGCATTGGAAAAACAGTAGGCTACTCGCAAGCAAAGATACTGTATTAAAATTTGATACTGATGTTTGGCGCTCATTACTATTAATATGGCTCCCCACAGCCATGGTACTGCCTTGGCCTTCTTTCTGATCTCATCAGTGACAATGTGTAAACTCCTTCAGCTGCAAGACCTTCTTTCTCTTTTCTCTAATCTCTTCTTTATTGTTAGCATATATTGCCAGCACAAAATACTGAGTTCCCTAACGGCATTCTCAAGTATGTGTGTCACAAACTTTGATCTTATTCACCTTTCCATGACCTGTCTTATCCTCACTTGTGCCCCCTGCTGGTCCCTTCCTCATGCTCAATAGACATCGCCTTCTGCTTTTATACTTCTAAGTCTAGAGAAGACATTTGCCTTTCTGAGTCTTGTTTTATTTCCTAACATGATGTTCTCCAGGGCCTGTTGTCCATTGTCTACATAGGATATAATCATTTGGTTCTTTACATAGTCGTATTTTCTTTGTCCATTCGTCTGTTGATGGGCAGTATGGTTAATTCTATAGCTTGGCTATTGTGAACAGTGCAGCAGTAAGATGGATGTGCAGGCTACCTCTGTGCTCTGCAGAGTTAGATTTCTTTCCATATGCACCTAGGACTGCTATGGCTGGACCATACCGTAGCTCTAGTTTTAGTTTTTGGATGAACCGCTATATTGACATTCACAGGGTCTGCGCTAATTTACATCCCCACTGTCAAGGTTCTAAGGGTTTTCTTCTCACCCCACCCTCACCAGTTCTAGTTGATTTTTTTCCCACAGATGTTTGGACTGGAGTTAAATGAACGTGCAGTGTTTTTGATCTGCACTTGGCTAAGAGTATTGACCATTTTTCACATGATGCTTATTAGCCAATTGTACTTATTTGTAAGATATGAAAAATGTTCATCTCTTTTAGTGTTTCATGTATTTCCTAGGGTATTGCTTGAGGCTTCCATTTCTAGAATTATTTTAATTATATTTGGGCCATCTTATTAGAATTTATGTGTCTGGGTCCCTCAAATGTTAATTCTAAACTGACTGATAATGGCAAATGAAGCTCCAGGAATCGGAAATGTTGACTGTCTTCTACCTATTGTAGGCTGATCTATGAATGGATTCCTGGTTTTTGTTTTGCTTTGTTTTGCTGCTTTTCAAGACACGGTTTCTCTGTGTAGCCTTGGCTGTCCTGGACTTGCTTTGCAGACCAGGCTGGCCTCGAACTCACAGAAATCTGCCTGCCTCCCAAGTGCTAAGATTAAGTGCGTATGCCACCATGCCCGGCAGATCCCAGATTATTTTAACTTTTCTGGTTTATTAATTTTTTAATGCCAGGGAAACTTAGTAATACTCTGTCTAGATTTTTGACTCCATGACTGTCAAAAATCAGCCTTCTGATTGCTTCTTTGGGATGACCTGCATATCTCCTGCCCAGTGGCAAATAGTTCTCTTGACCCATTCAGGCACTGCACATCCCTGTGTGCTTTCTCCTTATGCACCTTTTAAGTGGCTTCACTGGGAACCCTGTGAACTTTATAAAATATTGTTACTGTTATTTTTCTGTTGCACCAGCAGAGAAAACAGAGACCTAGCCCGATCAAATATTTGTCTTAATAATTATATGTTTGAAATTTAACATGACTGGAATTTCATGCGACTCTTTGGAGACTGTAGACTCCCCTCTTCATTTAAGAGTAATAACATTACCACCCAAGCAGAGGCTGCCATTGCCTTTTGGTGTTGATAATTAAGATGGCATTTATTTGTACTAATGATTTGGTATGATATCTCACTAATAGATGTACTGAGCCAGCACTGAAGTGAAAAGATAAGCTGCCCTGCTTTGTTCCATATGTCTGTGTTCTAAGTATCCCATAGTTTTAATTGGTTCCCCGCAGAATAACACTTATAAGCATATGGCTTCGAAAACGCTGCCTCCTTTTGTTATCACGCGATTTCGTATTTTGGGGTGGCCCGGGTTCCCTTAGCCTTTAGATGTGATTATGAGGCTATTGAATCCACTTGATGATATGTTTCTTCATAACCTGCCTACTGGCTGTTAAATGCCACCAATATGGCCCATACAGAAGGCCATTCATGTTTGGGTAGAGAACAAATTCAAAGGATTTTGTCGTGGGCCTGTGCAAAAAAATCCCTTTCTCGCTGCCTTGTCTCCTGTGTGGGTTTCTGAAGCACCGTGAGGCTGCATTCAATTATGCTTGAGAGAGGCGGGTTCGCCCTGGGAACCCAAAAGAGCCCGCAGGCACAGTAGAGCTTTCTGGCGCCTTGTTTGGGAGATTTACCAGCGATTCCTCGGAAAGGAATTACAGATGTGACATTAAACTCAGGGACTGGAGATGGGACCAGCTGTATTTTGGATATTAGAGGGACTTTTGTCCGTGGGTGTTTTTCTCAGGAGGAGTGTGGCTGAGTACAGCTGAATTATTCATTGTGTGCAAAGCTCCTTTTAAAAACTTTTATTTTGGAAATTTAAAACATACACAAAAATGGAAAGAATTGCACCGTGGATATGTGGTGGACCTCTGCTTTAGCATTCTAAATCTCAAGACTGCTATAACACACTGCCAAAACCTGGGCGGCTTCACAACAGAAATGTATTGTCTCATAGCCCGGAAGGATAAAGTTGAGGATGCACAGCCTGGGCCATCGCTTCCCCTGGAGGTGCTGAGAAAAAATGACTCCAGGCCCCTCACCTAACAGATGGTGGGCTCAGCATTCCCTGGCTTGAGATGGCTTCTTCCTGTGTCTTCCTTCTGTTAGTGGCTGTGTTCAAATTTCCCCTTTATTAGCACATGCCATATTGGACTAGGCTCTAACTAATGACTTCATCACATCCTGTGTGAATGGCGCCCCCTGGAGTTGTGTGAGAGTGGGTACACTTGCTCTCACGGCTGTATTTCTCTCTTCAGTTAGTGTTCGCTGGAATTTGCTAGTCACACAGAAGCACCAAGCTGTTCTCCCAACTACTACTCATATAAACCCCCCACAAAGGATTGCTGTCTGTTTTGTTTGTTTAAAGCATCAGCTCCCCATTTCTACTCTTTCTACTCAGAAGGGTGAACTAAGTCGTTATTAAATTAAAAAGCCATTTCTCATTACAAACAAATATTTCGGAGTCTGGCTCTTCAGAGTTTGCTGGCTTATTTGGTTGTTTTCTTTGGTTTTTGGCTTTGGGCCATGTGATTACCAGGCAAATACCCTACTACTGAGATATAATTGCAGCCCTGTGTTCTTCTTTTTGACGAAAACGTATACTCCATGCAATCTATACTATCTTAGTTGTCATTGGCTTCTAAAAAACAAACAGCCAATCAAACAAAGCAAGAGAAGCAGCTTTGGAGAGGACCTTGGGGCTTTGACCTGGTCCCAAGGATAAACAGTGCTCTCTAAATCAGACCAGGGACCACTACAGTGTCAGCACTCCTCCAAGCCCTCCAACTGTGCTCTCCAACTCTTACTCAGAGCAGAACTGACAGGCTTCCCTACGCTGCGTTCATCTGCACCTGGCAAAGGACTTTGCCTCTGCACTAGCTACGAAGGGAAGTGTTCCCTTGATGAGGGTCCTCCATGTTGGAATCTTCAGAGCAGATGCCACAACATTAAGAAACTAAGCAAAATGGTTAGGTGACTATAAGTCTTTAATTCAGAGTTTTGTGTTTTTTCACTATTAAGCATAGCTACTAGACCAAATGAATGAAGTTTTATTGCACAAGATGAGTAAGACAACTTAAAAATTGATTATCATCTGTTTTACAAGGCTTACTGTAAAGAAAGATTTGACGTTTCCACGACATTTTAAAATCTTTCTCATTTTAAAATTTCTAAATATGTCTTTTTATTGAAGGTCCAATGAAGAAAAATTTTCCTATTATACACTTTTTCCTTTTCTCTTTCCTCTTAGGTGATTGGGTTTTTTTTTTTTTTGTTGTTGTTGTTTTTTGGTTTTTTGTTCTTGTTCTTGTTTTTGTTTTTTAACAGCAAGACAGAAAAACATGCTGGGGTAGCTAGATCTTAAAGGCATTCTCTCTAATCTTTTAATTATTGCATTAAGCCTACAAAAGTGCATTCAAACAGTTAGCATTCAACCGCCAGCTGCGGAAGACAGGAGAGATAACACGGTGGCTAAAAGCAGTCACTGCTCCTGGAGAGGACCTGAGTCCCATTCCAGCAGCCACCCTGTGCAGCTTACAAACGTCTGTCCCTCCAGCACCAAGGGGTTGTTACCTCTGGCCTCAAAGACACCGGCGCTCACATGCATGCACCCATCCCCTGACATAATTAGAAAGTAAGAATACATCTAAAACATGCCAATTATGGGGCCCGGTTTGCAGACTCCAGACGGTTTTCTCAATGGACAACAGCAGACAAAGAGAACATGTTCAGACAACTGTAAAGTCTTGTGTCTTGGTGGGAAGAGTTTGATTCGTAGCAGACTTGAGACTCTCGTGGAATCTCTACCAGAATGTGGCACCCAGTTAATGCTGACACACTTACACTTTCAGGTATCAGTGGGGGCTCTGGGGATGTAACTCAGATGGAGAGTGCTTGCCTGGCATGAATGAAATCCAGGGTTTGATAGGCAGCAAGCACCACATAGGCTAGGTATGGTGGTGCATGCCTGTAAAACCAGCAATCAGGAGGTGGAGACAGGAAGCTGAGGAGTTCAAGGTCACCTTCAGATACAAAATGAGTTGGTGCCATCCCAGGATCCATAAGATCCTACTTCAAAAACCAAGTAACCAAACCAACCCCGTCACCAAACTAAAGGAATAAATAAAATATCATCCATGGGATAATACAGAATTTACACACACACACACACACACACACACACACACACACACACACACACTTCTGTATCTGTCTTCATTTACATCTATAGCCCCCTACAATGTTCAGTGTTATAAAACATGAATTGTAATAAACATTTACTGCACATCTATCTATTGTGTTAGGTACTGTTTAGTTTTTTTTTGTTTTTTGTTTTTGTTTTTTTTTTTTGGCTTGCAAAAAGATACATATACTGAGGTCACCTGAAAGGTGAGAGTCCTTCTGTCACTGAAAAACACACAGTGTAATAAATAATGGCACCATTAAAGACTGTCATCTTTGCAAAGTACAGCAATTCCCCTGCACATCCCTTGCACATTTCCCCGGGAACCTGCTGGAGCGCGCCGTGCTCGGGAAAGGCTTCTCCTCCCGCCTGCTTCTAGCCCCATGTCTGTTCATTACTGTCATGTTTGAGTGGGTTTCTGATGCGCCAGGTGTGTGGTGTCACAGGCTGATGTCTGTTCCAGATACAGACATACACTCTCGTGTATTAAAGCAATAGATCTTCCTATGACAATCAAAGCTGAGTGCAGAAAGCAAAGCTTCTGGGAGAAGCCTTCTGAGCATGTCTCCACTTGCTCATGGGGCTGCTGGGGAGGGGAGGGCAAGACCTGACTAATTAGCTCCAGCCTTTCCAAGCCAAAGAACAGAAATAATTAAAGTAACTGCTGTAACCTGTGCCATGTTGTGCAGGTCACAGGAGAGGTGACATGCTTGGAGATCATGATCTGGACCCCAGCTTACAAAATATACTTCTAGAAACTTGATGTAAAATGGCAGGAGGCATTTTTGTAAAGAGAATTCGTTAAAGAAAAATGAAAATATTCATGAATCACGCTTTCACTCTTCTTTCCCTTTGGTGTTGCTAGGGATGAACATAGGGCCTCTAGTACCTGCTGTAGCCAGGTTTTCCTTTCCTTTCAACCTCTTTACTTTGTAGTTACAAGGTTGGATACTTTCCCCCTTAAGTTCTTAAACGTAGACAAGCATAGAGTAGTGGGAAAAAGCCATATGTAGATCTTCTCGCTTCAACAATCACCAATAGTCATGTGGATATGTCTAAATTTGAAATTTTCACTAAAAAAAAAAGTCTTATTATTGCCAGAAAGAAGTCATTTGAGTTTTACAACACATTTCCTACATTTTGATAATGAAGAGAATCTATGTTTAACTAACTGTAAAATCTCATCAAATGCACTGTATGAAGACCTATAACTCCTTAGATGTCACCACCATGTGTAAAGTCCTGGCCTGAGGGGATAAATCATCCCAGGATCTCTTGCTGTGATGACAATAGAAACTCTTTGGGTCTTGAATCATTTAAACTAGAACTACAGAAGGACTTGACACTGGGTGTGGGGAGCAGACAAAGTTCTAAGTGACTTGTGTATTGTGACATGAGCGCAGCCATGCCAAGGGCCCCAGTGCCTCAGACCCCTGGAATGGCAAAGCTAGTCTAAGTAGGTAACAGTAGTGTATGTGGGAACTATCAACCACAGCTTCCTCCTCCTACATGACCACAACCTGAAACTGCTCCCCTAGAGAGATCTCCTAGAGAGAGTAGTTAAGCCACCCCCTTGTCCAGCTGTGTACAATAAACCTGCCTCCTTGCTCAGGGGTACATAAGAAGTGCCGCAAGGTTCCGGGCCTTTGGTACATCTCTAGCAGGGGACACAGCCTGCCCCAGCCCAGCTTTGCTGTATGTGTGTCTATGGGCCTATTCTTTCTTCATTCCCTCATTGCCTCAACCAGGTCAAATCCAAAGCCACACAGAGCAAAGAAACTATTAGTCATTCTTTCAATACATGTATTTGTGAAGCATTTAAGTAGCATCATAAGACACATTTAAGACACGTCTAAAGTCAGAACACTTAACAGGCTACAATCACCCTAAATTTGTGTTATTTCTTCCTTTATGCAGTGGTACACTGACAATCTTACACAGGAAAACATTAAAGGAGTCAAACCTGGTAGATCCTAAAGCTTCTTCTAACTCTAAACTTTGGTAGAACTAAGTGTAGAGGTTAGCAATTCTTTCTGAAGTTGTACTTGGCCCAAAGCAATTAAATGCTCCCTTTTCTAAACTGATTTCACATACATTCTGCAATTCACAGGGGCCACACGATCTTAAAGAGCTTATTACAGCTTCTTTTTGAGGCAGTAGCTCCCAGCTTGCTTAAAGAGAGATAGTCTTGAATTCTTCCAAATATTATGGAGCAGAGAACACATTTTACCATTGGTCTTGGTCTTATTTGACTTCCATGACTACTAATGAGGTTGACTATGTATTCAGATGTGCATTTCGTTGCTGTTACCCAGCCATATCCTTTACCTATTATTTCCTTGCATTGCTTGACTTCTTAAAAAATCTCAGCATGTAGAAGCTCTTTGGATGGTCGAAATATTGTCCCACCAATGGGAAGGCTGTGCAGCCTCTATGCAAAAATCTCTTCCACTATGCTGTTTATTGTTTATCATTCTCTTTTGGCACTGTTGTATATCAAGATTTCTCTCTGTCTAAAACCATTTAATAATGATATGTCACCATCTTAGATTGAATTTTTTTTTACTATTGTGATATCAAGCATTTTATTCAACAATTTGAAGACCTATGCTGTTCTCCAGTCAGATCTGGAGCATGCTGTTGCAACATTGTCTAAGAGCAGAGTAAGTGGACTGGGGAAAATAGGGCACAGAGCATGGCTGGTTGTTAGAACTAGAAACAATAATGCTCTATTAAATAATGCATGTGCACTGTTTACCTAATGCAATTTACCGAACAGGTTCTTCCATAGATGCCCAGGGCTTGAGAACAAAGAAGAGTCTTACAGATATTACCAAAGTGCACTCTGTCAAAGTTTTAATGGTTTATTCATCAATGAAAGTAGGATAAATAGCATAAAAGTGTGCAGCCAATGTTTTAAGGGTTCATAAAGAGAAAAGGATCAAGAACTTGTGTGGCACATTTATAAAAAAGTAAACAAACAACATCGTGGTGTTATTTTAACCACTAACATAATAATACTTGAATATGCGTTTGAAGATTTAACAATTCGGCATTTCTGCAAGTGGATATGAAAAATCTGTGTAATCTTTCTGGCAAGTGTTGAAACATTACATTCTTTGACCTAGAAATTTAAAGCTCGGCAATTTAGCCTAAAATAATTAGGAATTGACACACACACACACAAAAACATTCTTTCCCAAATAACCACTGCAGAAGGCTTACTTGATTCTAATATTTTAAATGAAATAAATCTCTAAGAGTAGAAGATTGAATAGATAAATTATAAAGATCCATATTAAAGCAAACCATCCAATGCTTCAAGTAGTAGGGTAGCAGCTGGGGCTAGAAAGGCAGTAAATGCAAAGCATTCTGCCCATTGCAACACCTTTATCCTAGAATTTTAAAAGAATAGAGCCATGTAAATTTAAAGAGACAGAATGCAAACACTATGTATAGCAGGAAAGAGTACTCATGGAAGTGTGGAAGAGAAGATTACAAGGAGGACACTAAATGGATGGATGGAATTTGGGAGTTGAGTGCTTTTCTCCTTTGTGATTTCTTATTTTGCAAATTTTAAAATAAGGAATTGCTATGTAAACCTCAGGAGAGATGGGTGCATGTCAGGTGTGGGGCATTCATTTGCATTTATTCCTTGAAACTCTTATATTGCCTTTGATAGGCATGGGTTAGTAGCAGAAACCCTTCCAACTACTGTCTCCCGAAGAGTGTGGTTTCCAGAAAAGAGACACAAGAGAGGTCAGAGCTGAGAGTAAGGTTAAGGACCCTGGTTGACTTCTATCACCATAAAACAGATGACAGCCCTGGTGTCTTGAAAGGGGGAGTTGAGGAGATTTCTCAAGGCCTGTAAATTCACAGAAGACAAACTCCAGGATGCATTCTATATTTACATGAGAAAGGTCCAGTTTATCATAGATAGAGGCACTTCCAAAGCAGACAGCTGAAAATTTAAGACCACTCAGAAAGCTAATGTTAAACCTGAGAATCTCAAGAGAAAGACCAGTTCCACAATTTTTGAGACAAATTTAAAGCAAGCTTTAATTAAGTATTGGTCAGGATGATGAACTCTGGCCAGGACCATTCTGGGGTTTCCAGAAAATGGCAAGAAGTCACATTTCGCAGGTTTTAAAGGCAAACCTTTAAACCTTTGCCTTTTTCCATATTTTCCATCAGATGCAAGCAAGTGCGAGCATACATCCCGATCTGTTTCCTGCCCTCTTACCTCCAGCCTACATGTGAGCAAGCACATCCAGTGCAGTGGAATCAAACAAACTTGTTAGGGGAGTGAGAGCATTTGTCTTTGTCCCTCCCACAAACAAGTCTCCAGCACCTCAGGAAGTATCTGTCCTTAGGCAAAGGGCTTAGAGGTGAGAGACATTTTTGTTTCATGGATCTCTTAGGCACAATAGTTAAAACTTAAAACCTTTTTGACTCTCACATTGTGTCAGATGATTCCCTCTGAGGCTCTTTAGTGAAGGTAAAGATTTGGCGGTGCAACCCTGTTGTTTCAAAGTTCAAGTTATAGAGGAAAAATAGTGGTACTGCTTCCACACACACATAAACACACACACACACACACACACACACACACACACACACACACACACTTTCAGTAATATGAACTATGCAGAAAAGTGTACACAATGATACTTGAGATCACTTGCTATGAGAATGTTGTTTTCAAGATTGGCAGTAAAGAGGCTGAAAAAGGGTAGAGCCACCTGAGAAGGGAGGAGTGGTTGAGTGTGCAATACCCAGTTGTTAGACCCAAGGCTTCCTGAGTGAACTGCTGACCCACAACTCATCTAAGGTCCTCAGGCAGTATTTGGGATCGGCTCCGCATCACCTGCTCATAGTGGCCTCTTATGTATCAAAACAAGGAGGCTCAGGTCTCCCCGACCTCAGCTGTTCACAGCTGAATGGGTTTACAGTGGTCCTCTTTTCTCAAATAGAGGATGTTAAAGGGAGGTATCCTACAGCATGGCAAGAAGAAGCTGGAGAGAAATGCTGAGTTTTTTTTGGGGACAAGTGATGACAATAAAAGAAAGGCTCTAATATGTCCTAAATTCACTTCAGTTGCTGAGGACTTGGTGGACAAGGGTACTGAGAACAGGGGAGAGATGAAGAAAGTTAATGAGTTAACAACTTCAAGACAAACCAACAAAACAGTTTCCACACTCATGAATGTTTGTCAGACAAAAAACAAAACGAACAAACAAACACATATCCCAGTATGGCTGACTAGCAAGGCTACAGCATTTGTTGTTAGCCTTCATTTTGTGGACTGTAAATGCAACCATTTCTTATAAACTATTCTATTCCTAAATAATTGGTGCTTCACATCATCCTGCTTCTCTTATCTATAGTCAATCAATGTCAACAGCTTGTATCTTCTTTCCAAGTATTTTTTTTATAAAAACCCCCGAGGCCTCTCAGTTCAGTGGCACATCCAGCTGTTACCTGCTGCTGGAGTTTGTGCTCCTGGGTTGGTCTTTTCCTAGCTGGGTCCTGTAAGGGCTCAGCATGGCGTTCTAGTTCAGTTTCGTCAGTCTTGAGAGTTTGGGGTTAGCAGTGATGAAGGCAGAAGCTATGGGCAACATGCATTTATCTGAATTGACTGTTTCAGTTCTATCAGGCAATTATATTGCCTCATGATCCTTTTCAGTCTTCACCACCAAAAGCCCTTTGTCCTTTTCTAATTAGGTCACCAATTAAATTATGGCATTTATGAGAAAATTGAATACAATATGCTCGTGTCCTACATTTGCAGATTCTGGTAAATGCTTTTCGCTTTTACCCACAACTTGAGATATACCTCCAAGGAGAATCTAATTATGATCACTTAGTCATTTATTACTTTTTAATCTTGTTTTTAAATTTTAAATTGATTTTTTTTTTTTTTTTTTTTTTTGGTTTTGAGAGAATGAGTTAGTTACTTTTTCATTGCTGTGACAAAATAGCTGACAGAAGCAACTAGAAGAAAGGAAGGTTTCTATGATGGACAGTGTGAGGATGGTCCATCATGACAGAGAAGGTGTGACAGCGGGAGTGTGCAAGTAGCTGACCACATGGTATTCAGAGTCTGGATGAATGCTGGTGCTCAGGTCTCCTCCCTTTATGCAGCCCAGGACCCTGGCCTGTGGGTTGGTGCTGTCCACATTCACCGTCAGTCTTTGTTCTTTACTCACACTTTTCTGGGAATAACCCCATAGACACACCCAGAAGTGTTTCCATGGAAATACCAAATCTTCTCAAGTTGACAATGATTAACCGTCATAGACAGACTCTCATTATGTCACTTATCATTGCTTCAAAGTTGTGATCCTCCTATCTCAGCCTCCCAAGTTCGTGGCATTACAAGTCGGTGACACTATGCCAGCCTTCTCATTGTTTGGATCTGGACCAGACAGCCAGTGAGTGAGAGGTCCTATTTAGCAATACAGTGTTAAAATTATTTATAGATTTACTTTAATTGTACGTGCATGAGTGTTTTGCCTGATGTGCTATGTGCATGCCTGGTGCCCTTGGAGGTCTGAAGAGGGTATTACATCCCCTGGAATGACCAATGGTTGTGAGCCACAGTGTGGGTGCTAGGAACTGGACCCAGGTCCTTTTACAAGAGCAGCAGTGCTCTTAACCACTGAGGCAACTCTCAAACCCCTGTAGAGACTAAACAGTCATCTATGCTGCTTCCAGGAGCTCTGTTTTACACACACACACACACACACACACACACACACACACACACATACACACACACACACACACCTGTCACCATTCAGCTATTTAAAGTGAGTGAAAATGAAAAGCAGGGCACTATTTTGCACACTTGCAACTCTACCCCTTTGGAGGTTGAGGCGGGAGGATCCTGAGCGGAAGGACACCTAGAATATGTAGTGAGATGCCATCTGAAGTAAATGACAAAACAAACGATAAAGACACATCATCATTTTGGTGTTGGAAAAATAAAATCCGTAAAGAGTATAAATAGAAGTTCCCCACGTGGAATTTTAAACATTCATAGACAAACTTAAAAAATGTGTACAGTGAACGTTAGCAGTATTTACCTTTGCCCTATTAATTCTTATCACATCTGACTTTTGAAGTCATATATTTCTTATCAAAAAATTTTTTTTAATTAATTTGTCACCTGGGCACGGTGGCACATGCCTTTAATCCCAGCACTTGGGAGGCAGAGGCAGGTGGATAGCTGGGAGTTTTAGGCTAGCCTGGTACACAGAGAGTTCCAGGACAGCCAAAGGTATACAGAAAAATCTCATCTTGGGGAAAAAATTAATACGTAGATTTCAAGATCTCAGACTCAGACTGTCAGGCTTTCATAGCTGGTGCTTTCATCTGCTAAACTGTCTTCCTGGCCCAAGAAAACTAATTTGATTGAATTACTATTGAAACGAATTTTAAAGAAAGGGCAGGGAAGGAGCTTTGACGGCACGGCAAGGGCTTTTGATGGGAAGGTTTCTTATAGAACTTTGGATTGAGAAAGTTACAAGTAGAAGCAGCTTTATTTCTGAGCGGGAGAAATTTAGAACAAGCCGATTTAATCCTATTGGAAGGCTCTGATCAGTTCCTCTGCTTCCCATGGGTGGGTTTAAAAGTGTGTGGTCCTAACACTTCTGCTGGGCAGTGGAATCTGATGATGCGGGTATTTTGTTGGCTTTTAAAAAGAGCTAGGAAGTTAACTTCAATGAGAAGTCTCATTTTCTCCATATATAAAATTGTAATTTGAAACTGAAAGCACATTCAAATCGTTGTCTGCTAGTGTGTCCCATGTTTTCTTTATGCATTCGTTATGGGAAAGTGCTAGCAATCTGTTTGGAAGTGCATTTAGATGGTAAAGCTGCCGGTATGGTATCTCTTTTATCTGATTACCACCGTTCTGTCTGTGCTAAGCTTGGGCATTAACGGTAAGTCTTTGTCTCTGAGATTTCTCAATGCTCATTATGCCTGTGCTGCCATTAAGGCTGAATGTGTCTGCCATTTACTTGCCAGACTCCAGTGCACTGCTGACTTCACAAAATCGTGTTTGAGGAGTGCGTGTGCTTGTCAGTTGCTGAGTATGTTGGGCCCTTCCCAACCTCAGGACCTTTGCGTACATCCTTCCCACATCCCGTGACGTCCTTAGGCTTCACTCCCTGGGTTCAAGTCTTTACTCAAACATCAGATTTTTTTTTTTCAATGAAATTCACCTAAGCATCCTCCCAATCTTTCAGCCACGTTCTCAGTTCTCATTATCTTATTATTAGGCTCATCAGCTCCAATACACTCAGCTCAATGTACCATTATTTCTGAGACTCTTCTCCACTTGACTGAAAGGTGGGGGGGGGTAGAAAGTGCTGGAGCTTAGACACTGTGGCATTAGCTGGCTTGGGAGACGTGCCTTCTATTAGTTGCCTCTAGTGCTGCTATGACAGAATACTCTAGAAATACAAGCCAAGGAAAGGAGGCCTTACTCTAGTTCACAGTTTAAGATAAAAGTCCTTCACAGTGAAGAAACCACAGTGGCAAAGCTTGAAGGCCAGATGGTCATCCCAGGTGGACTTCAAACACAGTGAGATGAAAGCTGGAGTTCACCTCACCTCCCTATTCAGTCTAGGACCCCCAGACTGTGAAACAGTGCAGCCCTCAGTTAAACCAATCTATTAAAAATAGAAACTCCCAATTACACATGCCTAAGGGCTTATTTCTCTCTTACGGGACTCCAGAACCGGTCAAGCCCACCACAGTATTAGCCACTGTACGTACGGTATCAGAAGAGACCACAACAGTGAAATAGTGTGACATGTGTGGAGAAGAGCAGCCAGAAGAGAAATGAGAAAGCATGAAAAAAGAGGCAAGCAGCACCAAGAGCCCTTGGGGTTTTGCACTGGAGTCTGCCTTGGCTCTGAGCACTGAGATAATATGTGTTTTGTCTCTTTAAATGAAGAAGAAATAGACCATGATTACGGTAGAAGGTTCCTGGCTTGTGAGAACTGGTCTAGTATACTTTGGAGTCACAATCCTCATTTATATTACTCCTTTCTTTTCCAAAGTAATAATTGGAGTTATATATGGAAATGTGTCAACTCAGAGGTATTGTCATGTCCTGCATGTCTTCTTTTGTGTAAGTTCAAAGTTGCACAAAGTTGCTATGCTGGGAGTGATAAAGCCTGGGTAAGAGAGCAGGTGAGTCAGTTGTGCCGATGCTCCCAGTGTCAGCAGTATCTCTGTATTTAGTGTGAATGCTTAGCCCCCTCTCTTCTCCCTCAGTGCCATGTGCACTGGAGTGGGCACAGAGTCATTAATTAAGGCATTGTGAAGAGGTTAGATGAGGTGGGAGAGTCAGTGTGAGGCTTTAGATTCTGAAAACAAGCTTAACCCCATCACAGGTTCCTCTGACCTGTAAAAAGTGTTGGAGATCTTTATGCTTCCCATCTCACAAAATACGGGAGAAATGAGGTAATGTCTCAGAAGAGCAGCATTTACGGGAATGTGATTTCTTAATACATTTGCCTTTATTGTAATGGACTGGAATTCTATTTCCCTAAATTTATTTAGGTGCTTCTAGAATAATCTGTTGTCTAGGTCTGAACTAAACCCCTCAGAGGATGTTCAGTACAATGAACCAGCTGTGCACTTATGAGGTTAGAGAAGGAAGCAGGGAAGGGGCGGGTGTGAGAGCAAGATTGGGTGGTAGTGGGGGAGGGGCTTGCCATCATCTTCAGTTTGTACCATGCTTTAAGTGTGTTGTTTTATTAGAAATAAATATAAAAGAAATTGAAACTATGAGTCTGTTTGAACTTAGCAATATCACTGTCTGGGGATGGCTTATATAAAACCCCTCTGCCACTTTTCTCTGTGATGGACTCTGCCCAACATCCTTCAAGATTTGCTTCATCATTTATTGATTCATAAAGTTGCATGTGTACAGATGGCATGAAAGTAGAAGAGAAGCTGTCTGGGGAAACAAAGGGGACTGCTGGGAAGGGCTGGGACACAAAAGAGGAAGAGAGTAGATGTGGGGATAAATATACTCAAAACGCATTCACACTAGCGTGAACATGACCCTACATAGCTTTATGCAAAAAAAAAAAAAAAAAAAAACAAACAAACAAAAAACCTTCATCTTGGCATTTGGGCCAAATCCTCATTGTTTAATAACTTGCTTCTGATTTTAATACCACCAGTTCTACATAAATAGTAACCAATTGTCAAGTTCATTTGCAAGGTGCCTGCTAGGTTATTTGGTATGCTTTAACTTTTTTCTTCACATGAGGGAATCCTAAGTGTTTACGTTGAACAGCCCTGCCATTTAGAACAGTTTCACAATATGTGGTGGTCTAGTCAGTCTTAAACCGGGAGGTGAAACTAAGTGATGAAAAACAAGGGAAGGAAACACGTTTGTTGTCGCTACCATACAGCAGACATGCTGTTTGACAGCCAGTGTGGTGGAGCATGCTGTAATCCCAGCAGCTGGAAAGCGAACACAAGAATACCAGAGATTCTCAAGCACCAGCAGCAGAGTGAGGCTGAGGCCAGCCTGGGCTGCATGAGGCCCTTCTCAAGAGAAACAAAAGAAAATGTATTAACTTATTTTTATAATTTTCTCTGTCAAGCATTTGCCTGTGGGCTTTCCAGAAGTACTGGACTTGTTAAGTGTGTTAAAGGAATGTCAGCCTTCTATTAAAGAATTTAAAAAACTATTGAGCAAACCCAACAAACAAACAACTAAAAAGTATGTGTTTTCTTCTAAAGAGGCAACTGTACACACTTTTAAAAAGCCATGGATAAACATTTGGGAGGCAGAGGCAAGCAGATCTCTGATTTCGAGGCCAGCCTTGTCTACAAAGTGAGTTCCAGGACAGGCAGAGCTACACAGAGAAACTCTGTCTCAAACAAACAAACAAACAAACACATAAAACAGAACAAAAGCAACTGGCTATAATTTGGAGTTTTAGACCAATGATGAAACTCTCATTGCTCTTTCTGAATGAGAAAAATGTTTCATCTACTAAATAATAGAAAATTTTAGGGAGAACATCTTGGACATCCAAGATAGACTGTGAGAAAATAAAGCTTTCCAGATAGTTTGTTTGACTCCATAGTGTAGGAAGAATGTGAGAAAAAGTCATGTTGTTTCGTAAACTAAGAAATGCCTTCTATGGGGAGATGGCCTCTTACTAAACAAGTAGTACCTCAGAGATATAGATCAAAGGAAGTTAATCTGTAGGAGGTCTTATTGTGTGTGTGTGTGTGTGTGTGTGTGTGTGTTGCATATGCTTATGATACATGTGTATGTAAGTACCTACACATGCAGAAGCATCTCCCAGAATGGGCGGAAGCCCCATAGGTAGCCTTCATAAAGGTAAATTATTTTCTTATTGAAAAGTTAATGGTTTGAATGAACATGTTAAGCATAGTAATTTTGTTATAAATTTATTATTTTCTGTCATTGGGTATGAGTATAGGCAAGCATACTTTCAAAAACATTGAAAAATTTCCACTTTAGATTGGTTGAAAGCAAGTAAAATTGTGATTTTTGTTTTCTTTTTATTGGTTGCAGGATCGAAGTAAGCGATTGGAGAAGGTCCATGCAGTTATTGGACCTAAGTCATGTGACTTGGATTCTCTCATTTCTGCCTTTACATATGCATACTTTCTGGACAAGGTGAGAGGAAAAGGGATTATGTGCTTTATACCTTAATTGTGTATCTTTTAAAAATAAATATCACATAGAGAAATGAAGCCACTTAGTTTTTTTGTGTTCTGACATATTGTTGCAGAGAATAAATATTAAATATCCAGTAAGCAATGGACATTTATTGAAAACCTCCTTTATGCCAAACATTATTTTGGCTATGTCTTACTAGTTCCTTCTCAAAACTGTTTTATGTTTTTAATAGTTGATTGCTTTTAGGAGGATTTAGAGAACTGACAAAAAGCAAGACTCAGGTCCCCTTTCTTTCTCTTATTGTATGTTGTGTGATCATGCCTTTGGGAATAGAAATATAGAATAACTCATATGAACACACATGAAGCACAGAGCACTGACTGAGGATTCAGAGGCAGGGGCATGGCATGTCCAGTCTAGGCTCTGCAAGTCTTTGGTTGTTGCTTTTTGCCTCATGTCCCTTGAGGGACTGTGAAACACAGACCCAGCCCCCAGAACTGGGAAGGCCTTTTTAACAAACCTCCCATCTATAAGCCCCATATACCCATAGTAATGGGCTTTACTGTCTGAAAACCTTCAGATATACATTCCGAATGTTTGGGCACTATTTACAGAATGTTCACAGAATTTTTAATTTTCCAGAGTCCGGTTTATTTTATTTCAGTTTTGTTTGGATCTGGATCCCCTGATAATACATACGAATTGCTGATCTGGAGTGGTTTAAATTGACATGAGACCCAGTCTTCCGGAATGAGCTGTGGGTGGCAAGTATTGCTTTAGGGCAGCTGACAAAAAATGATGGCTAGAGTATTCAGAGCTCTACATGTGGGCTCTATATAAAATTTATCTTACAAATCATTGAACTTTGCAAGGAAGAGTAATTGGTCTGAGGAGATGGATGCATCTGAGTCAAGTTGTGCATATTGAACAATCCTTGTTATCTCTGTTGCTCACGAAGAGGGCAGTGGACTGAACTGGATTGACTTTAAGACCGTGGATGATATGTAGTTTAGAGCAAGCATATAATAATAACAATATCACCAACTATAGTTATAGTGTTGTGAATGAGTATGCATCATGCAAAAAGGAGGTAGGGAAATTGTGGGTGATAAAAGAGAGATGGCCAATGGGTAGATAAATACATGAGACAAGACTCATAAACCCTCCTATCCTTTGAAGACTTTCAAGTAGGCTTAGAAGCAAATGTGGCATGTGACTAAGGAACCAGGTGCTGGGGATTTTGCTGTTTCTGTGTGTCTTGGTTGGGTTTGTTTGTTTGCTGTTGTTTGGTTGGTTTTTGTTGACTTGGCACAAGCTACAGTTATCTGGGAAGAGGAACCTCCCTTGAGAAAATGCATCTCTTCAGACTGCCTGTAAGCAAGTCTACAGGGAACTTTCTTGTTTAATGATGCTGTGGGAAGGCTCAGCCCACAGGGCAGAGCAGGCCTCTGGTTAGGTGGTTCTGAGTTGTATAAATGAGAAAGCAGCTTGAACAAGGCAGTAAGCTGCACTCTTCTAGGATTTCTGCATCAGCTCCTGCCCTGAGTTCCTGCCCTGACCTCCAAGATGAAATAAACTCTTCCCTCCCTGTTGCTTTCAGTCCGTGGGCTTTATCACAGCAGTAGAAAACCTAAGACACCAAGCCTTTGTCTTAGCACAGCAGGCTCTGCCTGCTATTTGTGGGCTGTGACTCCTATGAGCTCTCCTAAGAACCAGCTTCAGCCTTCATGGCTCTGTGGCTTTGCATGCAGTCTTCACACTCTGGAGAGTTGAACAGAGGCCAAATCCTACTCTACAGACACAGAAAGCCAAGGCTCAGAAAGGAGGGTGGCAGTTGACTGAGCAGGGGCTGTGGCTGCCATCTCCTTTTCTGATGGAACCTCCAGGATAAGTCCTGTTTGCCCAGCTCAGAACATACACCCAGGCTCCTGTGCTGATTCTACACCACTGCATTTGCAGGGCTTAGACATCACTGTCAATTAATCAGGAAGAGTAACGTGCTGTACATAAATTGCTAAAGATTATTCTGCAATTGGGATTAGCATTACAGTGGAAAGAAAGAAAAGGCACTTTGGTGGAGAAGCTTTTGTGTTTTGGGTACAACAGCAGTGTCCAGGTCACTTAATTAATTCAGTGAGTATTTATTAAATGTCTACTGCTGTCCATTTGTTATACTGGAAAGTAACAGAACAGAATAATCCTGCCCTTTTAATGTTAGAGAGGGAGACAGACGATGGGTTGTTGAATGGTGTCGTGAGCACATGCTTGTGATAGAACTGTGATGACTGGAGAATAAAGGCTATTTACTTATCCAGAAGCATCACCAAGCCCGCATTCCTTCAGTGGCAGTAAAGTCCTCATTGCTATACCCTTAGAGTAATTTAAAAATACTTCACTTTAAAAATCACACAGAAAAATAGATTATTGTGAATCTGGAATTCTCTTTCTTTTTCTCCTCATCTGGCCACCACAAATGTTTTATATAAGAGGTTCAGGAGCATATACATATATACATACATATATACATAAAATGATCTCTACTAAACTCATATATATTAGTATATGTGCTAAACCTGACTGCTAATTGAATAACCAATTGAAAACATGGAGTTTTGCATTTTAAAAATGACACAAATCATACTTCAACACATAGTTTTCCAGATGACATTGAGAAAGTAGAAGATTTACCTATAGTATATTTGAACTGTCTACCGAACCTGGGTTGCAAATATCCCATTTCTATGAGGACAGATCTACTTTTTTGTATTACCTAGTCTGCCCAGTTATGATTTTTTGTCAATTCTATCAAGACATACATTTGCTACCCATGAAGAGAAGATTATGTGTGTATGTATGTATGTATGTATGTATGTATGTATACATGTATGTATATGAAAATTGTCTTTTGACCTCCACATATGCATTATGGCATGTGTACACACACACACACACACACACACACACACACACACACACACACAGAGAGAGAGAGAGAGAGAGAGAGAGAGAGAGAGAGAGAGAGAGAGA
>OU015757.1:37034121-37070611 GCA_907169655.1 Acomys percivali
GGTGTGCAGTGTCAGCATGCTGCAGTGCTTAGGTGGTATGCAGTGTCCGCATGCTGCAGTGCTTAGGTGGTATGCAGTGTTAGCATGCTACAATATTTAGGTGGTGTGCAGTGTCAGCATGCTGCAGTGCTTTGGTGGTGTGCAGTGTCAGCATGCTACAATGTTTAGGTGGTGTGCAGTGTTAGCATGATGCAATTGCTATTAGCAAGAGGCTCTTTATATCTCCATTCTTTTGAACAAAATATATTTTGGTTGATTTTTTTCTACAAAAATAAATCATTTTACAAATACTTCTATTATATTTGATTTCTTTGTTGCTTGCTCTTACTTCTACCTGCCTGTGACTAACTGAGATGCTTTTGGATAAAATGTTTATGGATTGTCCTCAGAATTTGCTAGAAGTTAAGTCAACCACTCATTATGAACCAGGTTCTAATGTGCTGAAAGGTGTGTTTGGATGCTATATATTTTGATACCAATATTTTAAAAATTACATAATTACTAAATGTGTTTCTGGGTATTCAGAACAGAAGCAGCAAAGTTTCACATTGAATTTTACACTTTCAGTATCAAGTATATTTTATGTACTTATCCACCAACAAAACCAAAACCTTCCAAGACAGATTTAGAACTAGACTGTAACTGCATAGAAGTGTTCATGGAGCTCCATAGACTTTGGGTCTGGTTAAGTTTCACATGTGATGTTTTTATTTATTCCCAAGTTCTTAAAGAATAAATTTCACAAAACAACATAAATACATATGTTTCTCATGTGAAGTGAAGTCTCCAAAGGAGTCCTGAGATGAAGCTGGGACCTGGCCTTTATCACCCAGTAGAGACAGCTCAGGGTGTAGAGCACATCTGCCTGCATGGGAATTCAGGGTCAGAGGTCACATGCTCACCAGTTCAAGTCAAACTGAATCAGCCAGTTTTACAGTGTGCCATGCTGTTGGATTCTGCTTAATGCAGTATCTTTTAGGTTAATTTAAAACATTACCTTTCTCTTCCATGTGCTTTAAAACAAGACTCCCAGGCACATGACAAATCCACAGTTGTCTGTACCACATATTAAAGTGCCCTTTGTCTTCTCCTATCTGCTTATCTGGGTGGAGACATCCTTTAGGCTTTTCCATCAAAATAACACTATGATGAGCATAGCAACAGATCTGCAAGTCCAGCTGGCTTCTATTAACCCTGATACCAGGGAGGCATGCAAATATGTAAAAGTACTACTTTACCTTTATAGAATATGAAGAAAAATACATTTTAACTCTTAAAATACTTTCTTAAAAACATAGCACTACATATTCATCATTACTTATTATGATCCACCACTATATAATGATTGCTCTTGAAGCCATTTAAAATGAACGAAACATACGAACCATGTAGAATATTTAACAATATTGAAGTATATGCTTAAATTTTATCAAATTAATATATTTTATTACTATAGTACAACTTTATGCACTTTACCAAAATTAAAAACCCTCAAATCAAAGGAAAATTGATTCTTAATTTGACCAAGACAAGTACATATTTGTGAAAGAGATCCCTAAGCATTTTATATTTGATAATATTAAACTTTTAAATTTTGTTTTTTAATTATATGTGTGTGTGTGTGTGATTGTTTATATTCAATTTTGTATTACTGATCATAGATGCAGCAAACTGGTGAATTTACTTACTATTCTCATGCCACTTGTAGGTTCTTTGAGGCTTTTGCAGACACCTTGTAAGAGGAAATGCAGTTTTATTTCTTCCCCGCCTCCTCTCCCCCAACCTTCCCTTCCTCTCCTCTCCCTTCCTTTATCTTCTTTCTTCCTCCCCTTCTCTTTCCATCTCCCCAGTTCTTTCTTTCCTTCCCTCCCATTCTATTCCTGCCTCTCCTTTTCCTCTACCCTTCCATCCCCTCAGCACAACAGAAAACACAACATGCAATTAAAATCTCATGTAACTTGGCATTGCTACCATTTCTCTGCAATATAAGAGCCTTACACTGCTTCCTCTCTCCTTAGCCCCTCCTGCAGCTCATCACTACTGAGATCTGCTTAATGGCAGCTGTTTTAACCTCCCTAAGATACCGTGAATGCTGGTTCATGCTGGACCACATATTTGCATCGCCGGATATTCTTCCTCCCTGCATTTGGTTTTGCCAAAGATCTGAGATCGCTGTCTTTTCCCTTTGTGTTTATTTCAGAGTCAGAGTTGTGTGACATACTTCCACCTTCTCTCTAGAAATGTCTTTATTCAGCCATGTTCTCACTGAATATAAGGCTCTGGAACAGTGATGACATATGCCTGCATGTTGAAGCTGTGGTCCCACCCTCTTCTCACTTGCATCCTTTTAACTGAGAAGCCAGGTTCTGTTTCACTGCAAGTTTTTGGTTTGGAGTGTGTTTTCTCTCTCAACAACTTAATCTTTTTCTGTGTAGCTGCCTGCAGATGTTTTACTTTATATTAATCATGATTTTGGTTCATAGTTTTCCTTAAATATTAGAATTCTCTCTCTCTCTCTCTCTCTCTCTCACCCTTCCCTAGGGGAGATGTCCCACACATACTAAAACCTGCTCCATGTTCTTAGGCCTTATGTTTTTCTCTGTAGTTTTGGTCACCTTTTTCTCTCCATGTTTCAGCGTACATATTTTCTTCTCACTTAATTTCCAGTTCCCCACCACATCTGATCTACTGTGGAAAACATTTGGAGTTCCTTAATCCCAGGCATTAAATTCAGAATTTTAAATTTTCATTTGATTGGTTGTCAGATTCTAATTCTGGCTAGCATCACCGTCTTCCCTTTGGCTCTGTTCCCATGTGTCTTCTCATGAGTTTCCCCTGCATAGTTTACAGTCGCTCAGTTCGGTTCCCTTCTACCCAGTGGCTTTTGAGTGGTGGCTGAGCATTAGTCACAGACAGCGCCAAGGTGGCAAGGTGATGGCGAGTTCTTGAGGCTCCCGTGGACTTCCTTTCCCACCTCAGAGCAGCTGAAAAGTCGCAGAGACCTGATCCGTCTGTTCAAATTGACTCAAAGCAGGACTTGTAATACTTGGAGAATGTTCTGTTTTTGTTTTACCCTTCTCCTTGGCAGCAGCTGGCAAATGTTTCCCAAAGAGGGCCAGCAAGCAGATATTTCAGGCTCTGTCGCGATACTTAAGTCTGACCTCATATGTTTTTAAAAAGCCTATAAACAATGTATAAATTAACAGGGATGGCTGTGTCCCCCAAGAGCTTTGTTTACAAGATGAATCAGCTTGTTAGATTGGTAGTCCTTCAGACCTCCCATCTCAAAGCCCAGATGCCTAAGGTTCCTTCTTGAAGCTTCCTCCAAGGCCCCAAGAGACTACTCTTAGCTCTAAGGGCTTCTCCGCCCAATGGCTACAACTTCTGAGTTAGCAGCTGCTTCAACGGGAGAGCAGCCTGGCATGCTGGGTCTCTGCTCTGTACTTGCACCATCCTAGCTCCTAAGCTGCTGCTGGGGCCTCAGCTACATTCACAGGTGTTGTGTTGTTGCATAGTACTTTGTTCTTGGTCAACTGGTCTGTCTACCGATCCAAAAGCTGGTGAACACCTTTTGTGAAATTTGGATTTGTGTTTACCTTAAAAATAAGTGAGAAAATAATTTTTATGGTTTTTTGTTGTTGTTGTTGTTGTTGTTTGGTTGGTTCTTTTATTGTTTGTTTGTCTGATTTGGGGGTTTTGTTTCTGTTTTCAAGACAGGGTTTCTCTATGTATAGCCTTAGCTGTACTAGAATTTGCTTTGTAGACCAGGCTGGCCTTGAGCTCACAGAAATCTGTCTGCCTCTTCCTCCTAAGTGCCTAAGATATGTCAAAAATCTATTCAAATTCTGTTGGTCACTCTCTACTGTTAACCTGGTAATTTCTACTAAATCTGTCCCATTTTTCTTCATGGTAAGATGCTATTTGTAAACACAAAATAGAGAAGAAAAATGGCTGGGTTCCCTACATTTCCTTTTCTATTTTATTCTCCACATGGTACCCAGAGTACAAATTCTGGCTTACAAATACAAACTGTAGATTATAGCATGTTGCTCCTCCTATTTAAAACTCTGTAACAATCCCCACTACCCACAGACTATAAATACAGATGGCAAGACAGTTTGAAATGGCTTTTGTTACCTGTATCTAACTTGTCAACCTATTGTTTTTGTTTTTTAACATTCTCCCTAAAAACAGAGCAGCACACTAGTAATCTCAGTCCGAAGTTTAGAGCCGGCTTATGAGACCTGTATAATTAGATATGTGTAAATCACCCCAAGGCCATTAGTGGCAATCAAAAGGCTAGCAACAGCCTTCAGGTCAGCCAAGCCGCTACACTGTGCAGCTGTGCAGCGTGGAATTGTACGATCATTTGGCTATGAAAGGAAGTAAACAAATATATAAAATTGGTGGCATGGAGAGGCAAGTTGGAAGAGTGTTCTTTGATCCCTTAGAGGGGATAGAATTGACTAAAATTTTAAATAGTTTGCCATTAATATCTATTTTGAAATAATTTAAAACCAAGGCCATCTCATTTTCTGTGTTTGTGTGGAGATGGTTTGTTCCTTCTTCCTAAACTGTGCCCTGGAGAGCCCCTGAAGGCAGTACCTGCAGCACGAGGACATTGATTTTCATTGTTCCTGTCTTGGCCAATGGAGAACTCAAGAGCATTTGTATTCATGCCTTGGCAGGCAGCATCCTGTTCAAGTGGATGACCATGGACCCTGAGCTCCCCAAGAAGCAGGAGGAGATTCTCTCCATCCTAGAAGAACAGTTTCCCAACCTGCCTCCAAGAGATGACATCATCAGTGTGCTGCAGGAGACCCAGCTCAGTGCTCAGGGTGAGTGACTCTCCTGGCTCTCTCACTGCTTCCAGGAGGAGGGCCTCTTGTGGGGAGTGTTATCAAGGAGGTGACGCTAAGTATGCTTGCACTTTCTTCCTTCTTGTGCGTGTGCGGGTGCGTGCATGTGTGCGCGTGCGTGCGTGCGTGCGTGCGTGCGTGTGTGTGTGTGTGTGTGTGTGTGTGTGTCTGTGTGTGTCTGTGTGTGTCTGTGTGTGTCTGTGTGTGTGGTGTGTTAGAGGGGGCGTTCTGGAAATGCTTTCGGTATGGAAGCAAGTCTCCTATGTTGGAACCCCTTCTGTAGCCTTCTGCTTGGGTATATAACCAATCCATGAGTTAATGCTTATGGTCTCTACACTCGTCAAGCGAGTTGTGTTTTGAGAATATCGCTGGAGCAATCCTGGAATATAGATGGAACAATGGGATTACATCATTCTGATTTCATTTAGAAGATAAAGAGAGAAGCCTGCTAAGCTGAGGATACTGTTCTCTAAGTCCAGGCTTCCTCGGGGCAGTGGATTATCCGCACCAACTGTTAATGAGAAGCAGCTGTATCCCAGTGAGAGCTTAATCAGCACAGGGTCCTGATAGCCCAACATTGTGAGGATGATCTGCCTCCATCCCCATGACAACCCCACTTTCCAGATGAGAGTATGAACCACAGGCAGGCTTCTCTGCCCTCCCAGCATCCAATACACACAGCGGTGGCAAGTGAGTGAGCAGGGCGGGTCTCAACCCACAAGGCCTGCCGTTAAGGAGAAAATACAAGATTACAAAAATTTCTCTCACATTTTGGAGTTCCTTACGGGTAAAGTAGTTTATCTGAGGAGTCTCTTAAAGGCTTTATCCAGTAACTAAGCCCTACAGGATACCAAAGCTCACTAGGGAACTCTGAAGAAGAATTAAATCTGCACCTTCGGGTGGCCCCCTGTAGAGTGCAGTGGTGGAGGGGAGCAGGCCACCCTGGTAAGGCTAACTTTCAGGAATTTTGTGAGTTGGCTAATAAATACTAGATTAACAGTTTGAATTAGTCATGGTAGATGTTTTCACAAAACAGAAACAGATGAAGTACTCTAAACTAGGTTTAGTTGCTGTTTGTCAAACCAGCAGCCCACTGAAATAGTAAAGGCTCCCTAGTCTAGTGGGGACGAAGTCCTCATAGTAGGCTCTGGAGGCTAGTGAAGTTCTCAGATGGCCAATGGAGTGTGGTGCTGGGAAAAATAAGATAGGAAAAGGCAAAGAATGTGGGCTGAGCCTTGTCAGCCTCTGCCACACATACAGTTTCCTGTGCATGAGTCGGGGTGCAAGCATATGCAGACGTCCGGTGGTGTGTATCTTCATTAATTTCCTGTACCACACCAAGCTGCTACTGTTGCAATGGAATCTAGGACTCAAAACAGGTCTCAGTTCACTCTGAGTGAAGGAGAATACAAGTAGCTGTTTCCCCATGTTGCTGTGATGGACAATGTGCTCCATCCTGGCAGGATGGGCAGCGGACTGCCTTCATACGCATCCAGAAAGAACGCCTGCACTTTACACAGCTTTATAGAGAATCTTTCAATAGAGAAGGCCAGTTAAACATGAAGGTGTACCCATTCTTGTTTGCTTGTGATAGATTTCACTCAAATACTTTGGTCAGCTGGCTACAACTCTAGAGTTCTCAACAACATAGTCATTTTAGATTGTTCCTGCCATCAAGTAAGGAGTCAATAAAACTTACTGCCAGAGAGTATTACAGGGGTGGCTCGCTCAAATAAAATAGCTTTTGTTGATGTCGTTGCTAGACAGGTTGGCACTACGCCACCTGGCTTGCTTGTCTTGGAGCTCTCTATGTAGCCGAGGTTGGCCTTGAACCTAGAGAGCCACTTGCCTGTGCCTCTCAAGTGCTGGAATTAAGATGCTCAACACAATATCTGGCTCAATTACAACAGTCTTACAAACTACATTTATAAAGTACAACTTACATAACTTACACTAGCAATTACAAAACTATAGGGGAGTCATCTAAATCTGGGCCTTTTTATAGGATTACTTGGCTACTTTGTATGGTGAGACTGCTCAATCCTTCCCCACGTGACCTGCTCTGGGACACTGGAGGCTAACACCCAAGTGTGGCCTGCTCCAGGCTGACTTCCTGGTTTCCTCTGGCTTTGATTTGGTCCTGAGGGCAGAAGGAAGGAAACTATGGCTGCACATTCTTTTCCTGCTTCCTTCTTGCTGTGATGCCAGGCTCTGGCAAATTCTTTTCTCTACTGCTAGCCCTGTGCCTTGCCTTTGTTCTTTGCTAGTCTCTGGCCGCTTCATCCTTCATTTGCTCCTTTTTCCTGCCACCCTCTGTAAGTGTCCTGCCATTAAGAACCTAGTTTTGCACCATGAGGGGTAATTTCTATTTCCTGCCCTCATCCTGCCTGATATAGATGCTGCCATAAATGTGGTTTTTGACTTAGTGTTTATTACAGGTAAAAGTGGTCCTATCAATGGTCGAGCTTAGTAGAATAAATTCTCTAAGTAAACCTTTGACATATATTTTTTTAAAACAGACCCCAAGTATAAGTTGCTTTTTCCTCCTTGTTATCCACAGGTTTAAGTATCGAGCAAACAATGTTGAAAGATCTGAAGGAGTTGTCAGATGGTGAAATAAAAGTGGCCATCAGCACTGTGAACATGACCCTGGAGGTAAGGGCATGGAGCTTTTCCAGCGGAAATAGAGTTCACACAATAGCTGTCTCAACACCTGGAATACAGCATCCTGCTGTGTGAGTCAGTTCTCTGTGTGAGTCAGGTAACAGTTTGCTCTGTCAGAATTGCCAGGAGGTTATCCATGTGATGGAAGCACTGTGTATGCCAATGAAAACTGCTAGGCCTGGGTTCTCATCTGAGGAAAATAAACCATAGCGACAGCCTTATACGCGCGTGTAACAGTGATTATAACAAATATAAATAGGTTCATTTGCATATTTTCTCTGTACAAACAAGTTGTGGTGTGGCCTTTGTAATCTATATGGGCACAAGCCATTTTCATAATCAGTGGTGACAACTCCAGTATTCACAGGGAGCCATGGGGTCCTCCTTGTTAATGATCAGCTAGGAATGAATGCTGCCCTTGTCTTTATTTCCTCCCTTAGTAAATTCCCGTTTGCCTACTTTGGGGGTTCCAACAACTTGTGTGTTAATCTTAATTAACCCAACTAATGGGAGCTATATTTTATAGAGGTCCATCTGTGTTTTTATGGAAGTCTCTCTCTCTCTCCTCCCCTTCTCTAGTTATAGGCATAGATAGATAGATAGATAGATAGATAGATAGATAGATAGATAGATGTACTGTTGTATTTCCTCAGAAAGGCTACCACCTTTGATTGAATGCATGTAGCTCAGAAGTATGTGGAGATGAAGTTTGTTACATAGGAATCTGTCTTTAGAGTGGTATTTTGTTGTTTGTGTCTTCCTTGTGATGATGGTGACTGTCTCAATGTGTCTATTTCTGGGGAATGGCTGGCATACCTAGCAGTGTCCAACATTTAGAAAACTCAAGAGCAAACTAGGACTTTCATTCTGTGACCTCTCTGTGAACTTGACCCCAGTGGATCAGCCTCACGGGTCAGCTTATAGATGCAATGAGCGGCAGGGGCCGGCTGTCTTCAGTACTGGCATATAGCACTTCCAAGCCTCTTTTCAATGTGCAGATCAATACAACAGTTTTCATGGACTTTCAGATTGATAAATGCTCCATCTAATTAGTGTGGTGTGTGTGAGCCAATACAAGAAATGTATGCAATTTGGGACGTAGTAACTAGATAATCACCTTCAATTAGAAATCTGCCTCGTGTCTAGAAACCCAAGCAGAACATGGATCTTGCAAGGGTCAGTAGCTCTGAGAATCATTTCTACTGGTTAAAGCCTTAGGGTTTTCTTTAGCTTCCCCCTCCCCTGTCCCCCTTCATTTAATGGCATCTTATTAGGTTTTAAATGGCTTGTTTGGAATTCCTTTCTAAATTAACACAGAACATCTCGTAATTGCCCAGGAAACTGTCTGTAGTTAGTGGAGTTATTTTAAGGCTATGGGTATCAGACTTACTGTAGTTTTAGTATACTTTCATTCATATTATAGTAGTATACAAATGGCTTTGTCAAATACCCTAAACTGTAAATGTTTATCAAGCAGAATCAGAGATGGAAACGATGCTCTTAATCTTGACAGTAATTTCCATGGAGGTCCAGTAATTAATCAGGCAGTTAAGTATTATTCTGGAATCCCTGTGTGTGGTTTTCTGGGAGGAGGAAGGCATTTGTGTATATAGACAGGTACATGTGATGCTCTCAGCACCTGAAAGCGAGCTGGAATGTTGTTAATACCACATCTGTATTTACACCAGAGTGATGATGTTGAAGAGAATGGAGAAACAGAGCAATGACTCCTTCATAATATGCTACCCTTCCCTTGGAAGAGAAAATGCTCTTATCCAGTATGTCAGTTGAAAACCCATGCATAATTAAAGGCAGAATTAGATTTTCTCCCTAAGGCATCGTGTGCCTCAGGGCTGTTTTCCTTCTCTATTTGGAGGTGATTAGGGCTCAGAATTCCTTTCTGATCCTCACCTAGCACAAAACAAAGACCAGAACCCCCAAAGTTATTGTATATGTTTTAGAGTAGTTGTTCAATGCTCCTCTCCATATGGGTATGTCCTAAAGGAGGCTCTTTGTTGTTTCCCATGGCTTTCTAACCAGGCTTGTTCTCCGAGGCATGGTCACATTAGGTTGGCACTACCTCGTGGCCCCAGAAACTCTTTACTTCTTACCACCAATCTCTGAACTCCTAGGCAATGCAGTCTCTGTGGCCGATCAACTGAAGACTTAAATGTGTACTATGAATCTCATTAAGTGTGAACTGGTTTCATATGTTGAATTATAATTAGATGCTCTTTTTAGCTAACCAGGGGTACTATTTTGAGATGTCTTCAACTTTTGGCCACAGTTGTGGGCACATAGTAGGTGCTTAATAAATACAAGTATTCACTTGTGATTTGTTTGGTATCTGACTGCTATATCTTTTTGAATTTATTTACTTGTACACTGCAGATACCTGAGCCCAGGACCTTATGCTTCCTAGTTAAATTCTCTACCACTGCCTAGTTCTTGGAATTTCCATTTCATTTCATTTCATTTATTTATTTACTTATTTACTTATTTTTGAGATAGTGTCTTCCTATGTAACTCAGAGTGGCCTTGAATTCACTTTCTTTGCCCCATTTGAAGCAGTTTCTTTCAATTATGACTGAAAGCTAACATCAGATAGATTTTTATTTAAATGGCCCACACATTCATGGATATTACCACTCATCCAACAGCCGAAAAATTGATTGAGTAGCTTGCAAACTACCCAGCTGTTAAATCAGAAGAAGGCAATGGTGGGGGGGGGGATCTATAGCTTATCAAGAAAAAGGGAGAAAACACTTTGTGTGTTTGATGATCCAGACAAGGAAAAGGAAGAAAACACTCCACACATTTGATGGTCTTGAGTTGCTCTATCTCCACCATTGTGAATTACATGATTTTTGTTTTCCCAATGACTCAATTAGCTTTCCTGGATGGAAATATTCAGAAAATGAAGAAGCTTTTTTTCTTTGTAAAACACTCTGTAGAGTGAGCCACAGGTGTGGGAGGTAGAAACCACTGGTGCTGATAGACAGAGGGATTCAGGTTTTCTGCATGCTAAGGAGAAAGCTTTTAGATCCCCTTTTGTCATTTTTATTGTAGATTTCTCATAAGTGATGATTGTAACCTAAAATATGTTAATATTGGCTGTGGAAAGAGCTGCCATAAAAATCAAGTCATTATGGTAACAGAGTTTCAGAGCTTTGCTCAACACACAAAGTTACAAATGAGTGTGATTTCAGGTGTGACAAGTACAAAGTCTTACCTGAAGTTGGGGCAGCACAGCAGGCCTTCTTTACAGAGAGGACTCTTAGAAGCAAAGGCATTCAGTCCCTTTTCCCATTTTCTCCAAGCCATTTTGAGTCGGATTGTAGCATGCACCCTGTAAGGACTGTGTCTCAAGGGGTGACATCCAGTTCAATGACTGATGATTGTTGACTTAATCCTTTGGGCCTTTTTATTGGTTACTGACTGACTTGTCCATCAGAAAATGTTTTGATATTAAAGCATGTGATTAATTGCAACCAAAACTACCTTTGTTCATTTACTAGCAAAACCATAATGATTCTGTTTATTGGGCCTTATTTACACCCTGGTAAAACAGTACACTAAGATGTCTATATCTATCCATTCTAGCGAGAAGCTACTGAGGTGGGTCATGGTAGCACCACAGAAATGGTTCCTTTGTTAACACTTCCTCAAGTGTCTCTCTGAAGACTATATATAGCACATTAGCATCTTTGTAAGGATAAAGGTCTCAGGGAATGGTTGGATTGCTTTTTATCAGTTGCACTAGGATTTACTCACATACAGAGACACATACATCAGCTAGGGCTGATGTAAAGGTGCTGTGATGTCTACAAACTACAGGGTTCAACAGAGATGTATTGCTTTATAGTTCTGGGAGGCTGAGGCCTCAGGTCAAGATGCTGGCAGAACTAGTGCCTGCTGAAGGTTGTGAGATTGAATGACATTCTTTGGTTTGTAGAGGCATCACCTAGTCCCATGGCTTTATTCAGGTCATCTGTCCTTGGTGAATGGCTCTATGTTCTGACCGCCCCCTCCTAATCCCAGCCTTAAGGATGTAAGTCACAATGGATCAGACCTCACCTAATGATCTAACATGTTTATAACAGTCCTGTTTCCAAAGGCAGTCACATCCTAAATGCTCCCAGTTAAGATTTTGGCATATGATTTTCAGGGGACATACACTGTGATGAGATTTCCCAGAAAGCTCAAGATAACAAAACTTACAATAGGATGTTCTATATGAACATGGGCCTGCTGCTGCCACATACAAGTCAGTTTACTGTAGAAGAAATGCCCTGCCAATCACAACTGCTAAAATTTAGTCTACATTTAGAGCTGGTACTCAGAGCCATTCTACTATAGGGCTGGGAGCTGGGCGACTCATCCTAGAACGGGCACTGTTATCTGAAACATGGAGGAGAGAGCTCAAAGGCTGCCTTCTGGTGCAGCGACTCAGTGCACTGACTCATTGCATCCCGCACTGCCCACAAGGTGTCACAGAACACAGCACTTTTCCATTAGCATGAAAAGCACAGACCAGAGGAACTCTGTGGTCACTGTTCCACTTCTCCCTAACAAAAAGGAGTATGTGTTCAGGCCTGGCGAATGTAAGTGGCCCATCGTAACTTGCGATTTAAGACTGAGCAAGCCAATCTGAAGTCTCCACCATTTTAGGTACCAATGATGACTTCTTATTGCTTAAAGATTTTTTTAAAGTCAAGATGAAATAACTCTTTAATTTGTAATAAAATGCATAGTTTCTTTTTAATGAAACTTTTTTTCTCTTTTTTTCTTTTTCCTTTTCAAGACAGGGTTTCTTTGTGTAGCCTTGGCTGTCCTGGAACTTACTCTGTAGACCAGGCTGGCCTTGAACTCAGAGATCCACCTGACTCTACCTCAAGAGTGCTGGGATTAAAGGTGTGCACTGACATTGCCCTGCTTAAAGAAACTTCTTTGACTAGCATACTTTTTAAAAATGTTAATAAATACTGAAGTGTTTTGAAAAGATGACTTTTCAAAGGTTTTCTAGTCAACCAACAGAAATATATGGACAAGCTCTTCCAGGTCCTATTGTGTTTTCATTTGTAGAAGTTATTATTTTGAGTGTGTAGATATCTAGGGATCAAACCTAGGGCCTTATCTATGCCAAGCGGATGCTCTTCTGCTAAGCCACACCCCCAGTACTTCCAGGTTCTGTTTGGTCTGCCAGCTCTTTCTAGCTACTGTAAAAGACATTGGCATGCTCTGTGCACATCAGAAACTGCAGTGAAAACATCCCAGAATTAATTCAACCCTCCTGGGACCCCAAGAGGTAGTAAATGCTATAGTGGTTCCCTACCCTCATTGTAGCAACTCCACTATCTATAGCAGACAAGCCCCAAACCTCAGAGGCTCAACACAGTCACCTGTTTTCACTCATGCAGCAACCCCATTTGGTGCCTGGTTTGGGTAGCTGGGGGTGGTTGGGAAACTATTTTCAACATACTACTCCTAGCATTACCTGGAATGACATTTCTCATCCTGTCCCACACAGAGGAGAGACTCTCGAGGGCCAAGGAAGGAAGGGTTTATGTATCCCATCATAGCAGAAAGTCAGCTGCATCTGCAAAAGGCCATTCCAGTCAGTGTTGGGGGCAGCTCATAAAAGCTGGAAACCTGGAGCTCATGTTTAGCCTTCAGAGAGCTCAACGGGCTGAGGATCCCCCTTCCCAGGTAGCTCAGCGGCTCTGTGCCTCGTTTTTCTCAACCCAGCTCTAAAACTCAAAATCATGCATGACTCCAGTCCCTTGCTATGATGCAATTTTTCCAAGTCAGTGCATAAAATGAAGAACAAGCAGCCTGCTCAGCCAGCATTCTTAATGGCGGGGGTTTCCATTCTTTTTCTTTCTTTCTTTCTTTCTTTCTTTCTTTCTTTCTTTCTTTCTTTCTTTTTTTAATCAAAACAAAAAAGAATGACTCTTTTTTTTATTAATTTATTCATATTACATCTCAATTGTTAGCCCATTCCTTGTATCCTCCCATTCCTCCCTCCCTCCCGCTTCCCCCCTACTCCCCTCCCCTATGTCTGTGACTGAGGGGGACCTCCCCCCCATATATGCTCTTAGGGTATTGAGTCTCTTCTTGGTAACTTGCTATCCTTCCTCTGAGTGCCACCATGCCTCCCCATCCAGGGGACATGGTCAGAGATGGGGCACCAGAGTTCGTGTGAAAGTCGGATCTCCTTCTCCACTCACCGATGGAGAATATTCTGTCCATCGGCTAGTCTGGGTAGGGGTTGGAAGTTTACTGCCTATATTTTCCTTGGCTGGTGCCATAGTTTGAGGAAGACCCCAGGACCCAGATCCGCCTGTCATAAAGTTCCTTTTGTAGGTTTCCAGGACCCTCTGGATCCTTCTATTTCCTCATAAAAGAATGACTCTTGAACATTGGAGGTAACTCCAAACAACCAAGCCCTGTGTAGTTGAGGTATTTAAACTTCACAGTTCTTAACACTGAAGAATCCCAAGGGGTTTGACACAAACGACAATACAGTTAGATGACTGTCTCGGAGAGAGTTTAAGGATCAGTCTGTGTGAGGCCCGTGACGTGTAGACTGAAACTTGACGTCAACTTCAAGCTAATAATTCATAGCTTCTTGGGTTCTGGGGTAGAACGAGGAGATAGAAACTGGACGAGGAAACATGGGCTTTCATTCCCACTGTGGTATGAGCACCATTCCTTACAGCGGGAAGCAACTGGCTTGAGGATCAGAGGCTCTCTATTTAAAGAATGCTTTAAGCAGCTGAAGCTTGGGACACTTAAGATCTTTGCAAACTGTATTGGGCCAAAATATGTCATTGACAGTGTATTGGTTGCCTTTCTGTCACTGTGTGGTGAAATGCCTTAGATTAATCAATTTATAGAGAAGAAAGGTTTGTTTTGGCTCATGGTACTAAAGGTTTCAGTCCATGGTTGGCTTTGAGTTTCTGGTGATACAGGACATCATCGCAGGATGTTTGGTGGAGGAAGCTGTTCACCTCATGGAGGCAGGAAGCTGAAAGGGAAACCCAAGGGCACTGGAGGTCCAATATCCCTTTCAAGGCCACACGCTAGCTGCCTAAATTCCTTCCCCTATGTCCAACCTCTATTATTTCCCAGCATTGTCCCCGGTTGGGAACCAAGCCTTCAGCACAAGGGCCTTTGATTCAGACTGCAGTGCAGCTGAAAGTCTGAAAGATGTACTTTAAAATACACTAAAAATGGAATTTTTATTTTGTTTCTCCAAATAAACTCAACTTGGGGGTAATGTGTATCTCAACAGATAATTTTCTTTTTTTTTTTCTTTTGTTTTAACCTATTGATCAATTTTAAATGGACCTTAGTGATTCCTAAAACACATTTCATCTAGTTCTTCTCTGTAAAGGAATTTCCCTAAACGGCGCCATATCCCCTTTTATATTTTCTAGCTATCACTCTGCTTGCTACGATCTTAATATTTGCATCTCTCCAAGATTGATATTGAAACTGAATTCTTAGCACAGTAGTGTTGGGGTGTGAAAGCTTTAGGAGATGATTAGGTTAAATTAGATGATTTTCATAATGACTGTTTCTAATTTACAAATAATGGCTTTGCATATTTTCTGAAATTTGACAATCGTCCCTTGCCACCCCTTACAACATGGTGCCAGTACTCCACTGGGGCTCTGGCTCTGATCCCTGATGTGTGTGTGAGGGGGGCAGGGCACGTGACACAGTGGGCAGGAAATGGAGGTGGCCAGCTTGGGACCCGCTCTACCCAAGTATGCAAGCTTGTTTCTGGTACCCAATGTTGTGTCATTAAGTACAAACTTTCTTCTCTAAAGGGTTTTGTGTCTTATCTACCCTGTGCCCACAGAGGATGTTAGCATATAATCTGTTTGTGATGTGATGCAAGCACAAAGCCACCAGACCTTTCAGGGGGTGCTTGTAGTACATGTAGAAAGTATATCCCTTTGGGAGATACAGGAGCTGAGGTGCTGATAATTTTTTAAAGGTAAACCAATAAAGAGATGTTTTTTAATAATCGAAGAAAAGATAGAAACTTAATTTATGATCATAGTTTACGTAGCTAGTTTCATGCACTTTGGCCAAAGGCACTGCCTTTTCAGCACTTCACAATTTTAGTTTGGATTAAGAGTCTGGTCATGTTTAAAGCACTAAGCAGCATTAATGAGTGGTCTGCAAAACACAGCTGTGGCTGCCTCTCAAGCTGCTGGGCACTCAGGCTGAAGTCACCTCCACTGTTCGCTCCAGGGCCTCTACCACCTCCTTCCTGCAGACAGAGTCAGTCCTCTCAGCTGCTTCTGTCTGACAGCGCTGCTTTCCCTTCTATCCACTGCGAATTTGTCATTTTAAAAAGCCACAGTCTTTTGACTCCTCATCAAAATGCCTAGGGTGCTCCCTTAAGGTGAGTGATAATTCTTTTCTTCCTGTCTGTGGCGTCTCTTCTTAGTTCACCATTCCATTTAGGGAACAAATGGGCATGTTATATGAGGGCATTTAAAATACATCTATGCATTTTTAAATTTTATTTCTTGTTTTTAATTTAATTTTATGTTTTGTTATATTAGTTAATTGACTATATTTATATTTAGTTACATCTAAATTTTATCCCTTCCTTTCTCTCTCTCTCTCTCTCTCTCTCTCTCTCTCTCTCTCTCTCTCTCTCTCTCTCCCTCTGTGTGTGTGTGTGTGTGTGTGTGTGTGTATGTGTGCACACATGTATGTAGGTCAGAGATTGGCACTGGGTATCTTAATTCTTCTTTGTATGTATTGAGGTAGGGTCTTTCACTTGGCGAGAGCTTGATGATTTAGCTATTGCAAGTACCTAGTTTTCTCCCAGGATCCCCTGAGTCTCAAGCTCTGGGTTCAAATAGGTGGCCACACCCACCTGTTACTGAGGATGTTACTCTCATCCTCCTCTTGGACACAAAGTGCTTTCCCCACTGAGCCGTCTTCCCCGCCGTCAGTTTGTCTTTTATAAAGAAAAAAATGTTTTTCTAGACCCTCAAAAATAGTAAGCAGGAACTCCTTTCACTAGAATCCTTTCCAGGAGGAGGTGCATGGTCCTTTCACTCCTGAACTTTCTGAGGACTTTTCCCAGCAAGAGCCCATGTCACTCTTTTAAACATCTGCTGGTATTTGGAAAAGTGACAGGAGACTTTTGTCATCCTATCCATACCACGAGATGACAAAGAAACCAGAAAACAGCCAAGTAAGTTAATGCACTCTCCGCTTAGCACGGAGGGAACTGAAAGAAAGCACAACCCAGATCTAGGGTGACAATTGCAAGTTTCTTCTTAGCTCAGGATCTAATTCTTTTCTACATGTTTCCTCAGAGAAAGGAACCCCTCAGGCCACAATGCTACGGCGCTGGTATAGCTGCTCTTTTGCTCTGTAAATACATTTTAAAAAGTGTGCCGTTATGTCATTTTGATGACTTAATTTCTGAAAGGATGTGGCTAATTGCCTTTTTAGGAGTGTACTCGGACCAGTTTGAGCTGCCCTGAGCTACTTTAAATAGCGGCTTTTGGCTACCTCTTCTTCAGTTTCTTTTCCTGTCACCTGCCTTCAGAATTCTTTTGCTGATTTGGAGACCTGACCCTGTTTTAAATTAGTTTGACTGTAACATTCCTCTGAAGCACAGGAATGTTTTAATGGTTAATTACTACATTGTATCAAATTGTCAGGGAAAAACAAGTTGCAAAACTAAAGGAAGTGTGTTCCTCTTCTTGTGGCAGAGAAATCTCTTTTTTAAAAGACAGCATGCCTTTAATCCCAGCACTTGGAAGGCCGAGGCAGATAAATATCTGAAATGGATGCAAGCCTGGTCTACAGAATAAATTCCAGGACAGTGAGGGCTTCACAGAAACACCCCACCCTCCCCAAAAGACAACAGGCAGAGGCGCCCCCTCCCCTCTGAAAATAATACCCAGCTGGTTCCCTAAGAGATGAGACTGCGTTTTGGTACACGCTAACAAGAAATAGTTTTTGAGTGGTGATTCAGAGAAGCAGGAAGGGACAAACGGAAGCAGTCTACTTTTACCGTGTAGACCTTGTGCTGATCCGTTATCTAGTGATGGTACAGGTGCTGCACCGGCCGCACTAAGAGCATATGCAAGCCAGTGGTGCCGCCTAGTGTACAAAAGGGGAAACAGGTCACGACGCTGGAACTATCTCTCAGTATTCATTCTGTCAACTCTTCTGGAGATGCTAACACTCATCCTTGGGTGTGTACCTCCCGTCTCATCCTATGCTCTACAACCTTTTATCCAACTTTGCTTCATATTGGAAAAAAGAATGATTGTATTCATCCCATACATCCCACACCTAGAAAACAAATATTAATAAAATATATTCAACACGCCTGAATGTTACCATACACTTATTAGGTTGTATATGCCTTTCATTTTGTCTTCACACCTGCATCCCTGAAAACCAAGCCTTGACATAATTAAGCCCATGCTGCCAATTTTATAAGGAAACTCTGAAAGACTCTGTTAAAAGTGCTTTCCAACGTTCTGCACTATGGCTGTCCTTTGCCTTACAACATTTTAGCCTAACGTTCCTTTTAGGGTACTGTCGTGAAATCTAGATTCAATGTCTTCATGAGTTCACATGCCAGGCACACCTCATTTTTCTGGACTTTAAATCGCTTTCTTTTTATGCCAAACCCAAAGTGAAACAGTAATTTTTGTGCCTGTCTATGAGGCTCAAAGAAAGAGGCTCTCAATCCACCATTGTATCTCACCTACAGCCCAGCAACTGGCTGGGGCATCACTGAGGCAACAGGGTTAAAGAGGAGGGCTGGAATGCACAAATGTACTTCATTAACTTGTTTATTTACCCATTAACATACATATCTGTTCATAAAACATTAGTTGAGTAGCTATTATGTGCTCAATCCTGTTATGCCCTGGTCTCTCTTCTATTGTGTTTACAAATGGTTGGTCATTCTCAGTGGTGCCAATCATTAAATACAAACACCAGAGAAACACAGAGTCTGATTTGGGAGAGGAACACAAAGAAGAAAATGTGCTCAGATTAATTTGAAAGAAAACTATGAATGGTATATAGAAGTTTGGTGTATAAATGAGACTTTAGTGGGGTAGGTAGTAGAAAGTAAAGGTTTTCCCCCATTTTATATAGCTCAGTGGTTCTCGACATTTTAATACAGCTCCTCATGTTGTGGTGACCCTCCGCAACCATAAAATTATTTTTGTCATTCCTTCATAACTATAATTTGCTACTATTATGTAATGTAAATATGTTGATATTTCTGATGCTGTGAAAGGGTCGGCCGAGCCCAGGTTGAGAACCACTGGTCTAGATGAAGGGCAGCATTCATGCTACAGGTGGACGGGAGGACATGTATTCAGTGCTGAGTTAGAAGCCTGGGGAAGTGGCCTAACCTTCAGGCTTGAATCTCCTGTGGATTTAGTTCTGGACAGGCTGCTAGATTAATTATTGCTGCATAACTCTGAAGAAGAACAAAAACAGGAGGCTGACAGACAGACGGGGAGAAGGGCGGCAGGCACATGATTAGGAAATCAGAAGGCAGCTATGCGCCAGCTGTACACCACTGGCTGACTAGCAAGATCACAGGACTCAGGATTAGTAAGATGCTGGTTCGATTTCTCCATCAGGGAAGAGACTGAAGTGTTCCTACTGATCCAAAGTGTACCTGTGCTGTAAGATGGGACCCAGAAAACAGATTATTTCAGACAACCCAGAGTCCACAAGGCTGGGCAGGGTGAAGGGATCACAAGTAACAGTTGGGTGTCAGAAGAGCTGGGAAGGTGGCCAAGGGGTACAGACAGGTACAGACCAAGGTCAGACCATGAGGTGAGGCCACTGCCTAGGTACAGAGCACTGAGGGCACCAGGAACAAGGCTAGAAGAGTCTGGTTTGCATCCTTAGCTGTCACCCAGAGGCACACAGACCCACGGCACTGGAAAGGCTTAGGAAGCCACTTTATGCAGATAGTCTCACAAAACATCAGCATGTGACCTTGTGAGGTCTGAAGCCACACTGAATAGCCAGGGGTTTCAAATGTCAAAACCAAGTCACAGCTCTTCTTGGTCACAGAGAAGATCCAAGTACCACATGCTTCCTCCAGTTAGAAACAATGTGATGGATGTGGAAGGCAACAGATATCTTCAGGATGTGCTCAGTTGTTTGAATAATTCCTGTGCCCAGCCTGCAGTGGGCAGGGAGCCCTTGGCCCATTCCCCACACCCCACACCCCTGTAAAGGGAATCTATTCATGGTACAAAACCAGAATTCACAAAGCCTGTTCTAAGCCCAGCTTCAGATTCTTTGGGCTTATGAAAGTGCCACAAATAAGTCAGGCTGGCCTCTTCTCTCCGCTTCTGTGGGTATGACCCTATTCTGTGGAAATGAATGTTCCAAAATATCATAACTTGTTTTTCTCATTCTGAATCTCAATTCTTCAAGTCAAAGCCACAATACTCTATTTCCTAATGCATGACACTTTCTGAGTTTGTGCAGTGTCCTCCATTATATGTTAGTACCAAGAACCTCATATATCAAGATCATAGAGGCAACCACAAAATGGTGTGGATGATAAGCTGGAGTCTTGGATTGGTCACTACCAGCTCTGTAACTATTTTAACTATTTAGTGCTTGTCACTTAGTATTGTGCATCTCATGTATAAGATGGTAACTTATTAGTTCTTTACTCTGAGAGTTGTTCTGAGGACCAGGTTAACAGTAACAACTACTTAGAATCGTTGTGGCCTATGGTAAGCCCTTTCTAAACAGTACAAGAAATTATGTAAGGCAATCATTTGGATCCATCTAGTCTGAAAACATTTTCAGACAGAAAATAATTTTTTTTTAAGAAAATAGTTTCATCACTAACAAAGTATCAGTGAATCTGAAACTACTTCCTTAATAAAAAGTGAAGAAATATCAAAATTGTTGCTTATTTTGACTAAAAAATAAATGATTTGTCTGTATATATTATGTGTGTGCATATAGCCCAAAAGTTGATGTTGGGTCAACATTAGTCACTTTATCTCACTTATGTTTTTGAGACAGGGTCTCTCACTGAACCTGGATGTCACTGATTCTGCTAGGCCGGCCCAACAGTAAGCCTCAGGAATCCCCCTGCCTCTGTTCCAGGACTGTGATTACAGATGTCACGTTGCAGATGTGTCTGTTAGAGCTGGCCATTCCATGACCAGTTGTTCTCTGTGTTTTGATCGGTCATGGTTTTCTGTGATAGTCTCTGCTGCAAAGACACACTTCTTTGAGGAGGAGTGAGAGCTACACTTACCTGTGCGTACAAGCATATGAACTAAGACTACAATTAGGAATTGTGCTAGTCTAGTAAGTGGCAGTAGAAAAGATTGTCCTCCAAGAGCATAACCTCTCTAGCCTTGGGTAGTTGGGTGGATTTCCCATACCAGGCATTTCCCCCTCTTTTGAGTGGCCTTAAGTCCAACTGGACAGCTATTGGTTACTGCCATGATATGAGTGCCGCTATTGTGCCTCTAGGGATATCTTGCCATGCTGGTCATTGTTGTAGTTTATTGGCATCTCATATGGGTAGGACTATTGATTGCTTCCCCTGTTGTCAATTTGAAGAGCATCTTCTGGCACTATGAAAGCGAATCTTCGGGAGAAGGTTTTCAGGTTCTGACAGCTTTTTTTTTGCGACATGGGGCATTAGACGTGTTTGGTGCATGATTAAACTGGGGCAGTGAAGGAAAGTGAATGACCTCAAATCACAGGGTAAATTTCCAAGCAGATAATCTGACTCTGAAAGCCTAGCGTTTCCTCACTGTTATGTGTTGGGTCACAGAAGAAATCTAACTGTTCTGTAGATGACTGTCTAGGCTATTTTTATTTTCACCTGACTGGATGAATTAGTTGGCTGTGGACACAATGCAATAGTTCTTATCTATGAAGCAAAAACAGAAGCTCTTGTTTGTTTACTATTCTACATGAGTAACAGTTTAGCATTTCTCAAGGTTCCCCCGGTCCTGTCTGAGCTCAGTCACATGGATGGAATCAGAGGGCAAGGTGTGGCTAGGAGCAGCTGTCCTCGCTCATGCAGCTGCCTGCGGCTCCAGCTGGAAGGCTGTGAGGAATCTGGGTAGTGATCCTTGTCTCCATGCGGCCTTTAATCCGGGCTTCTTCATATGAGAACAGATCCCATTGCAGATACTAGAAGCAAAGGTGCTAGAGGTCAAGGCTCATGCATCCCTCAAGGTCATACTATTTTCTATCTACTGAAACAGTGACGCTCTAGACAGACTGAGGTAGATATCCCACCTCCAGATGAGAGAACATGAAAACTATCCATTAGTGCTTTCCAACAAGCCTGACTCTTTCTTAACTAGTTTTTCTTTCTTTTTTTCTTTTTTTTTTTTTAATTAAAATCCTTCATTGGCATCTACTGAAATTTCTTTTTTTTTTTTTTTTATTAATTTATTCTTGTTACATCTCTATGGTTATCCCATCCCTTATATCCTCCCATTCTCCCCTCCCTCCCATTTTCTCCTTATTCCCCTCCCCTATGACTGTTCCTGAGGGGGATTACCTCCCCATTTATGCTCATAGGGTATCAAGTCTGCTGTCCTTCCTCTGAGTGCCACTAGGTCTCCCCCTCCAGGGGACATAGTCGAATGTGAGGCACCAGAGTACATGAGAAAGTTATATCCCTCTCTCCACTCAAGTGTGGAGACTGTCCTGTCCATGGGCTAAATCTGGGTAGAAGAATGGATAAAGAAACTGTGGTACATATACACTATGGAATACTACTCAGCTATTAAAAACAAGGAATTCCCAAAATTTGTGGATAAATGGATTGAGCTGGAAATGATCATAATGAGTGAGTTAACCCAGAAGCAGAAAGACTCAAATGGTATATACTCACTTTTATCTGCATATTAGCCCAATGGGCATGTCCCACGAAAGCCTTCTCTTACCAGGAAACTGGGACAGAGGGGAGGACATCCTATTGGGACTCTAGATGAGAGAACCATGTGAGAATAGCAGTGTAGAAGGATCCAGTGGGTCCTAGAAACCTACAAGTAGAACATTATGATAGGCAGATTTGGGCCAAGGGGTCCCGCTCAAACTAAGGCACTAGCCAAGGACAATACAGGCGGTAAAACTTAACTAGTTTTTCATCCTCTCGGGATACCCAAACCTTCAGATAGACAAGTCAGCTCACAGTGGGGTAGAATTTGCATATGGTCTCCACACATCCTTCCTTATACATGGAATCTCTAGACTACTGACAACATAAGCATCATGTCAGTAATTTACACCATATTGTTTGGGGAATCATGTTGTACTAAATGTCCAAACATGTTCAGTTATTTTTCCCATTTTTAAAAATTTTTAATGTATTGTAATTTATTCAGATTACATCCCTGTTGTTATCCCCTCACTCGTATCTTCCTGTTCCCGCCCTCTCTCCCTCTTCTGCCCTATTCCCCTCTCCTAGACCCCTGACAGAGGGACCTCCTCTCACACCATAAGACCATAGCCTATCAGGTCTCATTCAGAAAGCCTGCTTCCCCTTCCTCTGTGTGCCACCAGACCTCCACACCAAGAGGAAGTGCTCAAATTGGGGACACCAGAGTTCATGTCAGAGGCAGTCCCCAGTCTCCCCAGAACCATTGAGAATGAGCTGTCTATTGGCTATATCTGAACAGGGGGTCAAGGTTTAATGCATACACTGTCCTCGGTTGGTGCAACGGTTTGTACAGGCCCCCGTAGGTCCAGATCCACTGGCCTTGATGGTCTCCATGTTCCCAGACATTTTAAAGCCGAGATATTTAATTCACAGATTTTGAGCCCGCAGGTTCAGAGAGCTGGACGTACCTGTACCTTTTAATGTCTTGGCTGTCTAGGGTTTTGTACAAACAAACACTGGCCTATTGAAGTTCTTGAGCTAATTGGGAGAGAGTCCTATTGACCAGGCACACAAAGAAAGAAAGAACAGTGACGAAGCCAAGCTCTTCTTGCCTTTTGACTGATCCATCTTGTAAGTGTTGCCTTAGAGATGTAGCTGGGGCTCCCAGACTCCACTTCTCTCTTCAGACTCTCAAATCTCCAGTAGCAACGAAGCTTTTTTACAACATACTTTGAAAATACTCATAAAGCTTTCCTTTAATTTATAAGAGTTAGGAAGAATGTCCTCAGGAGGTCAGGTTACATGTGTTCATGCTAGGCTGAGGAGCAAGAGGAGACTGGAGGGGTTCCTATTTATTTATGGTTCCTATTTATTTATGATAGAATTTGAGCTTGAAGAAGTATAATGCGGACACTCTTGGTCCTCCTCAGAATAAGCAATGCAATCAATTAGGGTAATTTTAGGAAAGTCCAATGAGGTGAGTCAGTTACTAAGTGAAGGCATGGTGAGGGAACTAAAGGGAAGACCGATGTACCTCAGGGGTTACCACTGAAAGGTAGAGAGAGCTGCTCAGAGTCTTGGAGCATATGGTCAAAAAGAGATTGACCTCAAGCAGTTTTGACAACGAAATGGCCAAGTTCTTCGCAACATCTCCTGGGGATGTTTTATTGGCTGAAACCTCCAAGAGTTTAGAGTTCAGGAGAGGCTCTAGGTATTTTCAGAGGAGCCTTTGACTGTGTCAGGGAGCAGGATGGAGGAAGACAGAGACCAGCGCTTCAGGACAAGTGGGACAGGATTTGCCAAGAGACCTGTAGTTCAGTGCTTCAGGGAAGACACCAAGAAGCCTATCACCTGGAACACCATGGCGTGTAGATGTGGAGGTCTGTCTTCTGTTTCTGTTGCCATAACTGAATGCCATGGCCTAGGTGATTTTGGAGGATGATAAGCTCAGCTTCTGGTCTCAGTACTGGTGGCTGAGAATTAGAGTGCATGTTTCACCACTGCCAGTCTACACTGTGGGGAGTCAGTTCTCATGAGAGGAAAGGCACCTATGACATGAGGAGGACGGTATACAAGAGACAGAATGGAAAAGGCTTTTTATAAGGAAGCCATCTGAGCTAACCTTTCAATCCATGAGTGTGGATTAGTTGCCATGTCCTAATCATCTGCAAATGTCCCATCTGGCTCTACCTCAAATCATAGCACACGGATGCAGACTTTTGCAAGAAAGTATACGGCTTTAAACTCTCACCATCTTAAAGGGACAAGAATAAATGATGTTTGGTAATAAAAGAGAGAAGGAATGTTAGAACATGTGGGTCCCATAGGAGTAAAGGGAAGGAGTGTCAATATAAAGAGGGAAGGGTATGCTGACTGCATTGCAATGGGTTCTGAAATCTTCAGTAAGCCCTCAGACTAAGAAAATGGTTGGAAGGATACAAGAATCTATGATAAGCCAGACATAGGCCATGTGGGAGGGACAGACCCAGGCCATGTGGGAGGGACAGGCTTGGTCTATGTTGGATGAATAGCATTTTCCTCAGACTTTATCTAAGAGGCTGAAGAAATCAAGTGGAAACCAAGCTGATCTCAGCTGAGAGGGGAGAGGAAGCACCATCACCTAGGAACTGTGGAAATAAGGAATAGAAATTCATTGCAACCGTCTGGGTGCAGAGATGGACAACGGTGTTTGATTGTAACAGGGAAGCGGGTGGTGCTTTATTGCAGTTGTCCAGGGTCATGAGCGGATGGAAGGTGTGGGCTCTAGCAGTTCCTCAGGTCATGTGAGACAGCAGCAGTGACCAGCAGGGAACTCTAGCATTTGTACCCTCCATGAAGTAAGAACTTCACCACCCGTCTTCAACTCCCTTTTTTATGCTTCATAGCAATGCTGTCCCAAACTAGTTAACCTGTTGATGAGGAGTAAAAAGGGCTGGGAAAGAGGAGCTGAAAAGGAGGCCACGCCCCCCTCAGCTAGCAATGAGCCTGGCTGAGAAAAGGTCAAACTCTCCACATGATCACACCTATGTCTGTGACAAGGGTTGGGTGTTTAGATCAGCAAGCCTCACGCTGTGAACTATTCATGAGAACTATGTTAACTAGGAACATGCAGAGAAATCATAGGGTTTACTAGAAGTTTTATGTAGGATCATAGTGAGAATTAGCCCTACAGCATGACTACGCCCACATCTCCACATCCTGCTTGGTGTTGCTTATGTTTATATAGGAGTGTCTCTCTCACCTGTGGACAACGCTTTTCAAAACCGTGGATCCTGGCACACATATACACTGCATTCCCTATGCATACACACTCATGGTAGCTTGATTTATAAATGAGACAGAGTAAAAGAATGACAGTCGTACCCAAAGCAAACAATTACAACAGTATTCTATGATAAAGGTTGCATAAATGTAACTTTTCCTCTCAAAACACCTATGTTTTTCAGGCCATAATTTAATGCAGGTTAGTGAAACTGTAGCAATAAAAGCCACAGATACTGGAAGACAAACTGCCATGTGTCCTACAGACAAAGATAGACAAGGGAGGGTGCTCAGGAAGACTGCCATGTGCCCTATAGACAAAGGGGGGGCTCAGGAAGACTGTTATGTACGCTACAGACAAAGGGGGTTCAGAAAGTGTCGGATGTCCTATACACAAAGAAGGGGTACTCAGGAAAACTGTCGAGTGCAATAAAGACAAATAGGGCTCCTTCTTACTCTTCTTTAAAAAAGTATTTTATTAGTTTATTCATATTACATCTCAGTTGTTATCCCCTCCCTTGTATCCTCCCATTCCTCCCTCCCTCCCATTTTCCCCTTATTCCCCTCCTCTATGACTGTGACTGAGGGGGACCTCCTCCCCCTGTATATGCTCATAGGGTATCAAGTCTCTTCTTGGTAGCCTGCTATCCTTCCTCTGAGGGCCACCAGGCCTCCCCTTCTTACTCCTGAAGAGGGTGAGCATAGTCCTTCCCAGTTCCACATTTCCTGTCTGTCAAGTGTTTGCTTCCATGTAAATTCTTTCTCCTTATTCTGAATTAGACGGAGACAGCATGGGGAGGGAAGAAGCAACTGTATTCTGTTCACTTCCTACCTCTGAGACACCCCATAGCGACACATTTTGGTTGTGTGAACCTGCAATGAGTGTGTCCCTGTCAACTTGAATACTTCAGACTACCACAGCGCCAAGTTCTGAGGTGCATATTGAAGTCACACTGCAAAGGAGAGAAAAGATCTTTGTTCTTTGAAAGCCGAAGCACACACTGTTAGAAATTGCCAGTTCCTAGTGCTTTATTTTCCAGACAAATTTGCCATATGTGAAGCTTTGTCCTTGGCATTAGTCAAGATTTATTTGCAAGCTGGAACTTTTGCTTTTCATCCATTGCTTGATATTTTTGTTTTTGACACTTGCAAACTTTCTCCCATTTTGTATTGATGTCTGTGTCAGGCACCAAGATGGTCTATAAGTTTGTTTTTGTTGTTAAAGAAGCAAGTAAACATGTTAACATATAATCTCTCAGTAATGGAATTGGAAACAAAAGTCGCAGCAACTTACAATGCTGTTCGGAGATATCTTTGTGCTGCCTGTTGTGAGAAGTGAGGGTATGTAAAATAAATGATGTATGGAGCTGTAGGAACGCGGCTTCTCCAGATACCTTATGTGTAAGGAACATTAAACATAGGGCTCTCGTTTAGCAAATAAATAACCATTCATTTCGATGGCTGCATAGTCTGGACTTTCGTGCATATTTTTGCAAAAATAAGAAGAGGCCATTAGGGATTTAATATAAAATAAATCGCCAAGGGGTCTTCTTGTAGTCCTAGTCTTTCTGCCACATGGTGTGTTACTAATGTGCATAAATGGGCTTAAATGAATTTGTTATCTGTATTACATTTGCAGTATGTATATATTTATATATTATTTTTTAATTGTGTTTAAAAATAAAACATTAAATACATCATTTTGGAGAGTTGAGAACGTAGAATACGTAAATCAATCAGCTTCAATTAGTATTAAAAATGTCAGTATATTAGATTTGCCTGTGGGTGTATTTACCCCACAGAGTTTAATGTATTTTAGTTTTGTCATCTATGAGGTAGCCATATGGTTAATTTGTCATCTTATAAGAATAGGAGACTACAATCCCGGTTCGATTAATGACATGACACTTATGCGCCTCCAGAAGAGTCCTCTCCTCATTGTTTTATTGATGCCGTAGGTCAGATGCTGAGCCCTGCTTCCGCACAGCACGAATGGCTTCCAGGAGCCAAAGAGCTTTGCTGAATTGTTTTCTTCTCCAGTTTCTCCTATCCCAATCATAGCTACAGAAAGTGGACGGTGCATTTCTGAATCACAGTGAACTCTTTGACAGTATTGCACCCACAGGGTCATTCTCTAAGAGTTTATTATTAGATGTTTCTTACATTGATAAAGGAAAATTATAAATTATAATCTAATGAGACTAAAGAGATGGACATATTCTTTGCATTCGAGTCTAGAATTATTCTAAATGGCTTCAGCAATGTATTTTAAGCTATAGTCATTCATCTTGAAAATGCATTGATGTTTGTCTAGTAAAGATGTTCCTGTTATCAACTTAAAATATTAAAACTGCTGGTTAGACTTAACATTTTTATTAATAATCTCCTAGGAAATGTTAATTGTTGTATTTATGTTAATCTTTCCGGTCTACTCTTTAGGGAAATAGACTCTTCCAATATTCCATTCTAATCTACTCTCTGTGAAGCTATTGTTTTTAAAGCAACTTTCCAAAACTGCATTCGGTCAGTTTTCTTTTTCAAGTTGTCTCAATGTAATACTCTCATGTGTAGAATTATCATGCAATTAACGTACATATTAGATATGTATTAGACCTTGGCTAATAGGTCTCAGTCATATTGTGTGTTTCTTCACAGAAATGAAATTCCTGTTTTATAAACTCAGCTGCAAAAGTGGGGAAGTTAGTGGGCATGGGCATGCCGCCTCCCCATCCGACTAGTGAGGAAGCCCTTGTCTTATTCTTGTGCCTTTGCTCTGTCTGGCCAATTTGTCATTCTGGGGCTGTTACTCTTGCTTCTATCACAGCTTTACTGGAGATGTTTACGGGGCATGGGCTTTAGCAGCAGGAGATGTGTTTTGAAAAATGTTAAGTGTAAAATAGATCTTGTAATTTATTCCTATGTTATTCAGTGTTTGTTTCCACTGCTTGACAGTGTATGCACACAATCCAACATGTACAAGGACTCTTAAATAGATGAAGCTCATGTGCCTCTGTCAATCCAGGAAACAGGGTCAGTCAGGCTTGCCACAGAGGTAAGTCCTGCCCAGGACTGTGTAGGGAGTCTTCCTTGTCTGAAGCATTAACTGATATGGAAAGATTTTAGCTTCATGGATATGAGCATCCCAGTGTCCAAGCACATAATAACACTGATGTGATGGTTAAAAGTGAAAACAAAGAGTGGTTTAAAAATTTTAATTTGGCTATTTAAATTTTCTAAATTATTTTTATTATTTTATTTCCCATAAATGACATAAAATAATGTGAAACTTATCACTCACCATCCGTAAATGACAATTAAAAATCACCTCATTTACATTTTGCTTCTCTGTTTCCAAATAAATTATCAATCATTCTTTGAAAGAAAGCGGGCTGGGCTGCGAGTCTAAAGCTCCCCAGTGCCAACCTTCTCTGTCACCACAGCTTCGCATCCCAGATGAGTGTTAGTCACAGGAGGACCAGTATAAAACCAGGGGTCCTGGAGAAGAGTGTCACAGATTGTGGTCATTCAGCTCTCCAAAGTATTTTTGCACGCCCTGGTTCAGTATTGATAAGTTACAAAAGGTGATAAACAAGGTAGTATTGATTTTAAAGTAATTATAACTAAATTTTATGGTATGTATAAAATTGCCCATGGTGACTGACACATGGTTCTTTTGTGTGTCCTATCACTGGATATGGCTTTTACTGCCTGGCTATCCCAGTTTAATATGTTCAGGGAATCAGTGTTTCAGTATTCCAATAAACATGCTCTTTTTCTGTGCTCTCCACGATGTGATATGCCGTCTCTTAGGTTTAACTTGGAACAAAGTATGCTCTGCCTCCTCCCCGTAAACATTGTGTGGCTCATATCCTTCTCTTTTTCGGATCTGTAGCTCCACTCTGTATACCTAGTTATGAAACGTGAATTTTGTACACTGATCAAATTTTGTGTCATATTTATGATTGCTCATGAATATTCATTGAAAATCACCAACCCTCCATTTTGTTCTCATTACTCTATAAATACCATGATGACCTGTGCAAATAAGTCTGCAAAATTAGGCTCAGGCAAGGTAGCATCTTGAATCCTTTTTGTCAGAATCTCTCCTTATTTTAGTCCTTGGAGTCTCACCATTTTATGGATGCAGAAGAGTCAGAGAAAGAGAGATTTTAACTTCTACCTACACCATTTATTATAAGAGCCTTTATAATAAAAACCTGTCAACTCTGTGGCCAGGCTGCATGCTTAAGGATGATCTCATAGCAACAAAGAAAATGTAGAAGGCTGAGTTAATGTGGCTGATGGAGTTGCCCTGGAGCAGGTTTCCAAGAAAGTTTTGATGTGAAATATTTTTAGCTTTCTTTCTTTATGCTAAGTTCTTCAAAACTGACTCTGTAAATTCCTGATTGTTCATCATATTTATAATAGCACTATTTATATTGGAAGCACCCCCATGAATAGATGAAAGAGTAAACATGATGTGGTATATGTATACAGTAGAGTGGTCAGCCTTATAAAGAAAGGGAGTTCTGGGACATGCTACAAAGTGGATGAAGGTTGTGCTATGTAAAGATATTCCAATCACAGAGATATGGACACTGTGAGTCCACATATATGTGATATCTACGGTAGTTGAATTCTTGGAGCTAGAAACTAGAATGGTGTTGGGTTAGGTGAAGGGTAAGATGGGATATTATTGTTTAGTGAATATTTAGTTTCATTTTTTAAGACAAAGATGCTGTAGAGATGATTGTATATTAATGAACAGGCTTAAGGGTATTGAACTATGGCAATGATTAAATAGTTTTATTAAACAAAGGAAAGATGCAATTGTGGCAGTTTGGATGAGAATGCACAACCCCCATGGGCGCATATATTTGAATACTTGGTCCCCAATGATGAAACTGTACAAAAAGGATTAGAAGGAATTGCACTGTTGGTGGAGTTTTGCCACTGGTTTTAAGTTGCCTTGGTAATGATGTCTTATCACACCAACTAAGTAATAGTAGCTAAGACCCAAGTTGGTACCAAAGAGGGGCTATTTCTGTGATAGATTTGACTCGGCTGTTTTTTGAAAGAAGGTGTAAGACTGGCACTTTGGAGTAGGAAAACAATCGAATGCTGTAAGTGTGGGCTTAATGGGCCATCCTGGTAGAAACTTGGGAAATAGTAATGTTATTAGCAATGTGGACTATGGAGGCCCAGCTCAAGAGGATTCAGGAGGGTACAGTATTGCAAATGGTCTCCAGATGATTTTTTTAGAGGACATGTGTCACTGGAGATGGACTTTCAGGTTTCAAAGCCCTGGTGTCATTCTCAGCCTGCCCCACCCCCTGCTGTGGGGGTCTCTGTGACTACCAGGGCCAGCAAAGTAATGTTCCATGTGAGACAAGAAGGAAATCAGGTTTAACATGACTGTAAATGGTGTTGGTTCAAAACTTCTGAGTCTGACACTGAGTAGTTTATTGTAGGCATATTTAAGTACAGTACGATTTGGAAAAAAAGTTTCCTGCTGTGCACAATCTGCTGTCCACAAGAAGGTGTCATTACATTGAAAGTCACCTCAAAGTACATGTCACTTCTTCCATGAAGATGAGTATATCAAGCTTTAGCTACTTTGTGGGTTCTTTTTTTCCACCCTTCTACACCCCTTCAATCCCGTAACACTAGATTTGAGAGGGGAGGAAAAAAAGGATGTAGAGGAAAGGAAAGAGATCCCTGAATAAAGTCAGGGGTGGAAAAGGAAGCACCATTATCTTCAGATACTTCCCATTGATTAGCTGCATTAAGTTCCTTGGGGCAAGTTTGCTCTTTGCCGTCAGGATGTCTAATTTCTTCTTCCTCTTTCTTCTTTGTGCAAGGCTACTCAACAAACCACAACAAACTGCAACCAACAGCAGCCAACAACCAACAACAACCCTCCACCTCTAGGGGGCCCTAGCTTTACATACCCCATGAAAATTCCCCAGAATTCTAAATGTCACACAATCTGCAGCTGGCAAAATCATGCTCTGCTAGAACACAAGGCAAATCACAGTCAGCTGCTTCGAAGCAGTCCCATCTTGTCACACCTGGGATCTAAACAAAAGAATATTCTTATAATATTTCTGTGTTTTTATAGAAACCAAAATTCCAAAATTCTCATGACAGATGGATTCTAGAGATAGGCTCCATGTGTTGTCTTAAGGGCCTAGGGGAAGATCTGGGGTAGTGTTGGTCATATAGATAGTAAAGAGGTCATCTGATTTATTAGCCACCCCAAGTCCTGTTGTAGGAGTTTAGGGGACCTTTCTGACTACACAGATCACACAAAGGTCACTAGACTACCTCTCAGTCCAGCCTGGCCCTACGTACAGCACAAGGGTCACCTAGGCTATTAGGTGATCCACCTACTTCCACCTCCATTCCAAGCATTTCAGGTAGAAAACAGGTTATGCATCCTTTGCTTTGAAAAGACTGCCTTGTATGTTTAACATTCCTGGTTTCCTTGCATTCTTCCTTGATAAATAAGTGTGATCTGCTTCGCGTGAAGGAATGGTGTCTGCTTGGCCTTTCTAATTGGACTCCTATCCCTTGGACTAATGGCTGGGACACAGTGGGTGCCTTGTGAATGGAGGATGAGTGAAAGACCAGGCTCTGAGTCCATCTCACCATCCATCCATCCAAATTGGCTCCCATATCTATTGGATGTGTCTTATTACCTCCACTTTGGATTTTTTGAGACAGGGCCCCAGAAAACTGTTAGTCTCACACCTACTATGCAGCTGAGATTCATCTTCCTGTCTTTAGCTCCCAAGTGCTGGGGTTGCAAGCATGTGTCTTCTGTTTTCAAATGTCCCCATTGTGGCCCTTTTCTTCCCTCTTATCAATTGTGCTGTTGAGTTCTTGACACTGAGTAGTTTATTGTAGGCATATTTAAGTACAGAGGTGGGGGTGGGATAGGGTGGGATTCATCATTGTTGCAGGGAGATTTTGTTTTTATAGGTTTGTCCATCAGTGACACTTTTTGTTTTGGGCCATGGTGTCTCTTCTCGTTATTTGAACCTTCCTTTAGAGTTGTTCGAATTTGCAGCTTAGGCTGCTGATGGAAGCTAATATGCCTTCTTCATCAGTTTGTTTAGAATAATTTTGTTAATGGCTACGTAGCTTTTGTGATGATACGCTTAACTTAGAGTCTAAGTTGAACATCCAGTGAGGCATATATGAATTGAGTCATTGGAACAATCTCTAAGTTCCTGTCAATTTGTAAGGTTTTACAAATGTTTATTGTATTCCTAGAGTCTCAATATTTATCCAATTCAGTTTTATCCCTGAAACGTTTTGAAATGTGAAAAGCCAATGTAAATAGTACAACATGGAATGATTTCTAGACTTCTTAGTACAAGTTTTATGTGACCTTTATGGCTGCTAAAGGACTTAAATGGAAGACATGTACTAACTACTACATGTAGAAAATTAAATACGTAATGTGCCATTAGAAGTGGCACATTTGGAGTCTGTTAATACAATTCTGTATTTTTATATTGAATACATATATGCAAATCTATCTACCTGTCTCTGCCCTTTTCTCCTCTCTCCCTCAAACTTTTCACAAGAAACTAGGAGGCAAAGAAAATGCAATCACATTACTTCTAGAACTTTTAACTCTCTCACAGAGGGCACAGGCAATTTAAAATCAGGTTGAAGCACAAATTAAGACACGTGGGTCTGAGCTTGCTGTATGTGGAGGCTTTTCTACATGGCTCTCTCCAGAGCCATGGTGTCTGCCAAGATGCCATTCATAGAATGACACTGGAAGGAGCAGAATGTAAGGCAGAATCCCCTTCAGAGGCAGGGGTGCTTCTCTGTTTGATTCCTCTAGATGTTTCCCTGAGTTTTAGTAGCTCCGTAGTGGTATTGAAGGACACTGTCCCTAGTGGTGGCTTTGTCCAGAGAACAGCAGGCACGCTTTTCAGACACTTGTGTGTTGCTGCCATGTGATCCTATGCAGAATAACAGTTTCTGCAGATTCATTCTGGAGATTGGCCAATGCTCCTCTGAGTATGTGACAGCTAGCGCCCAGCCACATGGCCTACTGCAGTGCAGTTAGCTCCCAACCCTACCCAAAGAATGTCCTTTCCACTCTGAATGTGTCAGAGCAGCAAGACACTAGAACCTTCTCCAGCCCATTTTCATGGCAGGCAGAGAGCATCTGCGGGTGTTGTCTTCTTGTAGGAGGTCTAGGTCACAAGACTGATATTTGAGAAATGGTAATAACAGTTGCTAACACAGAAATGCTGGATGTGTTCTGGACCAATTGCTTCAAACTTAACCTTGGACTAAGGATCTAGCTCAGTGGTGAAGGGCTTGTCTAGCATGTCCACAGCTGTGGGTTCAAGTCGCAGCATGTAAAAAGACAGAGCGAGGCTGGAGCAATGGCTGGGCAGTTAGAGCACTGAGTGCTCTTCCAGAAGACCTGGGTTCTATTTCTAGCACCCACATGGCAGCTCACAACTATCTAAAACTCCAAGATACCCTCTTTGGCCTCCATAAGCACTATGCATACGTGGTGTACAGACATGCATGCATGCATACATGCAAAGCACCCATACACATAAAAAGATAAAACAAACAAAGCTTTTAACCAGCTGTGGTGATTCACAGCAATAATCACATTACTAAAGAGGCTGATTTTGATCCAAAGCTCAAGGGCAACTTGAGCTTTATAGCAAGTCCCATTCTGGCCATGGTAATATAGCTTGTTTTCAAAAGACCCAAAGCTTAGTGTGGGTTGTTCTACTTGGTCTCTGTGTCTACTCTATGGGTACCTTACTCTGCAGCATAGGGAACCAAACCTAGGATTTGCATATAGGGAATCAAACCTACTGCCTTGTACATGCTAGGCAGGTGCTGTATTCCCAGCCAGTAGTTAGTTTTTGCATCCACATTTTGTAGAGCGAGGGTCCCAGGCTTAGAAAGAGTGCGTAGCCTGCTCAGTGTCACACAGCTACACAATAGTAAGAAAATAAGCTTCCTTGCCGGGGTCCAGAGCACTTCACTGCATTTCCCTCCAGATGCTTCCTGTGAGAGCATCAGAAGGCCTGCATCCAGTCCCTGTTTCTTCCCTTTGCCGTATAAACATGAGCATTTATTTGTTTTCTCTGGACTACATAGTATCTCATCTATAAGACAGAAATTTTGGGGGCTGGCGAGATGGCTTGGTTGATAAAGTGCCTGCTGACGAAGCATGAGAACTTGAGGTTAGACTCCCAGCACCCAGTGGAAGACACTGGATATGATGACCTTTATCTGTAGCCCCAGTGCTACATAGGGGAGGGGAGAGGAAGGAAACAGGTGGATCCCTGGAGCTCACCGGCCTGCCAGCCTAGCTGAGCCACTCAGCTCCAAGTTCAGTGAGAGGCTCTGTCTCAAAATATAAGGTGAAGAATGATAGAAAAATAATACCAAAGTTGACCACTGGCTTCCACACTCATGTGTAAACAAAGGCACCCGCAGACAAGTATGCAAACACTCACAGACAAGCCACATGTCAGGCAGAGGAAGGACATCTGTGGCTGCCTGAGCCCTCAACAGATTTGTATATGATAAAACATGGTATCTTCTCAGTGAAATATTTGTCTACTCTTATCTTCCCTTCAGAGAGCATTGTAACTTTTTGTTAGTATCCCTCAGGTGAATAGCTGCCATGTTTATTACTTGCTGTATCCAATATTGTTTACATTCTTTGTTGTTTTAAGTATATTCTTTTGTTATTTCGGGGCATCTTTTTTAGACTTTATTTACTTTATGAATTTGGAAGCCCTTCCAGTCTAAAAAGCAATGATCAGAGGGCTCCTGCTCCCCTCTGCCTAAACTGCCCATAGTAAATGTGTAATGCACCCCTACCCCCTATCACATAGCAGATGTGCTGGGTGTTTTAACAATTCCTTGTACTGTCACTTTAGCTTTGGACACATTATAGCCCTAAGCATAAGTTTTGCTCTTTGCAAAATGTATTAAGATGAAGCACCAAGCCAGTACATAGCCACTACTGCTTACCAGAAATAGAAAAGAAAACATTTGAATTAAAGACCAAAATGAAAACACAGATGGGAAAATATTTGCCACTTACTGGTAGATACCACCTTTGTTGTAGATAATAATGGGCTTGTAATAAAGTGACTAAGTTGCTCACTTAAAAAAAGGAATAAAAGATCCAAATAAATAGCTAATATATTTATTAGAGTTTTTAGCTTCCCAAGTAATAGATTAAATGTGTCTTTGAACCACAGTGCATTACTTTTACTGAGAGGGCTGCTTATATTTTGAATAATGAGAGTGCTGTCCTGTCAAGCCCCGTCTCCCCTAAACCATTCTCATTGGGCATGTTGAGAAGCATTCTGCACCCTTCAGTCCTATCTCCTGTTCACTGTGATGCTTTAGTGGTGGCAGCCTGCCCCACATGCTCAACCCAAGCTGCAGTGTTTCCTATGTTCCCTTCCTTTTAGCTCCTCTCCAGCCATTGTCCTTTTTCAGGTCTTGGCAGAATCTTTTTCCAGGTCTTACCAGCATCTAAACTCTCTTCCTTCCCTTTCCGACTCATTCCTCCAGCCAAAATCTACTCTGTGGGCAAAATGACCTAGCTGTTGGTCTAATGAACACTTTCTGTGTCCAGCATGCCATTTCAGCCCATGATCGAGCCTCAATGAGATGAAAACCAAAAGTTGAAATGACATATTTGACATTAAAAACATGCTGTCCATTGTATAAGGATATCACTGCATATTGCTATAGAACCATATCATTGAGCATACTATAT
>OU015757.1:37076405-37091405 GCA_907169655.1 Acomys percivali
TCTCTCTCTCTCTCTCTCTCTCTCTCTCTCTCTCTCTCTCTCTCTCTGAGCATCAATTCAAAGATAACCTTATTTGTTGGACCCTTAGAAGCCTACAGATACCTGTGGATGCACACGAGCATCCTCTCCAGCCCTGGTAAATGATTTCTAAGGGACATGAGGATTCAAGTTCTGGCTTCTGCTGAGAATTGAATATTTTCCAAACTGCCTGATTCTCGGCCCCAGCTGAGACCTAATGCAAGTATTTTGCTTACAAGAGCCCACCAATGTGAGGTATTTCTGACAATATGTGTCAAGCAGTGTGCAGCTGATGGTAGGAGCCAGATTTATGCATATTGTGGTTGTCCATTTCCAGCTGCTTTTGTGGAGCCAAACTTTTTATGTTAACAGATCACATTATTATCACATTTAGCAGAGAATAATGAGATATGGTGGTGATACATCATTGGCAGCTTCTAGTACCATTTGAAAACATGCTTGTTTTTAAGTCTGCAATAATGGGTCAGAGAGAGAAGGGGCACTCTCTTGCATGCATACTCACTCTCACACACAGAGATAGGTCTCAACAACTATTCTGGAGTAGTTACCTATAAATGCTTTCTTTCCAGAAGGAGCTCTGGACAGTGGCTCATTTCTCCCAATAATCTCGGTGGGCAAGGATATCTCAAGGTTGATGTACGTGACCAATAGGATTTGTTTAATTTCCAAGGAGCATTTATAATTAAATAGATGGTGGTTTCCTTTAGGGATATGGCTGGTATTGGTTCTGAGAACACTGTTTGATATTCTGGTGTGGACTGAGAGAGGATTGAAGTGTCTTATACACGGAAACGTAGCATCCCTTCCCTTCACCTCATAGCTCAAGCTTAGAGAGGCCCTGTCAGTATTCCCTCTGTGACTCCTGGACTCCATATGATCATCTAAACATTCATCATTATCATGCTTTAAATATGGGATGATAATTCCCCATGTGTTCATAAATTCTATAGCATCTTTGTTATGCATAAAATAGTCTGTTTATTCCAAGCTTTACATCATTCTAGACTTAGGGGATGAAGTATGGTATCATGGAGAAAATAACCATGTATAGCTCTATATCTGGGAACTGATAAGGCATGGGGGTTTTGGATATATGTCGAGCGAGTGATGATGATGACAGATGAGGGTAGATAGAGAGAAAGGTCCTGTAGAACCTCGGGACAAGACAAAGCATGTGACTTTTAGGCTAGAATGAAACAAAGGAGAGGGAAGGGCTCCATCATCTTTGGATTGACAGATGCAATTTGTAATAAAACCACCACAGCTACATTTAACAATGAATTTGTCCAGCTGAAAATATAGATATCCTGGTGTTATGATTACCAGAATGTCGTCTTCAAGATTTTTAAGTGGGAACAAAAATAAAAATAAATTTTGTGTGTGAAAAAGCTTTGGATGGTAGTGATCAGACCAGCACACCACACTCATGCTGTGTATTGTCCAGTTTAACTCTGGGAAGGTCTTGAGATTCATTCTGTCCTGTTTCATGCATGCCCTGGGCCAGGAAATACACAGCCTTAAGAAAAAGACAGCTACAAATTTTGGGAATTCCTTGTTTTTAATAGCTGAGTAGTATTCCATAGTGTAAATGTACCACAGTTTCTTTATCCATTCTTCTACTGAGGGACACTTAGGCTGTTTCCATGATTTGGCTATTATGAATAAGGCTGCTATGAACATGGTTGAACAAATTTGGTGGAGTATCTTCTGGGTATATTCCAAGGAGTGGAATAGGATAGCAGGCTACCAAGAAGAGACTTGATACCCTATGAGCATATAAAGGGGGAGGAGGTCCCCCTCAGTCATCGTCATAGGGGAGGGGAGTAAGGGGAAAATGGGAGGGAGGGAGGAATGGGAGGATACAAGGGAGGGGATAACCATTGAGATGTAATATGAATAAATTAATAAAATAAAATTTAAAAAAAGAAAGAAAAAGGCAGCTAAAGCTAAATAGCGGGTATCAATACATAGTCTTTGAACCAAGCAGAAGATATTAAACTACTGATATGGAAAGCTCATAAACCTGGACTCTAAGCATGGAAAGTGGAGGTGGCTACATGCGTGTAGATTATTTGGCCAGAAGAATGTTGGCAATGGTTCTGAAGACAGAAAGAGGCAGTAGTATCCAAGGAAATATCTCTAAGGTAGGCTCCACTGCCTGTAATTCTGTTTTCACTGTTACTTAGTGTGCTCACTTAGAACACAGGGCAGGTACTCATTGACTGAAGAGATTTCCAAAAATGTAATTCATTTAATCCTCATGAGAACTCTGTGAAGGAGATACAGGCACCACCACTGTTTAATATAGATAAACTGAGGCACAAAGAGTAAGGACTTGCCCAAGGTCGTTTGAGTACAAAGAAACCCAAGCTCACTCATGCTCTCTTCCAAGGATCCTGAGATTTCCTCCCTGTTCCTGATACTTTCTGTACCTCTGGTTATCTTGTCTAGCTATGTCCTTACCCAGATCTCCATCCCTTGCTCTTGACTTTGTTAGAGAAAATTAGAATCCAGTAGAGTAAAAGTTCAGTGAGAAATACCAAGACATTAACTATGAATGAACTCTTCAATACTGCACACTATATGTGGCTGCTAAGGACAGAGGGAAATCAAATACAGGCAGCTCTTATAGTCTTAGAGCTCTCAGCTTAGTGGGAAAACTAGACATTAAGCAAATATATATTGCAAGCAAATAGAAGTGTCATTAACAAACCAGTGGATATTTCTGTGACCTACTTGACATTGGAATGGGGAGGTTGCATAAAGCTTCCTGGAGAGAGTCTTTTAAGTCTTTTAAACTTGCAGGTTTGGGATATGGAGCAGTATGCTAGGAGAGAACCAGGAATAAGGAACCAGCAGTGCAAAGGCTCCAGTGTAGGAAATGGTTCCCCGAAGAGATAGAGGAAAGCTCTGTTTGGTACTGGATATAGGGAGGAAGGGACCTGCTGTGCTTGCAGAGGTGGGTCAGCCTGTGCGAAGCCTCACTGGACAGAAGCATTTTAGATTTCACAATGGGCAATTGTGTAAGGAGGGGGGATGTGGCAAGCAATCAATGGGGGAAAGGTAAGAGCAAGAATAGAGAGATTAGAAACTAACTGCTACAGAGAGGTGCCCAAGGCTCAGAGCAGGATGGAGCCATGGAGATGCCATAGACAAAAGCAAGATAGACTTTTGAATTATAACAAATAGGATTTGTTAGTGGAATGACTGTGGGATGAGGGAGAGAAAGAATTTCACAGAGAATTCCCAGGTATAGAGCCTAAAGCAATTGCTGGGTGCACACAGTGACTGAGAGAAACAGCTGTGATCCAGGGGGAGCCCTTGCTCTTTCTGTTAGCTGGTGACTCTAGGCAAATCCTTAAATGAATGTCTGCTGACACTACGACAAAATGATTTGCCAGCTTCTTCTCCGAGCTTAGCAACTTTCGTTTGTGATGCTTTCTATTCTCTACAAATGCATTCCATTTCAAACTGGAGGAAAGGAAAGTGGTTACTTCATTTTATTTTTATTTACAGAGCATCAAGTGCTGCAACCATAATTGGATAACATAGCTATCAATTACTGGTTTTTCTGTATTTTTTGTGTATTGCATAGGTCCTAATGCTGCATTATATCACTTTGAATATCTTTATTCATTTCTTTAATAACGCTTAAAAGCTTAAAGCTTACCAACTGATTCTTAATAATATGCCATTGTTTTTCTGTACATGCAGTCAAGAGCCTTCGTCTAAAGTCCTTTCCTTAGTTGGAGCATTTATCTATTATTCTGCTTCCATGCCTGTCACTTCCTGAAACAGGAAGTGTTTCATCAACAGCCTTCACATGATTTCTTTGTGACAAATACTTCTCTGTGGAAGAAAGTTTATCACTTAGGATGTTAAATGCAATTATATTGACATATGGTGATAATGGGATAAAGCATACGGGTTAAAGGTTGCAGGAACCGTGGCTTGGCAATTAGCGATGTAAATGAAACATTCATTATCCATCACGCTGAGAAGTTGATGAACTGTACAGTAAATCTGAGCCCACAGTCAGGACTGACAGAAGCCATTTCAGACAATACAGTGGCGTATTTATGAGCACCAGGGACAATGCTTCCGATCCCTGGCAGGGAAATGTCTTTACCTATTAGTTTATGTTGAATAAAGGCATTTCACAAGTCCAAGCCACACAGTTCCCCTTCGGTAAAAATAAACATGAGGTCTTAAAACTTTCTCTTCAAATGAGACATTTGAGAGTGAAAGTTACTAGATGTCGATACCGGGTACCATGTATTTTTAAAGTGTGTTGCACACGAGACAGGCACTGTCCCCAATGGTTTGTCTTGTTTGATGTATTTCAAAACGTAACTTTGGTTGGAAGGAAGCAAGGTGGATATCTGCCATTCCCCAAAGACCCTTAGCTCTGCTGGGTGATTTTTAGAAGTATTGGCATTTTCAACTCCTCCTCCAAATGATGAAGAAAACACTGAGACAGTGTGCCAAAATAACATCTGAGCTATGCATGTTTGCCCCCGCCTATTGATTATCTTGTGTGTTTTTTAAACTATTTAGCATGAGTAGAAATATCACTAGCCCAGAGAGGTTGAATTTACACTGATTTTACATTTTATCAAAGCTGGTACTAGATTCCTAATTTTAATAACATATAATAATGTCTTTAAGAGCAAGATAAACACCATTGGAGAAATCATTTTTAAAAATTCATGTATTTATGGGAATATGGTGTATGGCGGGGAAGTTCAAGGAGTCACATTGGAGGAAAGTCTTCAGTTGTGATGCTCAGCCATCACTACCCAGAACCAGAAATTTCTTTGTAGTAGCTGTGTTTATTGAGGCTTTGAGGAAGGTAAAACAGACCCTGCCAGAATTGTGTGAGAATACTGTTAACAGCTAAGATGTTTTAAAGATGCCTTGTATTGCTCCTATATCCTCCATCAAACCTGGTAAGCCAGGCATTGCCCTGGGCCCATAAAGCAATTCATTGCTTTGACAGCCCAGTCTCCTGGCTACCAGCCTTTTTCCAGATGCACTTTTGGTTTTGGTTTTTGACCCATTTAGTTTAACCAAATTTCCTCATCCTAGTTGAATCCCTCCTGACCTCTTTCTCCACTTGTCTGGCTCCCTCGTTTCCTTCAGATAGTGCCCCCCATTCCGCCCCCCATGCCTTAAGGTATCTTCCTCTTACCTCATGATCCTTTTTCTAGTTTCTTTACCAACACACATACACATGTAAACACACGAACACGTGTGCAGACACACACACACTTTTAAATTTAAATCCTCCACATGAAAGAAAACATACTGTGTTTGCCTTTTTGAGTCCAGTTTATTTCCCTCCATGTAATGACTTGTCGTTTAACTCATCTCTTGTAAATGGCCTGGCTTCATCTTTCTTGTTGGCTACATACAATTCCATTGCTTGTATCTGTCACAGTTTCTCTGTGCATTGATGTGTTGATAGACATCTGGACTGGTTCCAGTTGTAAGTTACCGGGAACAATCCAGCAATGAACATGGATGTGGCATGCTGACTTAGCGTCCTTCGGGAATGTACTCAAGAGTGCTGTTGCTGGGTCATATGGTGATTCTACTTGCAATTTCTTGATGAATCTCCATGCTGATCTCTGTGCTGGCTACCCTAAGTTTACATTCCCACCAGCAGTGAGGAGGGCCCCTGTTTCCCCACATTCTCTCCAGCGTTTATTGTCATTGGTTTTCTAGGTGATACCTGTCCTGATTGAGATGAGAGCTCAAAGTGGATTTAATTAGCATTTCCTATGACTAAGGATGCTAAACACATTCTCAAATGTTTGCTGGGAAGTTGTATCTTTCTTCCGCATTCTGCAGGCTGCCTCTTCCTCTGATCACTGTATATTTGCTTTGCTGCACCGAGCTTTCTGATTTCATGTAACCCCATTTGTCAATTCTTAGGCTTATTCCCTATGCTATCAAAGTTCCCTTTAGGAAAACCTTGCCTGTAGCCAAGGAAAATGTTTTCCTTCACCAGCTTTGAAGTTTTAGGTCTCATGTTGACATCTTTGCTCAATTTTAAGTGGATGTTGTGCAGAATGAGAGATGCAGATCTAATTTTACTCTTCAGCAGGGAGAATGATTTTACTCCTGCAAATGGTTTTGATGGCTTTGTTTAAAAAAAAAAAAAAGGCAGTGGTGGGACTGGAGAGATGGTTCAGCTGTAGAGTGTTTGCTTTGTAAGCCTGAGGGTCTGAGCTGTATCCACTGAACCTACATAAATTAAATATTTTTTTAAATGGTGGGCATGCTTCTGGGTTAACTCACTCATTATGATCATTTCTAGCTCAATCCATTTATCCACAAATTTCGGGAATTCCTTGTTTTTAATAGCTGAGTAGTATTCCATAGTGTATATGTACCACATGGTATATACTCACTTATATCTGCATACTAGCCCAAGGGGCATGTCCCATGAAAGCCTTCCCTTACCAGGAAACTGGGACAGAGGGGAGGACATCCTATTGGGACTCTAGATGAGAGAAGCATGGGAGAATAGCAAAGTAGAAGGATCCAGAGGGTCCTAGAAACCTACAAGTAGAACATTATGATAGCAGATTTGGGCCCAGGGGTCCCACTCAAACTAAGGCACCAGCCAAGGACAATACAGGCGGTAAACTTTAAACCCCTGCCCAGATCTAGCCAATGGACAGAACATTCTCCACACTTGAGTGGAGAGTGGAGTATGACTTTCTCACGTACTCTGATGCCTCACATTTGACCATGTCCCCTGGAGGGGGAGACCTGGTGGCACTCAGAGGAAGGAGAGCAGGTTACCAAGAAGAGACTTCATACCTTATGAGCATATACAAGGGGAGGTAATCCCCCTCAGGAACAGTCATAGGGGAGGGGAATAAGGGGAAAATGGGAGGGAGGGAAGAATGGGAGGATACAAGGGATGGGATAACCAATGAGATGTAACAAGAATAAATTAATAAAAAAAAAGAAAATAAAAAAATAAAAATAAATAAAATAAAATGGTGGGCATGGAGACATGTACATTGGCCAGCCAGACTAACGTAATTGGCAAGCTCCAAGCCAGTGAGGAGACCATCTCTAAAACACAAGACTAAAACCCATGCATGGCAGCACCAATTCAAAACTGAGCAAAGACCTTAATGTAAGACCTGAAACTTCGGAGCTACTAAAGAGAAACCTTTTGGGATATGAATATGGGCAAGGATTTCCTACAGGGAACCTCAGTAACATAGGAGATAAGCCTAATGACATCAGGATTTGCCCTGTGAAGGCATGCCCACACGTGCATGCTCATCTGCACACACAGGCTGCACCAGCACACAAACATGTACATTTGTATGCATGCTCTCACACAGACACACAGCTGGGTGGCTGTAACTGTTTGGATCTATTGCTGAGTCCTTCATTCTATCCCATTGATTTTGTCTGTGTGTTTGTTGTTGTTTGTTTGTTTGTTTGTTTGTTTTTGCTTGTATAATGTGTGTGTGAGCACACATGCATGATATTAGTGTAATGTTGACTTCATAAAAATGAATATGTTGCCTCCTTTCCTTTTAGTTTTATGCAACAGTCTGAGGGCTGTTTGGTTCTGGATTTCTTTAAGGTTTAGTAGGATTTGGTAACGAATCCATCTGATTCACTGGGCTAGATCAGGAGGCTTTTTAGTATTGCAACAGTCTCATTGATTGTTATGAATATGTTTTATCTCTTAATTCAATGTATCTAGAAACGTATTCTTGATTTGCAGTCTTGTGAAAATATGAAACTTAAAATACTCTCTAGTGATTATATTTTGGGATGGTCATTCTGCTTTTTTGGTAAGTTTGGCTAGGAGTTTGTCAATCTTATTTTATCAAATAACTAGCTCCTTTTGAGATTGATTCTTCAATTATCTTCTATCCTAATCTTTAGTTTCCCTTTCCATCTGTGCCTTGGGGCTTGTATTATTCTCATTTTATGGCTTTCTGGTGCATTAATAGATTATTTGCAATGTTTCTGATTTTTCAATTTAAGCATTCACAGGCATAAACTTTGCTTATATCCCAAAATTTCTGGTAAGTTGTGTCTTCATTTTTGTTTGACTTTAGGAATTTAAATTATTCTTTCCTAATCTTTTATTGACCAACTGCATTGTCAAGAATGTCTTATGCAGTTTCCATGTGTTTGGGTAGTTTCTGTATTTTCTTGCTGTTGATTTCTAGTTTTATTGTACTATTATCTGGTAAGATAAAATAACTTTGCATTAAGTCCTTTCTGCTTGGTAAGAAGCTTTATGCCCTAGAATGTGATGTATTTTAGATAAGATTCCAGGTTACTGAGAAGAATGTGCACTCTGTGTCTGTTACATGTCATATTCTGCATGCATCTGTTAGTCTGTTTGCTCTCTTGTGCACTTTAACTCAGGTTTGTTGGGTTTTAGTTTGGGTGACCTATCTAGAGCTGGAAGCTTGTATATCTGAATACTTGGCCCCAGTTAATGAAACTGTCTGGAAAGGATTAGGAGGTGGGCTTTTAGATTTCAAAATACTCACACCATTCCCAGTATCCTTCTGTGTGTGTGTGTGTGTGTGTGTGCGTGTGAGTGTGTGTGTGTGTGTCTTGTGCTTGTGGATGAAGACATAAACTCTCAGGTATTCCTGGCACCATGCCTATGCTTCACCACCATGGACTCCCACCCTCTGAAACTGTAATCCCAAATCAAACAATTCTTGCTAGAAGTTGCTCCGTGTGGTGTCTTTTCACAGCGATAGAAAACTTAACTAAGACACTAATGGCAAGGACACTCAAGTTCTTTTTATAAAGTGGCAAAGTATTTTTGTGTAGCCCATGGCTAACTTCCCATACACTTTATATCATTTGTAGAATAGCTATGATAACTAATACAGTGTGAATGCTATATAAATAGTTGTTTTGCAGTATTGCTTAATAGTGACACTCAAAAACCGTTTTCTTGGGCTCAATATAAATGCAGGGTTCTTTCATGTATATATATGCATGTAATAACAATTTGAAGGAAGAATCCATGAATATGAAGAAGAGCGGGGGGGGGGGGGGGTGGTATACAGGAGAGTTTAAAGGAAGGAAAAGGAAGAGAGGACTGTTGTAATCTATAAAAATAGAAACAGTTCCCAGAGCTGGATGTAGTGGCACACAACTATAACTGCAGCACTTGGAAGACCAAGGCAGGAAGGCTATGAGCCACATAGTGAGATCTTGTCTCAAAAAAAGAAAAGAAAAGAAAAAAAAAAAAAAAACCACACAGCAAACAAATCGCATTTCCTTCTAATCTTGCCCAGCTTATCTTGGAGAGAAGGATTTTTGTTTTTCTTTGAGGACTTCAGGACATCGTTCTCATAATTCACCAAGAACTTCCTCTTGTTAATTCTCACTTTCTGTGGTACAACCATTAGCACATCTCATTTCACAGCTGAAGAAACCAGGAAGCTCAGGGCAGTATCAACTCATTGCCAGCAGCAAACCTGAAATCCTGTTTTCTGTCCCTGAAATCTGCAACCGAGGTGCTGGGTCCCGCCTGCTCCCACATCTGTAGCTTGTTCTTCTCACAATTTCATTATGGTTTAGAGGTGAAATTATTTTTCCTGCTCTTCACCCAAGTTTTCAAGCAGCTAATCTCTTTGTTATTTGAAATGCTCCAATTAAATGTAAAAATACCTGTCCCTTCCTAGCCCCACAGCCTTAAAATAGATCTAGTGTCTCCTAACACTCCTCTGTTTGAGTCTCCTTCCCTTTTGTAAGTCTCATTTCTGTGTTTGCATTATTCCATCACTTTCCACCTCCTCCGCCCCATGAGGTTATTTTTACCAAAATTAATTAATACACAGGGTCTCCTAAGTATGTTTTCCTGTTAAATTCTTTTTACAAGTTGTTACATAGGCATAGGAAAGAAACAGTTCTGACATTGTGACTGCACATATTTGTTTAAGATGTGCTAATTTGTTCATCATGTGACTGCAGACTGAATATATTACAATTAGAAAGCCAGATAGTATAAATGAAGAATGCATATAAGGTAGAAACCACTCATCTTTTTACCTATTCTGGTATTCTTCCAGGTTTATAAAAATGGCCATTTTATGAGAATACCAGTTGACACGCTAACGTGTTTAGGGAACATCACAAAGCTCTACCCCTAGCTCAGTGGTTCTCAACCTTCCTAATGCTGCAGCCCTTTCATAGTTCCTCATGGGGTGACCCCCAACCATAACAGTATCTCATTGCTACTTCAGAACTGTAATTTTGCTACTGTTACAATTTGTAATGTTAATTAATATCTAATGTGCAGGATATCTGGTATGTGACCCTCCCCCAAAGGGGTTGCAACCCACAGGCTAAGAACTGCTGCCCTTGATGAAGAGTTACAGGCAATTAATAATGGCTGTGGAGAGAGAGTGAGAGAGAATATCTTCCCTGGAGACAAGCCCCAACAGGTTATTTAACCTCAAATAGTCAGCCTTACACAACTGTATCTAAGGGCAGCACTAAATGGACTTAGCAGGTTGTATTTATATAGACTTATGTGCACACACACACACACACACAATTGTATGTGCATGTATGTGTATGACTGTGTAAAAATACAATAATTAAAGAAAAAGGTCATTAATTTTATGAATTTAAGGGGTGGGGAGGGGTGCAGGAAGAGAGGGAGGGATATAAATACAGTTCACATGTATTAAATTCTAAAAGAATTTTATTAATTAAAAAAAGTCATTTTCCCCCAATGGAAGAGATTTGAAGGTAATATGAGCTGTTTGTTTCTTTTCTTTTCTTAATTGACACACGGTAATTCAAAGAGCTTTTTCTTAAACTGGATCCATTCCAACAGCAACAACAAAAGAGCACTTTGGGAAATTAAAACTAGCTTGGCGAATAAGCACAGGTTTCGAGTGATAGAGAGCAGGGCGGGGTGGAGGGATTGGGTGATAAATTCCAATTAAGGAAGTTCAGTTGTTTATATGATTTGAATTTTTTTTTAACATAAATTGTTCCTTTTCCCAATGGAAAGGTTTTAACTAATAGGCCCTTTCCCATCAGCAGAGAACTCCAAGCGACCTGCTTGGTCTTCTCTTCCTTGTCGAAAGCCATGGTTTTTTTTTTTTTTTAAGTCTTCTTGTGGCTGCCTACCAATAATTTATATAATCAAAATCTATGTGTAGCCTTCCTTAGAGGAATAGTCTTTGGCAAAGCTATAAAAGTTTGTCTGTGGTATTGCTTTAGAAGTTGATAAGAACTTGTATACAAGCAGTTCTCAAAGTCTGAGCCTCTGTAAAGCCGTTGGCAAGTGCCTGGCCATCCATCTGAGAATGGCTGTGCTTAGGGATCTTACGTTGGCTGTCACTTCTAAAAAATTAAAATCAACATTTTTATTTTAAAAAATCATGATTAATAAACTGAATTCCACCCCTGAAGGAACCTCCCTATAGCATAGATGAGAAACTGTGGCCATCCTACTTCTGTTTGTAGTGGCTGATGGTCACTCAGCAAGCAGCCATTTTGGTACCATGGTGGAGTGCTGAAGGGTCATGGGTTAGAGGGTAGCTTGTGAAGGCGTGTTTTGTCAGTGTTCTGAATGAATGCAGGAGCCAGTGTGAGCTAAAATTTGCTGGGGTGATACCAGATACACTTGTGCTGAGCAATGCATATCTTATAGACTCACTGGGGAGACAGCTCACAGAGAAAAGATGGTTGAGTGCCTTAAGGTTCCTCATATTAAGGGAGGGCAAGATATCAGCAGAAGAAACTTGGAAACAGCAAAGAGAAGGGTGTCAGTGAGGCAAAAGTTCTGCAATTTATATCTTATTACTTACATGTTAGGGTTTGTTTGTTTCAAAGAGTAGTGGTCAGTGGTGATGAAGACAAGGAAAAAAGAAGGTGACTGCTGACATTCAGGCAGTGAGTTCAACACAGGTGAGACTTCATGGACTTTGTCAACAGAGTTTTCTCCTTCAATTCAGTATGTTTGAGATGCCATCCCAGACACTGGGGATGCAGAGGGACTATGACAGTGAAGGCCTTTCTCCTGCTTTCTCCTTGGTGGCAAGCGTGGATGTGGTGGCAGTGGTATTGGAAGTAGCCATGAAAGAATCCAGAATGAAAACAAAATCATTTTGGATAACGATGGCGTATGCGCGGCAGAGTAGGGCTGGAAGACAGCTCTTTCAGCGGAACAGGTGGTAAGATGAAGAAGGCCTGACTTCTGGCCTCACAGAAGAGCTGTATGGCAAGAAGCCAAGAGAACATATAGGTCTAGCATACTACAGAAATGGCAGATCTCAAGGTCTTACAGCAAGAGCAAGCTCGACACACTCAAGAGCAAGAAGGGAGTGCACGTTTGTAATTCCTAGCACCTGAGAAATGGAAGCAAGAGGTTAAGGAGTCTAAGGTCATCCTTGGCTATGACCACCCTAGACTACATAAGTCCTTGCCCCCACCACATCCCCAAAAATTAACATTAAAAAATGATTTATCCAGTCAGGTAGGGATTGGTATAGGATGAAATGAAAGGGATACATAGGGACCAGGTGACTAGAAACATTATTCCAAAGAACAAGGTAAGTAGAGTCATTGTCATGAGCGTTATCCAGTTGTTCATGAAGCTTAATTTGACAAGAGGAAATTGATAATTGGTTTAAATGTAAAATAAAATATACCTGTTGTTTTAAATAAAAGAGAGTTAAGCATTCTTCAAGTCAGAAAGGTGCTGATAAGGAAAGAAAACTGACTCTTTTCTTGTCAAGTAATATATTCTTGCCACAAAGCATAGAGCCAGCCACTTGGTGCTGACATCAGTCCCACACAGAAGGGCTTTGCCTGGGGCAGGAACATCTGGAATCCCCCAAAAGTTTCAGCTCTTCTACTTGAAGCTAATTTGTAAAAGCCAAGAATGATGCCACATAGACATTGTTGTATTTATGCTGGTGTTTGAATTTTCTAAAAGATAATTTTTTAGTAGGAAATTATAAAGATAGATTTTATTTGGGGAGGGGTGTGTGTTCTGAGACAGGCTTTCTCTGTGTAGCCTTGGCTGTCCTGAACTCGCTTTGTAGACCAGCCTGGCCCTAGGTTCATATCAATCTGCCTGCCTCTGCCTCCCAAGTGCTAGGATCTAAGGCATGTGCCACCATGCCCAGCTTAAAGACTGATTTTAAAGGCTATCTAAGATAACTTATTTGTTTTATATGTTTTATGGGCAAGGAAGCTGAAACCAAGAAATATATGGGGTTGGCTAAATTCAGCAAGCTGAGCAGTGACACGGAGACAGTATTCTGCTTTCTAGCTATTGATCCAAGTGTCTTTTCACTAGAGAAGGCTATGTCTCCTACACTTGAAGTTGTGGACCTTACCAATGGATGGATGGATGGATGGATGGATGGATGGATGGATGGATGGATAGGTGGATGGATGGTTTATTCAGTTATTTATGCAAGAAACATCAAGTATTGAGTGATCATTCATTAGGACAGTATAGCTGCTTGGCTACAGATGCAAACAAACTGAAAAGCACCAGTCTCTGTTCCCTTGAGCCTCTCCCTTTCCCTTAGCCTGCTCTGGGTACACATACAACCCTACAATTGTATTGAGACTTCTCTTATCGAAGCCACTTGTGAACTCTATTATCAAGTATGAGGGTTATTTACATATTCTCATCTTCCTTAGCAATGTTCAAAATAACTGACTGTTTCTTTCTGGTTTTGTGGTGTTTATTTTCCTCCAGACACAATCTTGCTATGTAGCCCAGGCTTACAATTCTCTTGAATCAACCTCCCCAGTGCTGGGATTTCAGGTGTATTCTGCCAGCTATTTTTTTTTTTTTTTTACTTTTTTCATATACATTTCTCCTTGGCTTTTAATAAGTTATTTTTCCTGGATTCCTTCCACCTTCTGGAAACTTCCATCTCCCCCTTTGCTGCACCTTCCTCTTAAGTTTTACTCCTAAACATTGGAGTTTCCAGCACACCAACTTTCTCTAACATCCTCCAGGACTCACTACCCCTCCCTCAGTGTGTAACAGCTACTGAGTCAAAGCTTACACCTCAAACTTGCCTACTAGCAACTTCAGATGTTGTCTTTGTTGCTGTTTCCTTGTTGTGAAGAGGCACTATAACCACAGAACCTCTTATAAAGTAAAGCATTTAATTAGGGCTGGCTTACAGTTCAGAGGTTTAGTCCTTTATCAATACGGCAGGGAACATGGCAACATGAAGGCAGATGTGATGCTGGAGAGAGAAGTAGCTGAGATCTCTACATCCAAATCTACAGGTAATGGGAAGAGAGTGACACTGGGCCTGGCTTGGGATTTTGAAACCTTACAGCTTACCCTCAATGACACACTTCTTCCAACAAGGCTACACCTACTCCAACAAGGCCTTATCTCCTAATCATTCTCAAATACTGCCACTCCCAATGAATGGCAGTCGAATATATGAGCCTGTGGGGTCATTCCTATTCAAACCATCACAAATTTCCAATGGACAGTCAAACGTAACATGCCTTAAGCAGAGTGTTTGCCTTTTCTCCTAAGCTTCCCCTACAGAATTGCATTTTCTCAGTTGGTAGCACTTCAGCATTCAGGAATATTTAACATGTCCTTTGGTGCCAGATTCTCTTCTAGCTACTGAGGATCCAACACTAATGAGTGAAACAGACAAAAGTATCTCCTCAATGGGTTTCCATTTCAAAAGAGGGAGAGGAATCTGCTAAGAAGAAAAACAAAGCACTGTTCAACCCCCAAAGTCTTGAGCAGGATTTCTTACCTTGTGCATTTTAGTGTTCCCTAGCTCCTTTGCTTTTCCCTCTTACCACCCCATTTCTACTCAATATGTTTGTAATCTGCACTAAACAGCAAATATAGATTGTGCATCCCTGACCTTGCTAGAAATCCTTGACTCGTATCCTTTTGCATCTGGGGAAAGCCCAAAGTATTCC
>OU015757.1:37096405-37116485 GCA_907169655.1 Acomys percivali
TAAATCTTAGTAACTCAATATTGTTTTCTTCCCTACTAAATTGAAAGCTTTCACCTTTTCACTTAAAGGAAGCCCTTTGCAGCTTCCTTGACAGATACAAATTGCTACCATCACTATTAGCTAAAACAAAGGCTATTTGAACACAAGAACTATAATGATGTAATAACTTAGGCAGATCCTTGTTGGCCACAGACAGGATGAGTCATGGGAGGAGAGGGATGAGGTGCAGAGTGGTGTGCAACTTAAAACTCGTAAACTGTTTATTTTGGAATTTTTTCATTTAATGTTTGCAGATGGTTAAGAAAAGTGAAAATGGAGTCGATGTTTTCTGTGTTATTCTGTTAGTTTCTAATGGAAGCAACTGTAAGCCTTAGAGATGCTGTGATGAATTTTCCAGTCACACAAGAGCTGAGGCAGGAAAGCTTCCGAGGTGCATCTCCGTTACACCCCTCTGGTTGTCTCCAGGATGGAAGACCACACAGGGAAGGGAGCAGCCCCTCCACCCACACTCACCCTGCCTCCACCACCACTCTCTCCTCCCGAGCTAGAGCACCACCTCAAGGCTAGGCTAGCCTCCAGCTAAAACAATGCATTCTCTATGCCTAGTCTGCTTCTTCAGCTAACACCTGCTCCCACCAGAACCTGGCAGCCTCCCAGTGTGTATCTTTTTTTTTTCCTTTTTAAAATATATTTTTACTAATTTATTCATATTACATCTCAATTGTTAGCCCATCCCTTGTATCCTCCCATTCCTCCCACCCTCCCATTTTCCCCTTACTCCCCGCCCCTATGACTGTGACTGACTGACAGGGACCTCCTTCCCCTATATATGCTCATAGGGTATCAAGTCTCTTCTTGGTACCTTGCTATCCTTTCTCTGAGTGCCACCAGGCCAACCCCACCCAGGGGACATGGTCAAATATGGGGCACCAGAGTTCGTGTGAAAGTCAGACCCCACTCTCCACTCAACTGTGGAGAATGTTCTGCCCATTGGCTAGATCTGGATAGGGGTTCGAAGTTTTCTGCATGTATTGTCCTTGGCTGGTGCCATAGTTTGAGCAGGACTCCTGGGCTCAGATCTGCTCGTCATAATGTTCTTCTTGTAGGTTTCTAGGGCCCTCTGGATCCTTCTATTTCCCCCTTCTCCCATGCTTCTCTTACCTAGAGTCCCAATAGGATGTCCTCCCCAGTGCATATCTTATCTGCCCCTGACTGCTGCTCTAAGGCTTCATGACCTTGACCTCTGTCTGACCAAGGTTTTTACGGAAACGCAGAAGGACCAGCTTTGGCTTTGAGTTTTCAGCCATTTGCTACCCAAACATTTTGTTCTCTGGTGTACTGGGTATAGGAATCCCCTGGGATGATGGCCTTCTCATCCATGAAGTGAGAAAAGTGCTATCCACCATCCAAATGGTGGGGAGGCTTAAGTGAGGTGACGAAACATAACGTCCCTAACATGTGGCCTACTGAACTCATGGGTGTACGAAGCCTGCATCCTTCAGAACCGCGGCTCAGCAAAGCAATTCTCTCCCCTTGTTCTTCCCACTCTTTTGACTCTGCAACATTAAGCAAAGCTGCCCCCCCACACACACACACACATCTTCTGGGCAGTAGACACAGGGAGTCTACACAAATCAGCCATGACCAGGCAGGTGGGAGATCCTACCTTGCTACTGCATTTCACTCAGGCAAGATTTATTTAAGTTCTACACACTTGGTCCCAAAAGTTTGCTCAGGTTTTATGTGGTAATAGACTCAGAACTATAAATATGACAAATTTATAAAAACAAGTAACTAACTAACTAAATAAAATAATGCAACTAGAAGCATACTTGTTTGTCCTTCTTTTACACTTATTTAGATTATTTAAAAAGCTAAACTTATTTACTTCTTTTGCTTTGTTTTTTAAACCATTGTTGAAAGTTATGATGAAAAAATGAACTTTATATTTTGCTTTAATCTCCTGATTATAGCTAGCAAATATTTACTGAAAGAAAAAACATTAATAAGAAATATTTTATAAATTTGCAAAATTAAGCAAACGTAAAAGACGTGAAAACAAATGTTCAAAAGGTGTTTTAGGTGGCCTTCTAATGCATTCTTTTGAAGTCATTAAAGATAAGCCACAAGCTGGGGCGTAGTGGCACAGGCCTTTAATCCCAGCACTCAGGAGGCTAAAGCAGAGGTAGGCAGATCGCTGTGAGTTCAAGGCTAGCCTGGTCTACAAAGTGAGTCTAGGACAGCCAAGGCTACACAGAGAAACCCTGTCTTCAAAAACAAACAAACAAACAAACAAAAAGCTAAGCCCCAAGATTTCAGATGCTATATATGAACTGATGTCTTCTCCCCTGAGTTTTCTCAATGTGTGATCCTCAGCAGGCTAGCTGGGATCCCCTGCAGCAATAGCTAAAATTTAAGTTCCCAGGCTTCTCCTTACATCTCTGGCCAAGGGGCTCAGGTCTCTGCATGTTTAATGTGTTCCTTAGGTGAAACTTTGTGAGCTTACACTCTGGTGTGTAAGCTGTAACCTTAGCTATGGCTGAAGAAGTAAAGTTTGCATTTCCTACATAGACCCTCTCAGATCTCCACCATTCTAATGACATTACCAGGAGCACCCTGCCCTTCACTGGAATTACTGCCACTCTCTCCACATCTAAAGACAAAAAAAAAAAAAAAAAAAAAAAAAGAAAAAGAAAAAAACAGGATAGCTTACAGTGCCTTAGGTTTTAGAAACTTCTATCTGAATCCTAATTTGGGCCAATTATTGATTTAAATAGTAGTAAAAAGCAGTTTGCACCAGCCAGCACAGCTCAGAATGTAGAAAAGCAAGTCTTCTGTTTGAGTTTGCCAGTTTGCAGTCTTTCTTATTCCAGCAGTAGTGAGTCTAAATATTAACTAATTAATCTAGCTTGTAATATTCACAGTTGGTCTCATTGAATGAGGTGGGAGTGGGTCAGATCTGCAGATCATCCAAATGCAAATAAGTAGCATTTGTTTGTAGGTGGAACCAAATGATTATAAATGAGTGGCAGCTGTCTCCTGGGTTTGGACATAAAGGTCTTGTAAACGAATTGTATCAACAAACGGCTGTTGGGAAAATACTATTATGTAGTAATAGCTGCTATTAAAATCCATTAGCAGTCTTGATGGCCTGTTTGAATTTGATGCATCATTTACTTTGAATAGCATTTCTTCCTAAAGTTTTGCCATAGAATTTATGCAGATTGATAGGTGGTCTTAGTGACATTGAGGAGATTAATACTGATTAGACACTGTGCTGCTAATCCAGCTTGGAGAACTGCTGCAAATACTGCACTTACATATGACAGAGGGGAAAATATGCAGCCCAGAACCCCAACCCCAGGGTCTCTTAGTGTGAAACAGCCTTTCAGTTTCCATGGCAACCGATCACAAACTTTAAATGGGTCCTTCATTTCCCATTTCTTAATATCCTGCCTTTCCCTCATCCTATTACCTCTTGGAGACACCAGAGAGCCCTCTAGGGAGGCCACAGTGCCCTCTGGACACAGCTTGGCAGAGAACATTTGATGCCTAATGAGATTTTTGTAAAATGCTTGAGTTGCCAAAGAGAGTACAGCTGTTGAGGAAGTGGAGGATGCTTTGCCACCCAGCCCAGAGCTTGCACCCAGGTGCTCCAGCTGCACCGCCCCCTTGCTCCCCACACCCCGTCCCCATCCCCATCCCACCCCTACCCCGAAGTGCAAGGACAGCACCATCCTGCCAGTGAGCACCAGAGGGTTTTTAGGATGGTTAACCCAAGATGAAGGTCAGAGGCAGGCTCACAGGATACAAGGATCTGTTGTTTACCCAGACTGGAAGACACACTAGAACACACAGCTGTAGTACAGCAAGATAGGCCAGCTCCTCTTGTCTTCCTTCTGCTCTAACCCTCTTTACTCACACATCCTTGGGACAGTTTAGCATCTTGTGTGCTAAACGAACTATGAGTACAAATCTTTGGGAAAGGGAAGCTTAACATGTTTATATCCCTAGAGTCTAGTACATGGTATTCACTTAAATCTCTGACTTGCCCTTCAATATCTGCATATACTTCCCCATTTATTGATTTATTCATTCAGTAATTATCCATTGGCATCTGTCATGGGCCAGCCAGTGCTTTTGATATCCAAGGATACAGTAAGAATACAACAGAGTCCCATCATCATAGGCCTGGCATTCTGCTGGGGACAGGGTAGAGGGATAATTAAGTAGTAAACAGATAAGCAGTGTGATTTCAGGATTTGAAAATGTCCTGACTCGAAATAAATCAGGACCAGACAAGACACAGGGACTTTAATAACTGCTTAATTTTTGTGACTTTAGAAGATGAGTAAGCAGTGAAGTGAAAAAAAAAAAAGAGGCAAGATAGAAAGCTTTAAAACAGTTAAATAACAGAAGTGATGGATTTGTGAAGGGTCCTCTATAATTTGACAGATTAAAAACAAGTATATAAACCACCCAGATAGCCTTGCGCCATTCAAAGAACAGAAGTCAGGATGTGAGAGGCCTGTGGAGTCCACCAAGAAGCTCAATTAATGCCTGAAACTTCCAAGAGTCTCAAAAACAAGAGAGAGGAGGGTGAGGTGGAGAGTGACCTGGAGAACTGTGGCTCCTTTCTACCCTCTAACTAGATCTGGCTGGAGGGGTCAATTTGCATTTCTAGTAATAAATTATTCGGGAGCTTTTCCCAAATGTGGTGATTCAATCAAACAGAGCAGGAGACTCTGCCTCATTGGCCTGTGGATTAACCTTACTGTCTCCCACAGAGACAATCACTGAAAGGTTTTCTTCCCCCCCATGAAAAGAGCAGAGTGGGGCTGGAGAGATGGCTCAGAGGCCAAGAGCACTGACTGCTCTTCTAGAGGTCTTGAGTTCAATTCCCAGCAACCACATGGTGGCTCACAACTCTCTATAATGTGATCTGATGCCCTCTTCTGACATACAGGTAAAGCAGAGGGGAGAGAGGAATTTGGAATAAATGAAACAATCATTTGTTTAAATAATATGTCTGTTATGAACTGTTTTACTCTATAAACTTAAAATATAAAATAAAAGCTTTTTATTCCTAGCAAGTATGCAAAATATTAATGGCACATGCTTTTAATTCCTAGTCTTTCTCTCAAACCTAGATTTCAGTAACTTCACCAAGGAATATCAGTATAATTGACCCTTCTAAGCATTCTCTCTCTCTCTCTCTCTCTCTCTCTCTATATATATATATATATATATATATATATATATATATGTGTGTGTGTGTGTGTGTGTGTGTGTGTGTGTGTGTGTGTATGTGCGTGTGTGTGTGTGTGTGTGTATGTGTATGTGTGTGTATACACACACATACACACACGCACGCCTGCATGCATGTGTGTGCCTGCCTGCCCTAGGGAGCGGCTACCATCTGGCACTGAGGAACATCCAGCATTCTTTCAATGAACAGCTGTTCTATCCATCCAGATTGGTTAACAGAGTGCATGGGCGGAGGCTATTTGTGGGGCAAAGGGAAAGTCAACCTCATTCTCATCCTGTGTATGTTCTGGGTCTAGATTTAGGTGGGTGAATATGTGCAGCCAGAAAGCTTGGCAAATTGGTGCAGCAGGGACCTTCTGTTGAACATTAATCATTTCCTTTCCTAACTTTATGCTGTCTCCTAGTTCAGTTCAGTAGTGAACAGTGAACACCCAGACCATTCAAGAAACTATCCCTGTAACCCATGGCCCTGCTACGGAGACGCATGGGCTACTTGTGCAAGACCATGTAGAGTCAAGCTATTCTTAATTCTATACTCCTGGCCACCAAAAATGTTGTAGACTTCCCGCACACCAAAGACCTCTCTTATTCTCATTAACATCCACTTCTTTGGCTTACAGCTTAACACTGACCCTATCTTACTGGAACCAGTGCAGCCTCCACACACTCTGTCCTAGGAGACTGCTTGCTCCCAACTTCAGATGATTATTGGGAGTCCAGTTTACCAACTGTGTATTTAGTATACCAGTAATAAGCCAAAGGTTCCCAGGAGCCCTCTGATTACCATAATTTGCAAGAATGGCTCACAGAACTCATGGAAGTACTTTAGATAAAAAGATATGATAGAGAACAGTCAAATGAAGAAGGGCATAGGGCATGGTTGAGAAGGATTTTAAGCACAGCCGCTTCCGTCCCCAAGGAGTCAGATGCATGGGCACATGGCTGTGTGCACCTAACTGGCAAGCCCTCTAACCCAGGAGAACAAAGCATGTTCTTATCACCAGAAATTTATAAGAGCATCTCTATCATTATAAGCATTATATTTATAATATATATTATATATAAGTATTATATTTGTGCATTATAAGCATCTCTATCACTTAGAAAATGTAGGAATTTCAGAGTTTTGTGTAGAAAACCCAAAACAGATACTAAAGTCTTCACAAGTAACGTTTCTAGCTTTCTTTCCCACCCTGCTGCACACTGAACTAGGCTTTGCTCTTGCTAGACAAGTGCTATACCACTGTGCCACATCTCCTGGTACTTGTATTTTTGAGGCAGTGCCTCACCTCATAGCTCAGGCTGACCTATAATTCAGTATCCTCCTGCCTTGCCAGTGTTGGGTTTACAGGTGTGCACTGCTACACCTAGTACTGGTTTGTGGTCTTATATCCAAAGCATCTCTAGTGTTTCCTTTTACACTAACACTCAGATCTAGTCATGCCCTCTTACCATATTTAAGCCTTCAAAGACTTGAAGCACCTTTCCAGTCAGTTAAAGTAGCATTTTCCTATGTGGCCAGTGAGCACATCCAACATCCATTCCATAAACTGGCTATAGCCACAGCATCCTCAGCTTCATTCTCACCTCTTGCACCCACTGTGCTGTAACCCTGTATGCATCCTACAATGCATGGTTTTCCCTCCATCCTTTCTGCTCCCGTGCTTTGTGGCATAGCATTCTGTCAACTTAAAATGTCTATCTCCTGCTTCTTCCCCAAGCTAGAACTTTCTTCTCTGAAGTTCATCCTGCTTCAAAAAAGCCCACAATGAACCTCCAAGTCAGACTTTTTGCACATTTACAGTAATTTAGGGCAGATACTATAAAGTTCATGTTCAAGGCTCAGAAATTTCCTGCCATGGTGTGATGGTGGTGGGAAATCTTTCCCTCAACCACACCACCACATGGCAAATGAGTGGCAAGAACAGCTCTCCTGCACTCATACCCTCAGGGTGGCCTCAGCCTGCCCCCTCCCCAGGGCCAGCTCTGTAAGCACAGTAAGGAACGGTTAGGGGCCCACTCTCCCAAGTGCCACAGCTGGCGAGAGGCAGGCCCAGCTTTCCCACACTTACATCATTAGCCTAGCTCTCCAGAGGGAGTGAAAGCAGGAGAGCTGGCCCTTACCCTCACCTGGGCAAAGCAGTAATGCTAGCCCTTGTGGTGTGGGTACAGGAGAGCTTGCAGGATGACAAACTCAGCTTCCACCTAGGCCTAGATCCAGGACTTCTGTCTCTAGGGAGGCCCAGTCTAAATTCATGCCTCTCCTTAGGTATGACTGCATGCCCTCAGTTTGACTGTCTTCCTCATCCATCTTTTCCTGTCATCCTGAAGTCCTTGGTGACCAGAGACTTCACCTTTGCATCCTCAGAACCTGACTTGTGGCAACATGGAAGGATCTCCCACCCAACATTGTCTCTGCTTCTTTGTTTTTTCTTAAGCCCATCAAGGCGCACTGCTAATTCTCTTGACTATGTGGCCTTCCATTGGAGTGTGGTCAATCTACTAGGGGCTATGGCCTTAAAAAAACAACAACAACAACAACAAAAACTTCCTTCTCCTGGCTGCTATCAGTTTACCAATAGCTCCTTAGCTAGGGGTGGGACCTCATGTCTCCCTCCCTCTCTGTGCTGGAATTTTGTTTGCTTCCAGCTTGCCCGATTCAGTTCTGATGATATCTACCCAGAGTTGTGATGGGTGGTATAGACTCAGGATTCAATTGTACAAAACTAGCCCTTTCTTCAGATGCCAATCTCAAGTCTCAACTTCTGGAATTTCTTGACCATAAATAAAGTTTCCACAGCCATTTCCCAAGGGCAGTTAATATGCTGCAGAAGCTTTCAATCATCAGGGAGATACTAACATTCATCTGTTTTTATAAAGGGTGTTGGGGAGGATCTAGATAAATGAATGGCCTGGAGAACACAGCAAGGGGGTAAAGAACATTGAACCTGATATAGGCAAGGGACAGGATATTATCCGCAGTCATGTAGAAAGCCTGGACTGACTCTGACATGAGCACTGGTGCCCCATATTTGACCACTTGCCCCTTGGTGGGGAGGCCTGGTGGCACTCAGAGAAAGAATAGGAAGGCTACCAAGATGAGACTTGATAGGCTGTGACCATATGGTGGGGGAAGAGGTCCCCTTCTGTCACAGACCTAGGGGATGGAATAGGGTGAAAGAGGGAGGGAGGAACAGGAAAAGACAAGCAAGGGGATAAAAATTTACATGTAACCTGAATAAATTAATTAAAAAGGGAAAACAACAACAAAAGAATATAGAGCTGCCATTCTCTCTCAGGGCCAGCCTACGGCCCATGTCTGTTCATTTATCCAGAGGCTCCCAGACCTAGGTTCCATGGAGGCTTAACCATAGAGATGTGACTGATTCATCATTGGCCACTGGCAATTAACTCAATCTCCAGCTTCCTTCTCTCCTCCCTGGAAATTGAGGGATGCCCCAACCTATAACAATGCCTTACTCTTTCTAGTGACCTGCCCCTGTCCTGAGGCGATCAAGGGGCATCAGTAGAGGAAGATTGCTTTCATAACTCCAGGGGTTTGAGGTGGTTTAGAAGCTTTTGCCAGAAAATGGAGACAAAGAACTAACACACATGCCACAGTGTCATGGCACCCACTCCCTCTGGCTTGGCCTCAATTCCCACCTCTTGGCCCATGGTCTGTCACCAGCTCTACATGTAGCAGGAATGTCTTACTGGGGGAGAAAGAGCCTCTCTCTCTCCAAGCTCCCAAAATGTTGAGGGATGTGAGTGCCCACTTACTTCTTTATATGCCCCAAAAGGTGGCGAGAGTGAGCTGCTATATGGATCACCATATATACTTGTGGTCTTTATGAAAAAGGTCTGTTAACAGCAGGAGAGGGGGAGCTGGACAGACAAAAGCGTTAAGAACCACTTGCTATTTCCTGTCCTCTTTGTTGGAAGGTACTGCTGAGAACCAAAATAGGGTACACCAAGCCACAAATGCATCTACATGGAAAGAAAATATAATCAAGGGCTTGACCTTTGACCTAGAGAATATGGAGATAAACCTCATAGGTACATGACAGGATCCTTTGACCTGATCTCTGTAAAGTCTAAATTAGACTGGTATTTCTGACACCTGGGAGGGTCACAGCCCGGGTGAGTGTGTGGCAAGAAGTACTGCTCACTACTCTGGGCTGAGGCTCAGGGATTAAGGCTTTTTTCAAAAGGTTCATAACAGAGATAAGGATGGCCAGGAAAAGGAAAAGGAAGAGAAATTAGTCATGCTCCAGGAAACACCTGGACTCAGTGGGCAATATTAAAACACTGCAATGCATGTAGCAACATAGGTTCCAAGTCAGAGTAACAATCCTAACAAGTTTATCTTCTACCCTACACTCAAGGCTTGGAATGGGGTAGGCTTGGAGGCCCCCTTCACTTAAAACTGGGTGTTGCTCTGGTTAGGTTTTTTATTTTAATTTTTTTTGTCGAGCTTGACACAAACTAAAATCGTCTGGGTCAAGGAAAGGAAAGCTCAACTAACAAAGTGTCTCCATCAGACTGGCTCATAGGCAAGTCAGTATGGACGCATTTTTTAAATTAATGATTGATGTGGGAAGGTCCAGTGGATGGTAGGCAGTGCCACCCCTGGGCAGGTGACCCTGAGTTGTCTAAGAAAGCAGTCTGAGCAAGCCATGCAAAGCTAGGCAGTAAGCAGTGTTCCTCCATGGCCTCTGTTTCAGTTCCTGCCTCCAGGTTCCTGCCTTGACTTTCCTTCATGATGGATTGTAACCTGTAAGCCAAACAAACCCTTTCCTGACCAAGTTGGTTTTGGTCGGTGTTTTACAACGTAACTAGGACAGGTGGGCAGCTGTAGAGAAGCACAGGGAAGAGGGAGAAGCAGATATCCCCAATTAGGGATGCAAACTGTCTTCTGTACAATCCTCCAAGCCCCTCTTCACCCCACCATCAGGGAAGCATCTCCCCAAGTTGGAGATCTTCCGTGGTCAGCCTCTGCTCTGGAAGGAAGATCTTCAATGGCCCGACTCGCGCGTTAATTCCCTGTGTTGTTCTGACCTTGGGATGCTTGGATCTTACAAGGGCATGTGCCGACTGAATAGACTATTATTATCATAACACAGCCTCTAAACATGGCATAGGAGATGCATCTGCAGACTGTTTTCTTGTTTGGGTAGATAATGACTTGTGTTTTGTTCAGAAGGAACTGACTGTTTAACAAATGACTTGCTGAAGGCGCCTCGGTTACTCTCATCACTGCTCATGTTTCTCTGTGCACTTAGACAAACTTGAGTGCATCATGCAGACTCTTTACAGTACAAAACAAAGACACACGCACAGTTCATGTCATTATCCTCTTCTCCATTGATCATGTGTTTAAGATCATAAAGTAATACATGCTTCCTAAAGAAAATGATACACAGTGTTTATTATGTTGTTTCTACACTTAAGTACCTTCCCTCAAGAGAACTAAAGTTGTAAACTCTGTGTACAAAGTTGTATAAACTCTTCTCGGTGACCTGCGTGATTTCATACACACAAAAAAACAAAAAACAAAACAAACAAACAAACAAAAAAAAAACAACAAAGTTGTATAAACACAGATTTGCGTATATAGAGAAACACATGTATAGAATTATGGAGTATGGAATTATCCTGGTATTAACAACATGATCATAATACATGCACTACTCTAGGATTTTCTTTGTTTTTCTCTTACTTTTCTTTCCTCCTCAGGAAACAGTCTATATGTAGCTACTCTTTAGTATCCATAGGATGTTCCTTGCTGTAATTGTGTGGGTATGGTTGTCACTCCGAGGGAGGCATGGCAAGACAAGGTGGTTTTGATTTTTTGCCACTACAAGTAATTCTGCTTTGCTACCCTCACATATGTATCTTTACATGGTATGCCTTTCATTTCATAAAATGTTTCCTCAAACCAGTGAATTGCTGAATCATAAATTATTTTGTTTTACAATTGTAAGTACATGATTTTTAAAAAAATTTTGTTCTACCACCTATTCTTACCAGCTTCATCCAAAAGCACCATTTTCCCATATCCTATGCAACTTTGTTTTTCTTAAGGTCTTGCACATCCAATAGAGAAGTTACTGTTTCATTAGTACCTTATTTGTCTTTTCTTAATCATGTATGAGACTGAGCCTTTTACATCTTCATCGACTCTTTTTTTTTTTTTCCTCTCAATGTTCAACATTTTTTTTTGCTTTCTGTTGAGTCTTTTTTAATTACTAACTTACAATTTTACTTTGTATGTATGGACATTTCGCTTGCATGTGTGTGTACATGTCTTGTGCCTACTGAGGCTGAAAGAGGGCATCAGATCTCCTGGGCATGAGTTCCAGGTGGTTCTGAGTCGCCATGTGGGTGCTGGATATTGACCTTTCATCTTCTGAAAGAGCAGCAAGGGCCCCTAACCACTGAGCCATCTCTCCAGCTTCTCTACTGATTTATAAGGTTATTCATGTGAAAGGTTATTTATTGCGAGTATTGTAAATGATTTTTCCATTTCATTAAATCTTGACCTTGTTTATAGTATGTTAGCCATGTTTTTTTTTAACATTTTTTAGAACTTAATATGTCTTTTCCTTTTATAGTCTCTTGAGATTTTAGTGTTCTTAAAAATGTCGATGGGGGGAGGCTTGCTGAAGAGATGGCTCAGAGGTTAAAAGCACTGCTGTCTTCTCTTCCAAAGATCCTGAGTTCAATTCCCAGAAACCACATGGTGATTCACAGCCATCTATAATGACTGGTGACCTTTTCTGGCCTGCAGATATATATGCAGGCAGAACGCTGTATACTTAATAAATAAATTAATTAAATAAAAACTTCTATTGGGGGCTGGGAAACAGTTCAGTGGGTAACAGTGCTCACTGCCTAAGCCTGTCAAATCCACATCACCTCTGTAAGGAGCTGGGCATGTGTGTGTGTGTGTGTGTGTGTGTGTGTGTGTGTGTGTGTGTGTGTTAATGTATGATGAAGACAGGATCATTGGGGCTTGCTTGTCACTCTCATAACTCTGGGTTCAGTAAGAGACCCTGTCTCAAGGGAACAAGATAGACACCTGAGGCCCCACTCTGACCTTCATGAGAACACATATACCACACATGTGTAAGTTCACACACATAGATTCAAAAAATACAAATAAAGTAAATAAAATTATTTTAGGGTTCTTTTAAAGTGCAGAATTATAGGATCTCCTGAATTTTCTTTAAATAACTCATTATTTAACAGTTTTACATTTAGATCTTTAACTAATTCTTTATTCTTTCTTTGCATGTGTAGCATTTGTTGGTCAAAGCACCCATTTCTCACTGAGGTTGCAGTGGCATGGTGTCATCCAATCCCCGTTCGTGTTTTCTGGACCCTGTTCTGGTTCCTGAAGGAACCAGCTGATGTGTGCTGGCATCTATGTGTTGACATTTGTGGCTCTGCTAAATGTATCTGTAACTTCAAATGGTATCGCAGTGTTGTGGTTGTCATAGAAGACTCATGTGAAAAGAACAAGAGGACCTTAGCTCTCTGTGAAATAATACTGTGAGTGTCTTTGATCCAATAGCAATGTCAGTCATCAACCTCTGGAGGCTAGGTCAGCTCTGCATATGGTTGGCAAGTATATTATACATCATTAAACTTCTGGTTCTTTTACATAAAAAATACTCTGTAAACTTCTGTGAATATAACTTAGCCATCATTTCTATTAGAAATCAGCTTTGAATATTTTTTCACTTTCACTGGGGATTGAACACTGGACTTTGCATACAGCAGGGAAGTGCGCTCTCACTTAGCCCAAGCTATGAAATCTAATGTGTCTGTAGCTCTAGCAGATTATTCATTTACCAGAGTTCCAAACTCATGAATTTAAATAAGTGCCAGTTAAAGCGATATAACAAGTGAGTTTTAACTTTCAAACATAAAGCTTGAGTTGAGGGCTGGAAAGATGGCTCGGTGGTTAGGAGTGCTCGCTGAGCAATCACCAGGACCAGGATTCAGATATGAGCATTCACATCCCAAGCTGGGCATCTCATGCATGACTATAACCCAATGTGTGATGCAGAGAGAGACAGGAGAATCTCTAGGGCTTGCTGACTTTGGGGCTGGTCAATATGTAAATTCCAGGTTCAGAGAGAGACCTGCTTTAAAGGACTAGGCGGAGAGTTACAGCTTCTTCTGGCTTCTGCACATGTGTACACACAGATTCACGGAGACACAGATGCATGGAGATACATATAGATGCATAAATAAATAAATAAATATTGATGGACAGTCAGGCAGTCCAAGCTAGCCTGGGGAAGTAGCTCAGTGGTTGAGTGGCAAGTACTTGCAAAAAAGCAAAAGTAAATTAAACAACACCACCTTTAAACCTAATAACTAGAGGCATTTCAGTTATCAACCCTGATCATTTGCTAAAGGGGATTTCCAATGAAATACATGCGTCCCTTTTGATTAATTGTTTTAATGTTTAATTATAAAGTGTTTTTAAATCATTTTATTTTTTTAAGAATATTTATGTGTGTGCATGGATGCAAACATATATGTGTGTATATCTGTGTCTCTGTGAGTAGATGTGTATGTGAGTGAGTGGGAGCACATATCTGAGTGCCCAGAAAAGAGGGTGCCTCATCTCTTGGAGCTGGAGTTATAGGTGTTTGCAGTATGCTCAACTAGAATACAAACTCCAGTCCTTATGATTGTACAGCAAGCACTCTTAACTGAGCTGTCTCTCTACCCCCTAAAATACTTACTAAGTGAAATGCCTACACACACAAACATACATATATATGTATATATACATACATGTATACACATATATACACATACATATGTGTATATATATATGTGCATATGTGTGAGTGTGTCCTATATATCATATAATTTACATATATGTCCACTATTGAAATAGGGTTTCTCTGTGTAGCCCTGGCTGTCCTGGAACTCACTGTATAGACCAGGCTGGCTTCAAACCCAAAGATCCACCTGCCTCTGCCTTCAGATGTATGTCATCACTACCCAGCAACTTTAAACTTAACGTTTCATCCAGGTCTAGCTCAAGCTGACAATTCTTTACACACATTTCTGAAACTTGAAAAGTTTTAAAAACATAAAAAGTTTTGAAAATTGGACATCAAATTCTGACTAAATATTCATCTTTATGTTCTTGGGACATTTTGTTGTATCAGTGCCACGTGGTTTAGAGAATCTATCCCAAGCTCTGCTGTGATTGACACATGGTTTACGCTGTAATCACCATTTTTCCTTTCCCAAACAAAAATACTCTAAATGGCAAACTATGTCACTGGCCCCAGAGATTTCTAACAGGAAATTATAGACCTATATTTGGGGAGGATCGACGGAGCTTGCCACCCCTATTCTTTTGCAACCAGTATTAATGATGGCATTAGAGAGCATTAATGGTGTCATTTATTGAACGCTTACTGTGTGTATAGGGTACGTTACACTGAGAGCTTGAGGCTGTAATTCTTCACAATGAGCCACATAACTACTTAGAGATGGAGCTCTGCTGGATGCAGCTGGGATCCAAAGCCACTTCCGTTATGTCCTCTAACCTTTGTTTGCACATCTACTCTACATTTGTCCATGAGCATTCTCATCCTCCTCAGTGCTGTAATATTTCCACGGTGTGGTGTTCCATGTGCAAACAGGATGAGAGCAGTGAAATATACAAAAGAGTCCTCCATGTCACTTGGTTGAGGTCCTTATGTCACTTGGTTGAAGTCCTTAAGCCCTCGGCTTTTCTCTGAGTCTGTTTACTTTTAAAACAAGGTTCAGGCCTGGGGAGGCAGCTCAGTGGTAGAAAGCTTGCACAAAGAAAGACCTCAGGTTCCATGCCTGGCATCAAGAATAAGGAAGCAGCTCAAATACCAGCTTTTCTCCCTGCACAGAGTGACTGTGGGGCTACAGTGAGATTAGCATCTTCCCAGAGTACTGTGTGACACTGTTAATGCCACCCCTGTAAAAATCTTCCCAGAGTATCTTCTCTTACAAAAAGTATCTCTGACAGTTTACAGTGGGTTTTTTAAAAACAGCAACTTTATTGAAACACAAATACAGTGCATCCCTTGGAAGTGTACAATTCAGTAGTCTTAATAAAGTGACAGATACGCAGACATCATCACTGTTTTAGTACATTTTCCTCCAACCCTGAAAAGTACCCCCAAGAACTCACTAGAAGTCGCTACCATTCTCTCCACAGATCCAACTCTAGGAAATACTACCAATTTCTGTATTATTTCTGTGTCTGATTCTTTCATTTTCAATTTCCTACCAACCTGAAAATTCAGAGTTCTAGAGAAAGGCAGATCTTCCAAAGGGGGCGGGTCACTGAAAACCAAGATGACCCTGAGAGCACACTGAAATCATCTCTGGATTCTCAGGAAGGTATTGTTTCAGGAACCCACCGTCTTCAAAATGTCGGAGAACTTGCAGACCTGCAGCGGTTAAATCAATAGTTAATGATGTTCGTCATGTAATTTGAGCCTCTAGTTTGTTTATGCTAGACCAACTTGATCCATACTCCAAACAAATTATCTCTTATAATTACCAGCCCGAAGATAAATCTCTAAATGTTTTTCTGATGATAGTGCTGTGGTTGGCAGGTGTTAAAAGTGCCTCCCAGGGACAAAGATTGAAGATGAGCTCTTCCCGCAAATCCTTCAGGCGAGGATGTTGCGCTCCCTAGCCTGCCATGTGCAAAGGAGCCTTGTATGGTGCCCCGTTAATGAAATCTAATAGGCAAAGGTCGTACATCTTTACAAAGAAAAATGCAAAGCTGATGTGTGATGAATGGGCTCCGGGGGCTCAGTGGACCAGTTCTGTGCACGAGAGTGTGTTTAAACAGTCTGCTTGGCTTCTCTGTAATGCTCATGCACTAAGTCCCCTCCTTACACTGAGCCTCTCTACCTGGTGGAACAAGCACAGTAAATTCAAAAATAAGCAGTCTGTCCGTCTGCCTTTAGTTCTTTTAGCTAAAGTGACCGGCCATTCGTTACTAATAGGAACTTTAACTACCATAACCGTTTACATGAGGAAAAGGCTGTAGGTGTTTGGGTATATCCCTCAAAAGCCTATCTAATTAATTAAAATGTGTTTTTTTACATCTCTTAAAGCAGCAGCTCTCAACCTGTGGATCACAACCCCTTTGGCAAACCTCTATCTCCAAGGATAAATATATATTATGATTTATAACAGCAGCAAAATTACACCTAGGAAGAAGCAACAGAAATACTTTTATGGCTGGGGGTCAGCACAGCATGAGTAACTATATTAAAGGGTTTTAGCATTAAGGAGGTTGAAAACCACTCTTTTAAAGGAAAAAGCCCTCAAATCTTTGTTTTCAAAATGCTATCAAAACATTAAGCAGTGAGTGCAAAAATGCAAGCTTTTAGCCAAAAAAAAATGTGTGCTGTTTTAAAAATTCTAGAATAAGTTAAATTTGGAATTATGAAGAGTTAAATAAATCAGATATTGTTGAATCAAGTCACTGCTGATTTTAAAAGAAGTTATCAGTTCATTTGCTGTAAGTTACACTGCTGAGCGAGGAGACAGTTCAATAAATCAACCCAGGCTTGATGGATTCTTCAGTTCATTGAAATGAGTGTGTGGAAGAGAAAAGAAATCTCTTAGTATTCCCTCCTTGACAAAAGGGTATGCAAAGAGCCTGAATGGATGAATGGTTGATTAATTTTGCCAGAAATTTTCTTGACAGCAGGAAATATGTTTTTGCATTACTGTTTGCCTGGGATTTATTTGGTAGAATATGAGTTATTGTATGTAAATGTGCACCTGAAGCTATGTCACTAAAATAGCTATCTCTGAGTATAGGACCTGTAATAGTTTTATATGGCTGTGCACTCCTCACCGTTAGGGATTGCCCCGGAGCAGTGACTATGAATGTCTTGTCTCACTGGTGTTAGTACAACAGTCAAATGTGGCCAGTGCTTCGGAACTAAGCTTGGTTTGAGAATGCTCATCTCTCTGCAAGGGTAGGACTGGAGGCTACCAAGTAGCATGCTTGAGTTTTCTGCAGTCACTAGCAGATTACTGATATACCTTTAAATAGTGACGAGAAGGTACAAGGTAGCCCGCATTTCCAAGAAAGAGATACAGCCACATGTGAAAATCCCCTGGCTGCTGTTGATGACAGTTGCACTTGGGGAGAGCACAAACAGTAGTTTCTTTACTTACCAAATAACTCTCCTGTGCTGAGTGATGTCCTGCTTGAAAGGGGACCTGTTCTGGGTTAGCGTGGAAGGTAGAAAGACTCAGAGTTCTCTATTGAACGTTGGGATTGCCCCTGCTGCTGTGTTCAGGGATTGAGTCATTGCAAAGGAAATGGTTACCTCCCCTGTTCTATAGCTGTAAATGACAGAAAGTCAACTCCAATTGCCCCTAAAAAGCAGTATATATATATATCAAGTTTCTAAGGGACTTGGACTCAAACAAGTGGTCAGGACCTATGGCTTTTCCACCTCACACCTGGGTTTTTTTGTTTTTGTTTTTTTTTTTGTTTTGTTTTTGTTTTGTTTTGTTTTGGTGCTACCTACATTCCCAAAGAGGCTGTCTGTCACTTGCCACTGTAGTGCCAAGAATTTTTCAATCCTTAGATCTCTAGACCATGGGGCAGGAGGGAGCCTCATAAAAACGCATGTGAGGTTTATTTGTTGCTCAATCCTTTCACCAGAGCAGAACAGACAAATGGAGCAGAGTCCTCAGGGAGGGCTTTCGTTATTTCTACACGAGAGCTGAGAGTTAGCACAAACTGAGACCATCTCATGTAATGTAGGGAGAGAAGAAAGAGCTTCTTTTGTCATGACTGAATCCCAGGGCTTTCAGGTGTCCCAGCTCCTGAACACAGCTGCAGAGGTCACCTCTATGGGAAGAAGCACAGGGTCCTGAGTTTAGACTCCCGGAACTCGGGTAAAAGACAGGAGATAGCGTGCATACCTCTAACCCCAGCACTAGGAGACAGAGACAGAAGTATCCCAGGCACAGGGAAGGGCACCCTGACTAGGCAGTCAGCTCCAGGTACCGTGAGAGACCCTGTCTCAAAATATAAGATGGAAAATTATAGAGGATGCCAGCTTCACCCCTCCGCAAATGCACACGTCAGCACATAGACTATACACACTCAGACACAGACAGACAGTCAGACAGACACACACACACACACACACACACGCGCGCATACACACAATGATGTAACTCCATGTTTTAGTTATTTTTCTGTTACTATCATGAAACACCATGACCAAAGACAATTTAAGGAAATGAGATTTTATTTTGGCTTACATTTGTAAAGGGATGAGAGTCGGTGCTAGCGGCACAGAGACATACATGGCAGCATGCATAGCGACAGGAGCAGGAAGCTTATAGTTCACATATTCAACCACAAGCAGGGAACAGAAAGCACTTACTAGAGATAACTAGAGGCTTTGAACCTCAAAACTTGCCCCCAATACCATATTTCTTCCAACAGGTATCCTCCCCCCCTAAACCACTCAAATGCCACCAACTGGTTACCAAGTGGTCAATGGTCAAGACTATAGGGGACATTTCTCATTCAAACCGTGAAAAGTGTAAGACCTGGAAAGAGATGGACAAAATTTAGAACAAGTAGAAAGGTCACTGTTTCGGCACGAATAACCTCAGCCTATCCCAGATTTTCCATTTTGCGTGGGCAAAGTGCATTTCTGCATTGAAGAATGTAGTCCCATTGTTCATTGGGCAGCTGTGAGGCAAGTACATTGCTGGAATTAAGTATTAGTGTATTCCCAAGGGCTCTTTGAATAAGAAAAGTTGCTTCTTATGCAAATGTTCCCATATAATTGGCATTTGGCACTGTCAGGATGAAGATAAGAAAAAAGTTAAGGATAATAGAGGAAAATCAGAGAGACAGATGAATGCACGCAGACAGGTGGATGTAGGAATTTCCTAAATGGTGAGTTGTGGCCAGGGTGCAAGGGTCACTGCCAATCGTCCTCATTCACTCCATATCACAAGGGGCTGCTATGGGCCACCTGCTGGAGCCGAGCCCAGCAAAGATGGGTGCTCTCTGAGTCACATGCTTATGTCTCAGTCCCTAGGACAAACCAGACACAGACAAATTACACACCTCGGACTCTGCACATTCTGAAATTAATTGGGCTTACCTCTCAGAGAAGATGGGAAGCTGGGTTACTTCTTTTGGGGACCATGTAAGAAACACAAAAGGAGTAGCGGCTGCTTGATTCTCAGAGTAAGCAAAAAGCAATCAAAACAAAACAAAACAAAACCAATGGGATTTTTGGAGCAGGGTGGGGGGAGGGAAAATGTGAAATTGGATGAGTAGGTATGGGAAAGATCTGGGAGGAGTTGAGGGAAGAGAAAATATAATCAAAATACATCGTATGAAAACATTTTAAATAAAACATACCCCCCCCAAATAAAAAAAAACAACAACAAAAGGTAACTAAGTCAGATGATTCAAAACTTACATCCAAATGACTCAGATTGTGGGGGTTGGGCAGAGGCCATGCTGGAGAAAAATGCTTCCTTTCCACCCCCCACCACCACTACGCCCCCCACACACACTGCCCCTGAATGACTCAGATTGTGGGGGTTGGGCAGAGGCCATGCTGGAGAAAGATGCTTCCTTCTCCTTCCCCCACCACCACCCCCCCACACCACCCCTAGAAGGTACTTAGTTCATGTGCAGCCCTCTGTGTTGTAAAGCCTGTCTTGGGACCCCCTCAGAGACTGGACATTTGCTAGAGATGGGGCCATGTTTGTGAAAAAG